>CM060424.1:8835082-9152582 GCA_030545235.1 Helianthus tuberosus | reverse complement strand
ATCTAATTTTTTATACAATTACAATCCTACCCTTAACAACTAAAAAGGAAATCAATGGTCCAGATCTGTTCACGCAGTTCACTCTTGGGAGGTTGTTCACGCTGGAACCCTACCCTATATATATAGGGTAGGGATCCTAAGAGAAGTCCACCCTATATGAGAAACTTGAGAAGCATTCTGGACCACACATTTTTCTAAGCCTTTCGTAATATACACATATGTATAGTTTAAAAATGACTATATACATATATGTATATTGAGTTATACACATATGTATATAGTCAATTTTAAACTATACATATGTGTATATTACGAAAGGCTTAGAAAAATGTGTGGTCCAGAATGCTTCTCAAGTTTCTCAACTAGCCTATCACTTCTCACATGATCCTTATCCTATATATATATATATGATGTTTGTATTCTTGATATGTAAATGCATTTATCTTAAGTTAGACTCATATGAAGATTTATAACAAAATTTTAAAAATAATAATTAAGAATAAAACCAACAAAATATAAAAGATGAAAACAGAAATAAAGGGGAAAACGTAAGGATAAATAAACCAATTCATTTTTATAACAGGACTTTTTAAAAACCATATCACAAGAATTAACATAAAAATAATAAAAAGATAAAAACTGAAAATAACAAAACGTACAGAAAAGAAAATAAATTCATATGATTTATAGTGTGATTGATCGATATGTAGGAGGTAATCAAATAAATCAAAAGAAATTTATCTTAGGCTATGTTTCATAGATTCACATATCTTCACTTTAACTTCATAAATTGTCTTGTCATATAATCAGAGGGGTGTTGTTTGGGTTGGGATATTATTTGGGTTGGGATGTAGTTTGTACATGTGTTGTTTAGAAATAAAAGGGAATGGTGGTGGTATTGTTAGCTCTTATATACAACTAAGTTATAACCCCGTGTATTACACGGGTCGAATAAATGAATTTTATATACTAAATAATAAAACAATATATCCTTAGAAACCTGTTTTATTGCATGGGTTGAATAAATATAATTTTATATATTAAGTAATAAAAAGTTAAATCTATAAGAACATATTGTACGGGTTGAATAAATATAATTTTATATAACAAAAAAAAAGTTATATCTTTAAAACCGCTTGTTTTACACGAGTTGAATAAATGTAATATTGTTTACCAAATAATAAAATAATACATCTTTTAAAACCGCTTGTTTTACACGAGTTGAATAAATGTAATATTGTTTACCAAATAATAAAATAATACATCTTTAAGAAACCTCATTTATTACACGGGTTGAATAAATGTAATTTTATATATTTGGCGCCTACCAAAAGGGTTAGAAAAAAAGACGTTGGGGTCCAAAAGGGTTAGAAAAAAAAGACGTTGAGGGTTCAGATGTTAAAAAAAATCTTTTTGAGCTAAAAGGGTAAAAGTGATACAACCACAGGGGCTAAAATCGTAATTTACTCTAATATCAAATTAGATAACTAAGTTTGAATTTGAAGTAAATAGATAAAGATAAAAGTAATAATTAAACTAAATAAATATTTAGTAGGATGATTAATTATCTATAATAATTAATTAGAAGAGATTAACCTAAAATTATAATTATCCATAAGACATGCCCTAATATGATGACAAGTGTCCTCAAAAGTGGTTTCTTTTATTATATGTATAGATAGATTAGCAAATAAAGATGGATAATACATAACTAATTAGCAATTAGTAAACGCCCCGCTTGCGGTATGCTCATATAATGTATATATGTGTGGGCGCTCGGGGGGCAAAAGTGAAAGTGCACTAATTTTAACATTATTTTACTAATTTCGTGAAAATAATGTTAAAAGAGGGGAATGGTTAATCATGCATCATGTGGTGGCGTTGATAGCCAAAAGACAAGGGGGTACATGCACTAATCGGCGTTTGTCTCAATTGCTGAGTGTTATGTGCCTTATGTCCAAGGCTTGATGCAAAACTACAATCGAGCCGAGGGTCTCATTGGAAGCAGCCTCTCTATTCCTACGGGGTAGAGGTAAGGTTGTCTACATCTCACCCTCCTCAGACCCTACCTTAGCTTTGCTATTGGTGGGATATACTGAGTATGATGATGATGATGATGAATTAGCAATTAGTAATGGATAAATAAATATAAATAGGTAAGTAATATTTAAAAATCTCAACTTTATTTATTACGAAATTCGAATCTGGTTTACAAACGGTTCAGGTTTTAGGATCCGTTTTTAGGTGGATGTTACAGCCGATTTGTAATTAAAATGAGATGGATAAAACTTTTGTTTATCAAAAGAAAGGGGTGGTGTTTAATTAGTTGTATGTTGTCCATACGGAGCATGAACCTAGATCTTTGGATAAAGATGGGTTCTTGATGTATAAAGATTTTGTTGATTAAATGAGAACTTTATCAGGAAATGATGATGGGGATGTGCAACATATAAAGGAACTAAAACATGAAGTGTGGCTTCTTTGGGGATTTTTTTCAACTTATAAATTGGGTTCTAATTAAGGTATTTTATATGGTGTGAGAAACACGTAAAGAAGAAGTTGGATGAGAGAGAGAGAGAGAGAGATGGGTGGGTTGGGTTGGAGGTGGTCGTGGTCGCGGTAAAAATGCCCTCGCATTTAAGTTACATGACCATATTTAGCAACAAAAAAAAAGCGTTAGGCCCAAAGGACATAACATACAGGATTTTGAAACATTAGACCTAAGTACAAAACTCATCAGTTTTAAAGACAAAGGACACCGCCTGAAATTTGGTATAAGGATAACGCCAAAGGCAACAACACGTAACACGTTAATGACACCCCTTATCAAAGGTTCTCCTTTGGATCGGATTTTGAACCAATATTCGAATTCATTCACAAACAAAATCGTAGACTAAAAGTAAGCAACAATCGAACTTATTGTTAGTTTTAGACTCGGATGGAGACATTGGTGGGTAGTGATCGATATAGATATAGTTATGCCAATACTAAATCGAGTTGAAATTTCAGAATCAATATACCAACCAACTTGATTTCCACTTGAAAACACCATTTTTGTCCTCCCACAATAGTAATTAATATATATTAAAAAACATATATGGCTTCTGCATTTACTTAATACACTGTCAAAAATAAAAAGAACTCTTCAAACTTACATCCATTGTTTGAACTTACCAACCAACAACAACATTCAACTTTTTGTTGAATTCGACTTCGCATGTTTTCACCATCACAAGTATTGTTTGTGGATCCTTGCGCGATTCTCTTCCCACCATAGTCGCGCGTGCACCTCCCCAAATTGTTCTCGGCTGCATTTCATTTAATTCTATAGTTATTAACATGTTATGACTTATGCCAAATGAAGTTAAACTAAATCAAAGTTATGTATACAAACCTGAATCTAACGCGTTTGAGTTCCCTCAAGCCGCCTGGAAGTGCTTTAATTGTGATGTAGACTCCTGGCTCGTCTTGTTCCACCCACTCGTTCTCAGTGTCACTAACATTACTGATTGATAGCTCTCCTGACCGGTCAGCCTCACGTGATGAGCTTGTTCTTATAGAAGCATCCATGGATGATGTTTCCGTCTTAGTCGCACTGATACTTGATAGTTTAGGTGTAGCAGTTAGACCAGATGAGTCCCGGTTGGACCGAGCCACTATCGAGCTTTGGTGGTCAAGGGAATCTGAGGATGAGTATCCCGTTCCCATTGGGCGGTATAAGGTTCTAGGTAGCCTTTCTTTGTTCAAAGGTGGTGTTATTGGACTGTCCCCATTACATTCAAATTTCATGCTACCCTGTTAAACCAATAACCTCATTATCAACATAAGAATTAAATAGACCACATAAATAGGAATTAGGGCCCTCTCTAAAAATCACAAAAAAAAAGGCCCTATGTGAGATAAAAAAAATTTGGGTCCTTTTCGCACCAAAACAGTTGGCCTTCTGAGTTTGATTGGCAAAAACAGTTGGGCTTCTAAACAGTTGGGCTTTAACGTTTTTTGTTCATAAATCCAGGCCCTTTAAGTTTTTTTAACATACAGATTTTTTTAAATATATATAAAAAAATGTTAAAAAAAAATTCCGGGCCGTATTATTTGGGCCCAGAGCGGTCACCAACTCGGCACTTGCTCTGGGCCAGCCCTGATAGGAATATGATCATAATTATGTTTTCCCCACCTCATCTTCGGATCTTGGAGTTGTTGGAAGGGGAAACGCCTGTCGGTTTAATCTTTGGACATTGTATAGTTCCATTACTTTGTCGTAATTATCTTGCCACCATTTTTGAGCTTGCCACTTATTAAACATCTCTCGGCTAACCGAAAACAAAAACCACAAGTTATGACTATTATGGTAAATTATTTTGGTTGTAACTCTAGCCATTTGCTATCATAACAATGATTATGGTACTCTTTTATTATTTTTAAGTAAAATAAGTGTAGTGTTTGTTAGGCACTAAAGGTTATGTGGCCTTCAAGACAACACAACACTACCATAAAGCCTAAAAGGTACCTTCAGGAGTAAGGCTAAATTAGGCCTCAGGTCACTATCTCTAAGGATTGTATTAAATCCAAAGCATCATGATAGACTTGTAGTTTAGGCCATATTTTATTTGGGTCATGTGAATAATGTATTCCACTAAAATAAAGAAAAACAAAAACCTAACCACTATTGTTGACTAAGAGAAACATTGCTCCATTAATATCAAATCTTGTGACAATATATAAATAAATAATTCTATAATGGTAGTTTTCATTGCATCACACTTGTTAGGCAATTTCATTAAATAATATTTTGTTAAACAGCAACTAAACTAAATAGAGATGGATTAGTGGGAAAAGAGTTAATTGCCTGGATGGTCCCTGTGGTTTCACGTTTTTTCACGTTTAGTCCCCACCTTTTGAAAATAGCAGGTATGCTCCCTATGGTTTGTTATTTTGTTACTCGGATAGTCCCCGAGTAGATGTCAGTTAGTTTTGAAATAGCAGGTATTCTCCCTATAGTTTGTCATTTTGTTACTCGGATAGTCCCTGAGTAAATGTCAAGGGACTATCCGAGTAACAAAATAACAAACCATAGGGAGCATACCTGCTATTTCCAAAAGGTGGGGACTAAACGTAAAAAAAACGTAAAACCACAGGGACCATCCGAGCAATTAACTCGTGGGAAAATGATACTAATAAAGCAGCTCACAATCAAGTGGTATAGAAAAGCAAGAAATCCATCATTTCATGATGCAAAAAAGAAATTGTTGGTCAAAGTTTCACCCATGACCTGTGCAAATTCAACTATTTTGAAATCATGTATCAGATGATCAATTAAAAGATAAATCAACACTTAACATCGGGCCCACAAACTCGACATCAATGAAGACGTTAATCTTGAATCAAGAAGATAAATATCAAAACAGGTTATGGATAATTATTTATGGTGTCTTGTATATTTAAATCAGAGATAATTGCTAGTTTATTAGATAAAATTTTTCTAATTAGTTATTTTATTATTTAAAATAGAGTTGGAGTCGTGTGTTAGGACTAGATTGAGTTTTAGTATAAATAGATGGTTAGGGTTATTGTATTTGTGTGTTTATTGATAAATGATAAAAGAGTCGAACAGGTCCGTACATCCAATGTTTGCGTGTTCGTTCAAGAGCCTGACTTCCAACAATCTAAACGAAAATCCAATGATCAGTAGATACAATATATCAAAATCGTATATTTTTCTTTACAAAAACAACGAAAAATCGTTATGAGTTACGACTAAGGGGGGCCATACTATGCTCTTTTATCCTAGTTGGACTGGAATGAACCAAGAGACATTTGTTGTTCCTTAAGTGATAAGTCTTCAACTTGAAGTTAGATGAGTTTAAAAGTGGCAAGACATGTTTCTCATTGTTGTCATCTTGAACATCACAAAATGACAAACCATATGAATATAGGTGGGACAAAGTATATAAAAAAGTTGAAAGCAGACCGTTCTCCGACAAGGCAGCAGCATTTTAGTGAAAAAGCATACCCAGAATACAAAATTTTAAACATGGGCCCGGAAATGAGTAAATGTGTTACAAATTTTGGACTTTTTTACATAATAGATTGGAGTGCTATTTTCTTGTGGGGGCTTCTTCATTATGATGTTTATAGTACGATTCAGTCTAAAAATGAAACGTTTTGTATCTGGCTTATGAGGTTTTATTTTTGTTGTAATTTTCATTCATTTGAATTAGAATTTTCTGTTAACTTCTCTCATTTTTTTTTGTTTTCCACATTTCATTAAAATATATTATAGCATAAAATGAAGATTATACCCTTCTTTTAAATGAGGAAACCGACGACAGAGGGAGAAGTTAACAGAAAATTTTAACTCAGTTTACCAATTGGATGAAAATGTCAACAAAAATGAAACCTCGGGAACCTAAATACAAAAGGTTTCCATTTTGGAATGAAGTGACAAAAGTGGCCTAAACTTAGGGACCATTTTGGCGTTTTACTCTAATATTATCAACTTTTGCTTAGAAATCAAGGTCAAGTTGATACATACAATAAACATTTTCTTGATTATATTCATAGAAAGATCATGTTTTAAATTTAATTGCTACTTTTTATATATTAAAGAATATGCATGAAGACACTTGATTATTGAACAAATAGTTATGATTATATTATTTTGTAAATTTAATGAATAAAAGGCTTGTGAAATAAAGTATTATGCTAATGGGTACCCCACACATATGTAAGGCCATCAGGAGTTTCAAAGTCTTTCTTTGAATAGGAGATAAATAAATAAATAAACTTTGATGGGTTTCTCTTATAATTGCAAATGACTTTTTTTTGCATGCTGAGGTCTATTTCAAAGAAAATAATGATTTTGATGATTGTGTCACCTACCAAAGAAATCATCACTTGTTCATGTAGTATAACAATTTTAGAAGGAGAAAAAACAAAATTAGCAACTGGCAAAAGAAAATTCGAATTTAAGGCGCATGACTCTCAAGTCTTTTCAGAACAAAAGGTAAAAAAAACACTTTTCTCATGATAAAAAATAAATAAATATATATATATATATATAATGGATAAAAAAATATATAATTAGTTCTTTCACAAACAAATATTTTTTTAGACTCAAAAAGGATGATACTTTTACGTTGCTTTCTTGAGATTTTTTTTTAGCGGTCAAAATAATCAATTCTGAACATTCTCGGGATACCCACTGGACCAATTGAGAAAAAAGAGATGAAGAAGGATTCAATTTCCATGGTCACCAATTGAAAAGAGATGAAAGAAAATCTGATTTTTTTTTTTTGTAAATTTATTTATGTCATTTAAAAAGTTTGATTTTTTAAGGCTTATAAACATAGAGTATTTTTGTCATCTTAGAAAGTTATATATAGTCTTTCCCTCCCTTCACTTTTAAGTATTAAAAGTAAAGGAAATTTGATAAAGAAAGCCTTGTAAAATCTCATCTATTTCTTTTCCCCTCTCTTAAAACCTTAAAAAAAACACTACATTTATCTCCTCTTACACATTTTTTTCTATAAATTATTATTATAACTAATAACATAGTACTAATGCCCATTTATTGATTTATCTATAATATTTTAATATCCAATGATTAGATACAAACTCAAGGTTCTTTATTCTATTGTAGAAAGCCTAATTAACAAACAAAACACACCAAATTAGGCGAAACAATAACATTGGTTTAATCTCATTAAACTTCTAAGATAATTAACTTTATTTAACCATTACACATTTTATGAAGGGGCGTTATGATGCTGATATGACCGAAAAATACCGTTTAAGAAGAGTAAGGTAATTACCTGAACCGGATTCGCTTAAGATCATTACCGCCACGTGGCAAAGACACAAAAGTAATGAGTACACCCGGTTCCACCTGAGCAACCCATTCTTTGGGTTCATTCTCCTCTTCAAGTACAATCGGGTCGGGTCTTCGGCCACTGGCCGAAGCCGACAACGTCCCAACTGACCCGTCTCCTCCTCCCATCGATATCCCCTTCAGTCGGGCCTCCATTTCCTTCCCCCAAACCCGACCCGAGCTCGAGTTTTTACTCCCGTTTCGCCGGTGAGACCACCGGAATCTTTCCGACACGGATGTCGATAAATCCGATTCCATCTCGTTACTCTTTTGCACTTGTTGTTGCGGAGTCATCATCATTGCGGCTCCTGTGCAAGGATTACAGCTCCGGTATGCGGATCCCGAGGCTTTTAGCGTCATATCCTTGATCTGTCACACAAATTTAATCAACCAGTTTTATAATTATTCATCATGAATCAATATCTATATATGAATTGTTCTAGACTATTCAAACCAGGGATGAGCGTGATACCGGTACCGAAAATCGTCAAAACTGGGTACCGGTACCGAAATATTCGACAAGGTACCGGTACAGGACCGGTATTTGAAGGTAAAATTCGGTATTTTACCTGTACCGATACCGAAAATGTCAAAAAGTGAGTACCGGTACCGGTACGGAAAATTTGGTACTGGTACCGGTACCCAGTACCAAATGCTTATCCCTAATTCAAACAACCACGATTTACAAAGCTAATTTCGTAACAACACACGTCAGAATATTGTCAGCTTTGCTCCTGATATACAGAATAATTTCATAACGAATCAATCAATATTTATATGAATTCTTGTTTTGTAACAGAGTAAGTAAATTGTGTCAAAATATTGTCTGCTTTGGCTCTGATGAGTTGCCCATTCAAAAACTTATGGTTTTGTTTTGACCTGCAAAATTACTCGTTTACCTGTCATTTGTTTGTAATTTGGTGTTTTATAAATATAAGTTTAAAAAATATTAATCGTAAACTGGGCTTGTAAGAAAGGTTTCGTTCTCCTCGTCGTCTGTGGGGCTTACAAATTACCTGAGAAGTAATTGTTTTGATGGCAGTAGTGTTATTAACACGCTTTGATTCATCGGCATCATCGCGCTGCTGCTGCTTCGGACGAGCAATGCATGTAAGCATTTTGAGGAATAAATTGAATTTGATCAGTTGATGTGTGGATCAACAGAAATGGATTGATTGAGATGGAAGAATGGAGGTTTGGTTTTGTGAGAGAAATAGAAATATTAGTGTGTGTTGGTTGGGTTGTGTTGTGTTGTGTTGGTGGTGAGGGACTTTTATTGCCTCCCCTTAATTCCGCAATCGCAGAGATTCCTTGTCTATATGACTTGATTTTTGCATATTTTATTATTATAAAAATACATAGGTTTTGTTTTTTACTTGTCTTACATATAAATGAAAACGGTAAAAATACATATCAAAATTTGTTTTTTAATCGCAAATTTAGATAACTGACGTACCACTGGAATATCATTGTATAATGCCTATACACTAATTCAAGAGGAAACTCAATAAATCTAGCAAAAACTCCTTGTTTTACATTTGATATTTTAGTTATGAGGTAACTTTACACGATAGTAAACAAGTGTATTATTAAAATTAGTTAACGTTCTTTAAAATCACTAAGAGGATGCTTGGGATTACTTATTTAACTTTGAAAGTTTTTTTTTGTTAAAAGTGTTTATTAACTTGTAACGTTTTTAAAAGAAGTTTTTGAAAAAGTGTTTGGATTAGGGTGTCCGGTGTGGGGGCGGTAAACCCACCCGGCACCGCATATCACCCACCGCCAACTTGTTTGCCGAACATAGTTTGCCGAAAAGGGGGGCACAATCGGTGAGTGCATGCCGAATCGGGGAAGGGAGGGAGGTGAGAGAGAGAGGGTATTGTGGGGTGGGGTCCAATCCAATCTCAACCAATCACACCTTTTTCCTTTTTTTTTTAAATAGTTTACCACTTCACTAAGTGTCTAAACCATTGCCAACACTTTTCACCAAAGTTTAAACACTTTTGACTGATTGACATGGCGCGCTCTGATTGGTCGGTTTTTTAGTTTGCCACTCAAAGTGTTTAACCACTCCCTACACCCTTAGCTTTTTGTGGTAGGAAAAGTAAAATGATCAAAAGGATATGATAAATTTTCATGTTTAATTGTTATTTTAAAATGTGAGATTAGATTGGTAATTTTAGGGTGAAAGGGGTGATCATCTCATGAGATGGGGTAAACTTTCCACCCACTCAATTATCTATTGTCATGTCAATTCCTCTTTCTAACTCCCTTCTTGCCTAAAAAAACATAAGGGTTAATCACCACTCGTGGGTAGAGGTAAATTTTTTTTTCCTTTTTTTATAAACCATTAATTAATAAATGAAACATATTTTTAACAAAATAAAAGCACATTAAATTAAAAAAAAAAACATTACATACATTTTTTTAATTCAAACGGCTATGAAGTCATTACCTTCCAGCGGTCATAATTCTTCCACCAACGGTCACATGTTGCATGCGGAGACTACTCACCGCAAATCATCACCCCCGCGCAGCGAAGGGGTTCACCGCCCTCTTTGTCGCATGCAACCCGTTCACCCTTATGTTCAAAAATCATTTAAAATGTCAGTTTTTGTGACTTTTGAAAAACAACTTTTAACTTTTAATGAATATCTTAATTTTGTGATTTTTTTATAAATATTAAAAAAATTTCAATTAAGTGAGCCAAATAAAACGTATATGAATCCTCATTCTCATTATTTTTAGTGATTATTGTTTTCCAATTTGACACAAAATGAACAATGTAAAACTTAGACTAAGTTTTGAGTTAATTATTGTTTTCCAATTTACGCCAGGCAATACACAACACCCTTGACTCACGTCAGGACCAGAGCATTGCTTATCGCCGTTGGGCAAACGATCAGAGAAAACGAACTCTCCTGGCACTCGAAGACATGCTGCGAGCATGTGTATGACTGGCTTTGGGGAAAATTTGAAGGACTTTTACCTATGGATAAGTACTACTGCGGCAGTTATCATCTTGGTAACCAGACAGCTCTGTTGAAGCATTACATAGACAATAATGCCAACTTTCTTCTTAGACTGAGATGGTTGACAACTTAACTACTAGTCCAGGACTAGTACTCGTAACTCGTGGGAAGGTTGTTTGGATCGGGAGTCGATTGGCGGCAACGCGTGATAGTAAGGAAAGCTGATAAACTTGGGGAAACGCTGGGGGATCGCTGTAGGCGATCACATCGTGCTGAAAGTCTCACCCTGGGAGGGTGTGGAATGCTTGGGAAGCATGGCGAGCTTAACTGACGTCACGATGGACCATTCAACAGTTCGGGAAGAATCGGTAGCGTAACCTGTAAACTCGCGTTACTCGGCAAATCGGTTAACGTACGCGATGTCATTTATGTTTCGGATCTAAGGCAGTGGCTGTCTGATGAAACACGTGCGATACCTTTACTGGAAGAATTTATCGAGCACATGGACCATGAAGTCAAGGTTCGTTAACTTAGTTAAATTCCAAAATCGTGAGTGTTCGTTGGAACTCAAGACGTGGACCGGAGTTCACATGGGAGCGTGAGGATCAGATGAAGCTCAAATATCCTCAACTCTTTTCCAATGACTAATCTAAACCTGGTGAAGCTAGTGAATTTCGGGACAAAATTCCTTTTCAAGTTGGGGATGATGTGGCACCTGAGAAAAATCTGCAGCAATCTTGACTTGTCATTTCACTTCTTTGTGCTTGCTTGTCAAATTTCGGGACGAAATTTCTTTCAAGTTGGGATGATGTGACAACCCGAATCTTTGAGGCTAGTAACGTCTAGCTTTTAATCTAATTTCTTATTATTTCTCCTCGATGTGTTATATGTTTCGCGCTTGTTATTAGTTCGTTTAGTATGCATGACAACTTTTGGGCCGTAAGTCATTGGGCCACGGTAGCGACCTTTGTGATACATTTCACTCCGGCCCGAACAAACATGAAGCCCAAACTATTTCAAGTGGACTGCGATCAAACATTGGGCCAATTGTGATCTAATAAAATAGGAAAGGGTCGGCCCACTTGTTGAAGTTTTGGGCTTTATAATTCTGGTGTACGTAACTTTTCCATGTTCCCACTATCTTAACATAACAAATCAAACCCTAAACCTCTCAAGTTGTGCTCGGCAGCAGGTTTACCCCCCCCCCCCCCCCCCCCCCCCTTCGTGGCTCTCTCTTGTGACAAGTGTTATCTTCTGGTTAGTATATTATCCTTACTTAATTCGAGTTCTTGTTGGTATTTGTGGGAATCATGATCAGCGATTAATGTTTGTTAGCATGTGTATGTTTATACATAGGATTGTTAATGTGACTGGATATGATTATTTGTGTAATGTTTATGGTTATCGATGTCAGAAGCATGTGTCGTGATGATATGCGTGTGAGATAAGAATCCGAATCTGGAGTGTTGTTCGTAAACGGCTAGGATGATGATTACTGATTGTGTTAATGTATGATGATCATGTATGGCCTGCTGATTTCGAGTGATGTGATGTTCATAAACATTGTTTCGTGATAGACGGTTACAGAAAGAATTGAGTGTTAGGTATTGTTTTATGTTGGTATGCAAACTGGATGGCATTGAATTAGCAAACGTGAATAGGGTTTACGAATGATGTTCACGGATCAGTGAGGGATTATATGAATATTTCATCTACTAGAACAGGTTAAATGATAATTAGGGTCCTGATGATTGGTTCATGATGTTAA
This sequence comes from Helianthus tuberosus, assembly GCA_030545235.1. Lineage (NCBI taxonomy): Eukaryota > Viridiplantae > Streptophyta > Magnoliopsida > Asterales > Asteraceae > Helianthus > Helianthus tuberosus. Next base: position 9,139,972 of record CM060424.1, on the reverse strand, counting down.
CTAATGCATATGATAAACTAGGATTCTTGTCAATTAAATATGATGCTGCCAATATTTTATTATGTGCACAAAAATGGCCGGCCATGGATTAAGGTCATGATTTTGATGATAGTGTTCATTACAGTACTTGGAATATTTGGGTTGATTCTATTGGATGATTGAAATTAATGTGCTTATGATCATTGGGCCGATTATTGTAATTAATATATGTGCACATAATCATTGGGCCGATTATTTGGATCTGATTTGAGAAATCATTTGTAAAATGTTAAATGTTGAATAAAGATGTTGGCTATCATCAATGTGTGTGCATGTAGGGTAATCCATGATAAAGTTTGATGTAACAGTAGAGGACATCTAGTCCATTTTGATGCAAATTAGATTTGGTCCAATCAAATTGTAGGGTTAATCGGTCCAATCACTAATGCTGAATTAGTATGATACCATTTGAGTTCATGTTATTGTATGAACTACCCATTAATGAATTAATGATGAAATTGTGAATTAAGGAAATTAGTAGTGAATGTGGGAATTGTGATTTGCATAACTGACAAGCCGAGAGTTTAGGTAGCATGTGACTGACACCATGACTTACGACCTTGAATAACGAGCCGCACACTACCTGGTCACACATTAGAATGCTGTACAAACCAGTGGCGCAGGATATGAGGGGCCGGGGGGGGCGCCCGACCCCCCGAACTTTTTGCGAAGTAGTGTTACGTATCTATTTTTCGTATAGAAATTTTTAGGTTTATATGTATTCACCCCCCCGGTTTAAAAAAAAATTAGGTATATATTTTTTTGGACCCCCCGGTTTAATTTTTTTTTTTGGTATATACGTTTTCGACCCCTCCTGTTTTATAAAAAAATATTTATATAGCCCATTAGGCATTAGTTAAACCTGTTGCTGACTTGCTGCTAACCGGTCAAAAAAACCCAAAAAAAAACCATTATAACTTAGCCCATTAATTAAAAGCCCAAAGAAAACCCATTATAACTTGAAGTCTTGAATAGCCCATTAGTTAAACACTTAAACATGTTGCTACTTGCTGCTGCTAACCGGTCACAAAAAAAAAAAAAAAAAAAAAAAAACAAACTGCTAACTGGAGAGTGGAGCTCGAGGAGAACAGAAGAAAAAAACGCAGCGGCTGTGGGCTGTCTTCTTCGTTCGACTAATCGACTTCGAGGAGACGAGGTATGTGTTTTTTTTATCTTTAGGTTTAAATTAGGGATGAAATTGGACCGATTTTTTGCCATAAACTTGTTGAAATTAGGGATTTAGGGGTGAAATTAGGCTATAACCATGCTAGATATTAGAAAAAGAAAATGCCTTGTTGATGGTTAATTAGGCTGTAACCATGATTTTGTTAACTTGTTGAAATAAATTAGGGATTTAACTTGTGTTGTTGACTTGTTTCTTGTTAGATTACGCTATGGTGAAATCAAATCGGGAAAAGGACAAAATCAGGTTTGGACATTACGAAGGGCTGGTGATACACGTTGGGGTTCTCATTTTAAATCTATTTGTAGTTTGGTTAACATGTTTGATGTCACCCGTGCTGTTCTCAAGGGAATAATTGAAGACACGTCTCATGCTACTGGTTCTCAACGTGGAGATGCTAATATAGCTTACAGTTACTTGCAATCATTTGAATTTGTGCTTGTTCTTCACTTGATGAAAGAAGTAATGAGTAAAACGGAAACACTTAGTCAAGCATTACAAAAGAAATCCCAAGACATCCTTAATGCAATGGAGTTAGTTTCTGCAACAAAGGTTAGTCTAACTAATTTTAGAAACACTGGATGGGATTCTTTACTTGAAAAGGTTCGGTTTTTTTGTGAAAGGCATGACATAGATATGCCTGATATGAGTTCTCCATATACTTCTACTCGGTATCGGCCTCGTAAAAAAGATCTTCATGTTACATTTGAACATTATTACCGGGTAGATTTGTTTACAGAGACATTGGACAAACAACTACATGAGCTGAATAGTAGATTCAATGAGCAAGCGACAGAGTTGTTATCTCTTAGTGCGTCTTTATGTTCAAAAAAGATTAATATTGATCAGATTGTTCTTCTTGTTGAGAAGTATTATCCTAACGATTTTACAGAGAAAGAAAGGAATCTATTACGTGGTCAATTAGATAATTTTCAAGTTGAAAGAAAAAATAATCCCAAGCTAAGTGAGGTATCAACTCTTTCTGATCTTTGCAAAACTCTTGTGCAATGTCAGAAAAATAACACGTACAAATTGGTTGAAAAAGTGTGTCGGCTAATCTTGACGCTTCCAGTTTCGACTGCAACAACGGAAAGAGGATTTTCAGCGATGAAAATATTTAAGACTCGACTTCGCAATAAGATGTCAGATCAGTATCTAGCAAACAGTATGGTGATTTACATAGAAAAGGAGATTGCTGAGAGCTTTGATTCGGAGTCCATAATTGACGAATTCAAAAATCTTAAAGGAAGACGAGCAGAACTATAATTCTTCATCCAGGAGAACCGGCCACCGGGTACCCACCTTCCTCTTCTTTTTAATGTTTTCGTGTCTTTGTTCAATTGTTTGTTAAATAATGTTTACGTTTTAATGTTTGAGAACGTATTTTATTTGATATTAATATTTGACCCGATCCGACCCGAATCGAATCACCGACATCCGACCCAAACATAGAATTTTTTTTAGGTCCGGTACCTTCCACCCCCCCCCCCCCCGAACATTTTTTTCAAGCTTCGCCACTGGTACAAACTAAACTGCATAATGAACAACTAATCGATGCACAACAATGATCGCACAAGTGCAGTTTGCACGTTTACAGCCCAGTCGCACAATGTACTTGGGCTGTTCTTAGATGGGCCGCACACCCCTGGGCTGATTGCACAATGTATAGGGCTGCGTAATTTAATGGGCCAAGAGATTACGTGAGGTGCTTAGTTCACCGGGTTATGTAAACTGGGCCGCCCTCCTGAACGAGTACACCGTTAAACTATAAATGTGCATGTACGTTATGATAAATGTTTGTGAGCAACGTGCTAGGGCACGTGCACTGTTACTTGATTTACTTGTACATGAATTCCATACACTTGCTATGCGACTTTACGATAAATGTTATGGATCAATGTATGGTGTGATTAACAACTACGACTTGTATGAGGATATGTGTTTTACTTGTATGCTACCTGTGTGACGTGTACGTAGAATACATGATTTATGTGCAACTGACTGTCTATGTTATCCTCGGTAGGGGTTTGGTTGAATAACTTGAAACGGGTAACTAAGCATACCGAGCAAATCTAAGGTGAGTTCACTACATTTGAGCATGCGTCCCGGTGGTTGGGACAGTCAGTGGGTATCCCGGGGAGGGATAAGTCTTTTGGGTAAAACTGGTATATTGAATAATATTCTCATCCTATCACTTTTAAGTCCCATTCATTGTTACCGGGGAGGTAACGGGTATTAGTTGGTAGCGCTACTTAGGTTTGGCACCCTCACGCCGTACCGGGGAGGACGGTTGTGAACTAATTACCCAGTCGGGCCCAGTGCTTTGATAGGAGCACTGGGGAAGGGCAAATCATACATCAGGAGCCGTCTTGTTATCATCGAGATATTATCAATATTACTTGCTTTTGTTAATGAACTGAAATAATCATTTGGTAATCAACGTTTTCATAAACTGTGAACTCGCCAGCGTTGTCTGATACACTTGTTGCATGCTCGCAGGTCGTTAGGTATCTCGGATTTGGGGAACTTGCTGTCTGGAGTAGCTGGAGTGGTCATGGGTCGACTGGAAGGATTATGTGATTGATTTCATGAGACCATACTTTGGTTATGAAACAGTTTAACTTGGTTTACTATTTGCTTCCGCTGAACTTATTGATTTTCATTTTAACTTGTTGAGGATATTTTTATTAAGGAAAATTGGTTTTTAATAAACCAACCTTTGCCCCATTGGTAAATAATAATCCTACCTACAGATTTGGTAATTAATAATCCTACGTTTCAATATGTTGGTACTCAATGGACCTCCGTTAGTTTTTTTTAACTGAAGTTAGTTTTTAAGTTTTATTTATTACACAAACAGTCCCTGTAGTTATAATTTACTAGTTTTAAGTTTTATTTATTACACAAACAGTCCCTGTAGTTATAAAAAAAATCATAAAAATAAAAAAAAATCTAAAAAATCTAAAAAATTCAAAAAAATCATAAATATTCTAAAAAAATCAAAAAAATTCTAAAAAAATCAAAAAAAAATAAAAAAAAATCATAAAAATTCTAAAAAAATCAAAAAAAATTCTAAAAAAATCAAAAAAATCATAAAAAAACCGTTTTCGACCCGGACCGTTTCGACCCGGACCGTTTCGACGCGTACCGTTTCGACCCGGACCGTTTCGACCCGTACCGTTTCGACCCGTACCGTTTCGAACCGTACCGTTTCGACCCGGGTCGTTTCGACGCGTACCGTTTCGACCCGAACCGTTTTCGACCCGGACCGTTTCGACCCACCACCACCACCACCACCACAGCACCGCCACCACCACCACCACCACCACCGCACCGCCACCACCGCACCGCCACCACCGCACCGCCACCACTACCACAGAACCGCCACCGCCACCACCACAGCACCGCCGCCACCACCACCACCACCACCGCACCGCCACCACCACCACAGCACCGCCACAGCCACCACCACAGCACCGCCACCACCACCACCACCACCACCACCACCGCACCGCCACCACCACCACCACTACCACAGCACCGCCACCGCCACCACCACCACCACAGCACCGCCACCACCACCACCACCGCACCGCCACCACCACCACCACCACCACAGCACCGCCACCACCACCACCCGCAAAAACGGTTCGGGTCGAAACGGTCCGGGTCGAAACGGTACGGGTCGAAACGGTCCGGGTCGAAACGGTACGCGTCGAAACGGTTCGCGTCGAAACGGTACGGGTCGAAACGGTTTTTTATGATTTTTTTTGATTTTTTTAGATTTTTTTAGAATTTTTATGATTTTTTATGATTTTTTTTTTATTTTTTTAGAATTTTTTTGATTTTTTTAGAATTTTTATGATTTTTTTGAATTTTTTTTATTTTTTAGATTTTTTTTTTATTTTTATTTTTATGATTTTTTTTATAACTACAGGGACTGTTTGTGTAATAAATAAAACTTAAAACTAGTAAATTATAACTACAGGGACTGTTTGTGTAATAAATAAAACTTAAAAACTAACTTCGGTTAAAAAAAACTAACGGAGGTCCATTGAGTACCAACATATTGAAACGTAGGATTATTAATTACCAAATCTGTAGGTAGGATTATTATTTACCAATGGGGCAAATGTTGGTTTATTAAAAACCAATTTTCCTTTTATTAATAATGGGGATTTTATTTATAACTTGTATGGGTTCAATGTAATTGGTGGCTCGTTATTGGTACGTCACACGCCTATCAGGGACACTCCCTAGGTGGTATTTTGAGGGTGTGACACACAGACAACACACTTAGACACCACCACCACTCCCTTTACTCCCACCACCATTCCCACCCCAACCACCGTCCACCGTCACCCTTAGACACCACCATCTCGCCTGCAATCTCTGGCAACCTCCGGCCATCACCACCCCCAACCACCTACCGGAAATAAACTCAAGCAATTACAGATGTCAGGCTTCAATTGCAGATCTCAGGCTTCATCATAAGTTCTGAAAATTTCACTGAACAAATCACTGAACAGATCTCAGGCTAGTCGCGTGCTAGTCACGGCGGTTAGGGTTTCCGAGATCTGGAAGCGTGCTGGTCGCGTGTTGATATGAATCGGAAGCGTGTTGGTCGCGTGCTGGTGGTGGAAGTGGTGGTGTTTTGGGCGGTTGACGACGAAGGGGTAATCGTTGTATGTATTACTTGAAATTGGAGGGTACCGCTTCCATCAATTGCCTGACTTCTGTCTCGGAAAGCTTGGTACCGAGTTTGGGAAGACCCGCTTTCAATTCTTCGTAAGTTATGGTACCGCTGTTATCAATGTCCATTGATTTGAACATTTCTTTCAACCCAATAATCTCTTCTTCAGAAAGGTTTTCTGCAATTACCTAACTCAACAGAGCGCAAAGACTAAATCAGAATGGGTGGTGCATATGACTGGGGCTTTAGAGTAAAATGACCAAGATACACTCATGTGGGCTCCAATTGGTCAGACTTAACCATGAAAATTAACTGAGTTAGGGCCAAAGTACATAACGTGTAAGTGTTTGTAAACGTAGAGTACGTTTTCTGTAATTATTGAAGACAAATGACACAGTTTGCAATAAATGACATACATAAAGGACGATTTTTATAATTTACTCTATAATAAAAGAAAACAATGATGGACATTGTTACCATTCTAGGCTATTTATTTTGTGGTATTCCGTCTCTCTCCAACCTAATTATGAATACTTGTTTTTTTTTTAATAATGGAAAGTTATTATATCATTAATCAAAAGACTTAATATGAAATTGTTTATGAAATTTATAAATAAACTTATTTCTTTTTACTCAAAAGCTTAATAACATGAAGTTCAAATTATTTTATTACATGCAATATACAGGTTTATTCAACTCGTGCAATACACAACTTTATTTATGACATATTTTTTTATTACTAAGCATATAACATTATGAGTTTATTCAACTCGTGCAATATACAAGTTTATTTAGGACGTATTTATTTTATTACTAAGCATATAACATTATATTTACTTAATTCGTGTGATACATGGGATTCTAACCTAGTTTACCATAAAAAACATTAGATATTGTAAATTGGTAGTTTAAGGTGTGTGTGTGTGTGTGTGTGTATATATATAGAGGTTAGTTAACGTACAATTGGCCTCAACGTACGGTGCGTACGCGATTTGCATTGCGCATGTTATAATCCGCCAAAACGAAAAACCACAACTTATAAATTGTAAACCGTATGTTATATAAACATAAAGCAGGACGGATCACAAACTCGGAACCATTTTCCAACATGCGGACTCACAACTCACAAAGTCGGACTCATCAAACTTGGAAAGTTTCAAACATGCGGACTCACAACTCACAAACTCGGAAGGTTTACAACGTGCGGAATTCTCGTCGTGTACGCTCGTACGTTAAGGCCAATTGTATAATACACACACTCTCTCTCTCTCTCTCACTCTATATATATATATATATATATATATATATATATATATATATAGGGTAATGCTCTAGAGAAAACCCTTTAAAATGAGAAAACTATGAAAACCCATCACATGGTCTAGAATTGCCCACGTGTCCCAGCCATCTCCATCCTTTCTTTTGCTTTTGGGGGCACATTTGTAAATTCAACAATATCCTACCTTTTGTCTACTATGATTTGACAACATTTATTACACCCTTATATTCCCAATGTCTCTCTCTCTCTCCCTCTTTCAAATCCATTTGAAAATCAAAATCACAGATCTTCTTCTCCCTTTCTTCTATACCACCTTGATTATGTATATGTATATACATATACGGCTCCATATAGAACGCGTGTGCATTCAGGCCGATGGAGGTTGGAGTCGCTATTTCTCCGGAGAACGGCGGAGTTGCCATGGAGTTTCCGGCCGTTGACGGTGCCGGTCTATCATCGCCGCCAACTTTGCCGCCGAGGCTCCGCCGGAGACTCACGGAAACGAAGGCGTCTCCGTCAAGTGTTGAAGAAATTGAAGCTAAGCTTCGTGATGCAGATCTTCGCCGACAGGTTGTTGTTGTTGTTGTCATATATGATTAATTCGTTTGATTATCAGGATTTTGGTTATTGTTTTGATGTGATTTGTTTGAAATAATTTGTTGAAATTGTAAGGTGTTAAGAGTTGTTAAATCTGTGAGTTTTTTTTTTTTTTTTTGTTAATGTTGTGTAACATTTATTTTACTAAACATGTGATTAATTTTACTAATTGCTGATTAGGTGTTGCTGAATTAATTGCTGAAATTGTAAGGTGTTATTGATTATATGTTAAAGAGTTTTTAGTTCTGTGTACTTTGTTAGTTGTTGTTTCAGTTGTTTAAGATTAATTTTATTAAACAGGTGTTATTGATTAATTTTATTAAACATGTGATTAGTTTTACTGATTAATTTTACATCGGCATACCCTAATACATGTTACACTTTATCCTATTAGACATAGCCATACAGTTTAAATTATTATAGTTATGACGTGTTTAACACATGCCCGATTTTTTTATTTTTAGACGTCTAATAATCGGCACATCTGTTTTTAGAAACGAAAAGCCAAGTTTGTCTTACAGGACAACCAACGTAACACGTGTTATAGTCTGAACTCCTGTTTCACAGCTAAGCCAAGTTTGTCTTACAGCACAACCAACATAACACGTGTTATAGTCTGAACTCCTGTTTCACAGCTAAACCATAGTAACATGTTATAGAGACATGTATTAGGGTATGACGATGTATTAGAGACATGTATTAGGGTATGACGAATTAATTGCAGGTTTTTAGTTCTGTGTACTTTGTTAGTTGTTGTTTCAGTTGTGTAAGATTAATTTGCAGGTTTTTATTTTTGTGTTAAAAAGTTGTGCTTGGTTTGGTTGCTTGTTTGGGCTTTTGATCTGAATAGTAACTGTTTTTTGTTGGTTTGGTTGCTTTGTTTGGGGCTTTTGATCTGAATAGTAACTGTTTTTGTGATGTTATTTGAGAAAAAAATATTTTCTGGCTATGAATGAGTTAATATTTATGTCTGGTTAATGACTTAATGGTTATCTTATCTTTTTGTTATTAGGACGGTGATGGATTCAAGGGAAATAAGATCCAATTCTCGGGACCGTTGGTTTCGTCAAACGTGGATCAGATGCTCAAGGATCATGACCATGTTTATGTTACAGCACAACACAACTAACACGTGTTATAGGTTGAACTTCTCGGACATGCATGTGTTACATGTGACATGAAACCCATGTACAACGTAACACGTGTGACAAGAAAACACATTTTACAAACCGTTTCAAGACCGACCCAAACAATAAAGCAAGGGTAGCCGCTGAAAAGCTAAGGCAGCAAAGGTAGCCGCTGAAAAGCTAAGGCAGACTGTAAAAGGAAGCTCCACCATTTTCTTAGTGCTATGTATTTTCGTTTACTAGTAATATGTAATGTGAGACTCTTATTTTGTTTTGTCTAGTACATGATGTTAAAACGGTATGGACTTAACACATTCTGGAAGTCTTAACACACGTTATAAAAGAGGCTTAACACGCGTTATATCAGGTATACTATGTTGTTATTAAGTTACTATTGGAGTTTATGCATCCATTCTGGAAGTCTTAACACACGTTATAATAGAGGCTTAACACACGTTATACATGTCAGGCGCGTAACACATGTTACGGTATGTATACACACATCATGGTGTTTTGAAAACCAATAGCTTATACATGACACCATGTTAGGTTAAACCAAGATTATAACAGAGGGTTAACACATTTTATCCCAGGTATACGGTGTTACGATATTAACTTGTATGTTCCATATTAACTTGTTCACGTGTTACGATCAGTATATGCACATCATAGTGTTTTGCAAACCACTTTCATATACATGAATACAAGTCGGGTTACAACAAGATTATAATGGATGCTTAACACATGTTATCATATGTATACAAGTGGGGTTACAACATTACGATATTAACTAAACTCACCATTAAACCCATCGCCTCCGTCAACTGTTTTCACCCTTATCACATGTTAAGCAACTACATGTTCCAAACAGATAGTATATACACATCATGGTGTTTTGTAAACCACTAGCTTATACATGAATACATGTTAGGTTACAAAAAGATTATAACAGAGGCTTAACACATGTTATAAATCCCAAAATATGCACAACAAATAACCCGTTTCATATTATATATTCCAAAATTACCGGTACATGAGTTACCATGAATGGCTCGTGTAACACCTCGAAAATTTACGTCCTATGATGTGTTGACACGTGTCATAGGTTTGAACGTGTGAAAGAATGTTCTTGAAGGACTAAAGTTGACAAACAATGAAACTATGTAAATATAAGGGTTCAAAGTGTCAACAATGAATAAAGATACTTTACAATAACCCTACATGATGTTTATAACCTTAAATGAATGGATCATGGATCATACGAAGCGAATTGTGAAAGAAAGTGAGAGATTACAAACTACAGGGGTTAAATGTGTCAACATGTTAAGATATACCTCTGAGTGACCTTTTAGCAAACCCGAGGCTTTGTAACGATTAATTATGCTCACTAGAATGCACCATAAAAATTACACCAAGTTTCGTTACCGTATGAGAAAGTTATGATAAAATTCGAGTGTGAGGGTTAGAATCGTCAACATTGAAAATTAGGGTTTTTCGGGTGATCACAAAGTTACCCGAGGACTTGACAAAGATGGTGTAAGCCTTAAAGCCCCCATATGTCAAATATAAAGATTTAAAATGCAAGAAACCATGTGAAAATGACCTTTCGGGGGACCAAGGGCCAAAAGTGCAATTAAAGAAAGTTGGGAAACCTGATCCGGAGACTGAGGCGGGCCGCGTAAGGTCATGAAGACCTTTACGCCGGCCGCGTGACAGCTACCAGCGACAAAACAAACAGGCAGCTGCCTGTTGATGTTGTAACCGACTTAAAACTCAAGTTTTCGATTCTATGGGCTGCCTATGATGGTTTTGAGACTCTAGCGGGCACTTGGATGCATCTTATATCACTAGTAGCCTTGCATGTCATCAATCAAATGAGTTTTGAAACTTATATAAAGTCCTACAAGTTGTCAACTTTGTGTTCATTCTTTCCTATCATCAACTGAGCATTTCTGGAGCATAAGGACAATTCTCAAGCCTTCCTAATCATCCATTAGACAAGTGTAAGTATGTTTAACCTTCTTGTTTTGAGTTTAGCTTAGTTATTTAGCTAAAAGTCAAACCGTCGTAACTACGGTTTGACTTCAAGATTATTTATATTTGGCTCAGTCTTATCTCGATTTAAAAGTACCGTTAAGTAGGTAATTATATGGGTATTAAACCCTTATAAGGGTACTCACTGATTCCAATCCTAACTAGGTCGTTTGTCGAGTCAAACGTTGTCCGAAAAAGTCAACAGAAATGCTAAACTTTAATTAAACGCGTAATTAACGATATAGAAGGCGTGTAACCTGTTTTATCATTCATATAACTTGGTAATAAGTGTACGGACTTGTCTAAACTTGTTTGATTCGACAACTTTCTGTTTTGAACCGATTCGGAGCCGAAAGTCGCATAGTTTGACTTTCTGCTTTGACCTCGATTCTGACCCGGTTTTGGTAGGTTTAGATATGCCTTAAAGTTCCATTAGGACCTTGTAACATGTTAGTATAAACCTCTGTGGTTGTTACCTTGATTGTCCAATTTGTTGCACGTTTCCGTTAAATTGCCAAATGTTGACCATATTGCCCTTATGATCATAAAACGAGATTTTTGAAGATGTGAAAGGACAATAACCTTTGTTACTGATTATTAATCATGTCCCTAAAATTTCACATCAATCGGAGGTCTAGATTAGGAGTTATGCTTAATGACGTAATTATAACGATTCTTAGTAATTAAACGACGTCATTATCGTAAAACCTATCTAAACCCAATTTTCGACACCAAACCTTTTACCCATGATGTAATATAATATTATGGGATTTTTGAAGATTTTTATTTATTTTTAAACTGATCATAAGCTAGGTTTATCGCCTTGATTCGGTTAATACCGAATATACCCTTTTCGGTTATAAAATGAGTTCTACAAAGTATTTTGACGCCAATCCAATTGCTACTGATTTTAAATAATAAATTAAGTGTTTTGAACATGTTAAATTGATCAGAAAACTCAGAATCCTATTTTAACCCGTCAATCGCTTAAAACGACGTTATACGCGTATTAAACGCATAGTAAGGGTTTAAAACCATTTTGCCACCTAAGACTTAACATCAACGGATATAACCTGTTAAGTTAAGTTGTTTTACTGATAAAATCAGACCCGGTTCACAGAAGCTTAATTAATCCTTTTTATAATCTTTAAAATGACCAAAATACCCCTACGGGGCTTAATATGTGATTAAACTCGTTTTGGGCATAATGGAAGGTATCCTACTGATATCACAACATATTTAAGTCATGTTAACTTAGGAAACCTGTTTAGGACTCTTATGGTTACCCGTTACGCTTCATACGCGTTCGGTTCGGTTTATGTAACTAGTTTACATAAATTAGCCGAAACGGGTCAAACCTTATCGGTTTTATCTCAAAATCCAGAATGTGTATAATATACCCATATTAAGCAAGTCTTCAAACTTTTCGGGTCTAAATCACATTCTATCCGGTCTTCGCTTAATCGTACGTACGAACCGTATCTAAGCTTAAGCTTAAGCTTAACTAAAGACCCGTTAGGATTCTAATAGGTTATTATAAACCTTCGTTCCAGATTAGGAGGACCAGTAAAAGATACTTGCACTCGCTGATTTTGATTTATACTTGCTCAGGTAAATACTTTTAACTTATTTTCCTTATACGGGCTTGGGGTACGGTATATAAAATACCGCTTGGTCGGGCATTGAATCTTTAATTGTTTTATGGTTAAAGTATTGAGATGTCTCGTTTAATTTGTTTTGTTTGCTTAAAGCCTTTGGGGGGTTAATGACCATGTCCCGGATATCCCTGGCATCATTTTACGAAATGGCCACGACCTTAGCTCACAGGTGTAGGCGTACACCTGTCAGTGTCTCATTTAAATAATGTGGTGTGTCTATTGATCTTTAACCCGGCTCGATCCGGGCTACTGAACGCATAAGTAACATGTAAATCCTTTACAAGCATTATATTCAAATAATTATCCCAAGTTATAAAATATTATTTGTGCCTTGTGCCTTAAATGCATTTTCTTAAACTCTTTTCAAAATGAGTCGGTTGATTGTATTTACCAGTGTAAACTGACGTATTTTCTCAAAAAGGTTAAGTGCAGGTACTACGCGTAATAGGCTGGCTTTTCTCCTAGCATCCACAATAAGTCTCGCAAGCTTGGATGTCATAGACTGTTGAACATTGTTTTCTTTTATTTTGATCTACCTGTGGATTTATATTCAACTACTTGTGATACTTAATATTACAATATTGTTTGGTTGAAATGAATCTATACTTTGCTTCCGCTGTGCATTTAAATATTGTGTTGTTTGACTATTATGTTACCAACCACGTCACGATACTCCCCTACCGGGCCCACCGGTAATACGTGGAAATTCGGGGTGTGACAGGTTGGTATCATAGCCAACATTGAGTGAATTAAACACTAGCCTTTTGTGTTTAATCTCAAATATACAATTGCACATTCCTAAATCTTCGAGTCTAGACAAAGAACTTAGGAATAATCCAAAAGATTTTTATTGATTTTATTTTCTACTTTGTCCTTTATTTTTCCTTGTTGTTACCTTTGTTTATATTGACAGGTTTAACAATGCCGCCAAGATTCAGGCGAGGAGGACGAGGAAAAGAGCCGATTAGCGCTCCTAACGACCACGAGGCCGGGCCTTCGCGCCGGCGAACTCCTTCTTCTACAAGGAGTGCAGATCCACAAGAACCTTGGAGGATTTATGAGGAGCCTTCCAGACGATCTACGTCGTATAGCTCAACGCCTCCATATCATCACTCCTATGGGCCTCAGTCCGAGAATGAGCCCAACAACCCGCAACCTTCATACATACCTCTACAGCGATCCTTATCGCACCGTTCCTTCGATGACCCTACTCCTGTCTTTCGGGGCCAGTTTAACCCGGCGGACTACCTACCAGAACAAGGGGGCTTTAACCCACTAGGACCGGAGGATCATTTTTCAGGTGATCAAGCGATGGACATGGACGAGGACACAGATCCCGTCGAGGCTTCAACCGGAACCCCGAACCATCCTTTTGTGATCTCTGATGGTTCGTCTTTTCATGGAACACCATACCAAGGTCCGGATAGTCATCAGGCACGGTTCGATCGGTGTGAGTGGTACTTTACACCATCTCACCATTCTTCGCCTCAACAGCAGCAGCAGCAAGATCCCTCTGGGGATCCACGTTTCGTGGCAGTCACGCCACCGCCTCCACCGCCGCCAGTTAATCTAGCGCCTCCAGCACCACCAAGACGTAGGAGGACTGGCGCACGGATGTCCGCAAGAGGAGGGGATTTTCATTTCAGCACCCCTCAACACTCTAGTGGCAGCCACTACCCGCCAATATATGAAGACCCACAAATGGGTGGACCTTCAGTTCCAGTTTCAGAGGTAAATTCGGCACCTATTGCACCGCCATCACCGGGTTTTGGCAACCCTATCCCTGCTTATACTGCTCCGGCAGCTTACAACCCATACGGACCGCCGGCATACCATAACTATAACTATGCCGAGGCTGACCCATACCAAGTGGCAGCAAACTACCTTGCCCAAAATCCTGAGGGACCATATGGAACCCCTTGGGGAATGGGACACCCAGCTCGTGGGTATCAAGTACCTGCTCAGCCACCACTTCAGCATCAGCCACCACGGTTTTCCCCGCCAGAGCAGGAGGATCTCCGCCATAGGCTGGACAGGGTTGAGCGAGACCTCCAGAGAGAGCGTAGGAAAAATCAGGGATTCATGAGTGGTTTGGCAAGTTTGCTGAAGGGAAAGAAGAAACGGGATCGTTAAATCCCAATATGTATTGTTGTATTTCCTTGTTTAAATCAAGTCCCTACATGGACATTTATTTATGTGTGTATGTAGTCCCTGCGTGGACATATATCTTTGTACTTAGTCCCTACGAGGACTTGTCTCTATTAGTCCCTGCGTGGACATTTACTTTTGTAAACCGTCCCTGTGAGGACATGTATTATCTGTATAGCTCCTGCGTGGGCAAGTGTTTATGTGAAAAGTCCCGTTTAGGGCAAAGTGTACTACTTTTAAGTTTTAATGGAATGTAAGTTTATAAATTTCATCTTTGCTATGTTATGCATAATTAAATTAGATATGAAATAAATAAATCGGAATCATTCCTTTTAAAATCTATCTGCCTATGTTATATTTTTAATTTAGGATCTTAAAGGTATAACCTAGCCTGCATGTCATTTTAAGACCTGGCCAAGATGGTAAAACCCGTTAAAAAGATCCAAATCCCTGTTAACATCTGAAAACATGTTAACACTCCTGGCAGACATGATTCGTTAAAAACACACGTGTTATTATTAAATATGGTTTTTTTCAAAGATTCCAAACCCAACTGAATGATCTCTGAATCATGGGTTAAATCATTAATATATATGATCAGTTCTTTTTACCATCCATTGGTAATAGAATGCCTACGGGCTCTTCTCATTTTCATATGAGACAAAAGACAGTAATAGTCTGTGACCCTGTCTGATAAAGGTAATGAATTTGTTCAAACCATCATGCCTTGATTCTCTGAAATCATGGCTTATGACTTAAAATTTGTCCCTGTGACTAGGCCTTATGTGCTAATAAAACTGTTATTGTTTTATAATTAGGATAAATTATATTAGAAATCCTAAATTAATGTGAGTAATAAATTAACCATATATGGTCTACGTTTACCACGGTTAATAAATTGCCATAAAAGACAATTCTATAATAAACTCACCAATAAATTGATGTCGATATGTAACAGTTCAAGCTACATGGCAGACTCAAATGAGGTCAACAGTCACCTAGGGAGAGAGCATGATAATGCCCGAGTAAATGTAGCGGGTGCAGAATTACAGGCAATGATAGATAATGCCGTTAATCGAGCTATGGATAGACAGCTCCATGAATCCAGTGGTACCCGTGCAAGGATCCAATCTGCACCACACTCTAGAACACCCTCCAGGACCCACACTGCCCACAACAGTAATTCTCACCACTCATCAAACCAGAGGAGTGCTCCATCCCAAAGAGTCATACCGAATCAAGAACCCCGTAATAAGGGTTGCTCCTATAAGTACTTCGTTTCGTGCAAACCCAGGGATTTCACTGGGGAAAAAGGAGTAGTAGATTGCATGACTTGGTTGGACGAGATGGATACGGTTGTGGATATCAGTGGTTGCAATAATAGGGATATTGTGAAATTCGTGTCACAGTCTTTTAAGGGAGAAGCATTAGCTTGGTGGAGATCTTTGATCCAAGCTACGGGGAAAATCCCGTTATACAATATGACCTGGGAACAGTTCATGACGCTGATCAAAGAAAACTACTGCCCTCAACACGAGGTTGAGAAAATTGAATCTGACTTCTTGTCGTTGGTCATGAGAAACCTAGACTGTCAGGCCTACCTTACCAGTTTCAACACTTTGTCAAGATTGGTTCCATATTTAGTAAGCCCGGAACCCAAACGTATAGCTCGTTTTATCGGGGGTTTGGCCCCGGAGATCAAGGCAAGTGTGAAGGCCTCCAGACCAGCTACTTTTCGGTCTGCAGCAGACATATCATTGTCTCTTACCTTGGATGCGGTCAGGCAGAAATCGCAGAGGAACACCGATACCGAAAAGAGGAAGCGTGAGGATGACAACTCACGACGTTCAGACAAGAAGCATAAGGGAAACAATGACCACAAGAAGGGGTCAGGATTTAGGAAGGATAGTCAGCAGACGGGTGAAAAACCCAGATGTAAAATCTGCAAGAGACAGCACTTTGGGAAATGCAGGTATGAATCGAATTCGAATTCACAATCGAAATCTTTTGCATGTGGGTTGTGCAAGTCCAAGGAACACAAAACCTTGGATTGCAAAAAGATGAAGGATGCGACCTGCTACGGTTGCAATGAAAAGGGGCACATCAAGACCAATTGCCCAAAATACGCCAAGAAGCCTGAAGAGGCTAAGAAGACCAATGCTAGGGTCTTCAGGATGGATGCTAAGGAAGCCGTCAAGGACGACAATGTGATAACAGGTACCTTTCTCGTAAATGATGTTTATGCGAGAGTGTTATTTGATTCAGGCGCTGATAAGTCGTTCGTAGATAATAAGTTTTGTGAATTGTTGAAATTACCTGTTAAGACTTTAAGTGTGAAGTATGAGGTGGAACTAGCAGATGGCACTTTAGAAACCGCCTCAACCTTATTAGATGGATGTTTCATATCCATTAAGAACCACTCATTTCCTTTGTCTCTACTTCCTTTGAAACTAGCCGGTTTCGACATAGTTTTGGGTATGGATTGGTTATCTCATAACCAGACCCAGATTGTCTGTAACAAGAAGCAAGTGATGATCAAGACTCCGTCTGGTGAATCACTTACTATCCAGGGAGATACCCAGTATGGGCTGCCTGAGAAAATGTCAATGCTCAAGGACTCTAAGTGTTTAAAGAAGGGTTGTGTCATCTACATGGCACAAGTGATTATTGATGAGCCGAAGCCCAAGATTGGGGATATCCCCGTCGTTTCTGAATTCCCTGGTGTTTTTCCTGAAGAACTACCTGGTTTGCCACCAGATAGGCAAGTAGAATTCAGAATTGACATTATTCCTGGATCAGCACCGGTAGCAAGGGCGCCTTATAGGTTGGCACCAACAGAGATGAAGGAATTGAGAACACAGTTGGATGATTTGCTAGCCAAAGGTTTTATCAAACCTAGTTCGTCTCCTTGGGGAGCACCAGTTTTATTTGTCAAGAAGAAGGATGGATCGATGCGTCTGTGCATCGACTACCGTGAGCTTAATAAGGTCACCATCAAGAATAGGTATCCTTTGCCCAGAATCGACGATCTGTTCGATCAACTTCAAGGGGCAAGTTTCTTCTCGAAGATTGACTTGAGGTCAGGCTACCATCAATTGAAGGTTAGAGATGAAGACGTGCACAAAACAGCATTTAGGACTCGTTATGGTCATTACGAGTTCCTAGTGATGCCTTTTGGGCTCACTAATGCACCGGCCGCGTTCATGGATCTCATGAATCGCGTTTGCAAGCCGCACTTAGATAAATTCGTCATCGTTTTCATCGATGATATCCTCATCTACTCGAAGAACCAAGCTGACCATGAGAAGCATCTTCACTGCATTTTGGAACTACTTCATAAAGAAAAGCTCTATGCCAAGTTCTCGAAGT
The DNA here is from genome assembly GCA_030545235.1 of Helianthus tuberosus. Taxonomy (NCBI): domain Eukaryota; kingdom Viridiplantae; phylum Streptophyta; class Magnoliopsida; order Asterales; family Asteraceae; genus Helianthus; species Helianthus tuberosus. The sequence continues at coordinate 9,121,845 of CM060424.1, read as the reverse complement.
GTGAATTCTGGCTTCGAGCAGTCCAATTTCTTGGACATGTTGTTAGTGAGCGTGGTATCCAAGTAGATCCCGCTAAAGTTGAAGCTGTCATGAATTGGCATGAGCCGAAGACGCCTACAGAAATACGTAGCTTCCTAGGTTTGGCAGGATACTATAGGCAATTCATTGAAAACTTCTCAAGGATTGCTGCACCCCTGACTTCGCTGACGCGTAAGAAAATTAAGTTTGAATGGGGTCCTAAGCAGCAGGAATCCTTCGATATTCTGAAACAAAAGTTGAGCAATGCTCCAGTACTAACATTGCCTGATGGAATTGAGGAGTTTGTAGTTTATTGTGATGCATCACACACCGGGATGGGATGTGTGCTTATGCAGAAAGGCAAAGTCATTGCCTATGCTTCACGCCAGTTAAAGGTGCACGAAAAGAATTACACCACCCATGACTTGGAATTGGGTGCCGTTGTATTCGCACTAAAACTTTGGAGGCACTACTTATATGGAATAAAATGTGTGATCTATTATGATCACAAGAGCCTTCAACATCTGTTCAATCAGAAGGACTTGAACATGAGGCAACGCCGTTGGATGGAAACTCTGAATGATTACGATTGTGAAATAAGATACCATCCCGGCAAGGCGAATGTAGTCGCCGATGCCTTGAGTCGAAAGGAGAAGGTGAAACCCATCCGAATCAATGCCAAGCGCATGGAAATAAAGAACAATTTGATTGAAAGGTTGTTAGCTGCACAGAAGGAAGCTGTGTTGGAAGCTAACTATCCTAACGAAAAGCTAGGAGTAACTGAGGAGCAGTTATCTCTTAGCAAGGATGGAATTCTTAGATTGAATGGACGAATATGGGTTCCAATTTACGGAGGACTCCGAGATGTTATCCTCCAGGAAGCCCATAGCTCTAAATATTCCGTTCATCCTGGAGCAGATAAGATGTACCAGGATCTAAGGGCAAATTATTGGTGGATAGGCTTGAAAAAGTCTGTAGCCGCCTATGTATCTAAATGCTTGACGTGTGCGCAAGTAAAAGCAGAACATCAGAAACCGTCAGGTTTACTACAACAGCCTGAACTTCCTACCTGGAAGTGGGAAATGGTAACTATGGATTTTATCACCAAGTTACCCAAGACAAGAAAAGGAAATGACACAATATGGGTGATCGTTGATAGACTGACTAAGTCAGCTCATTTCTTACCCATCAAGGAGACTTATAGCTCCGACATGTTAGCCCAGTTATACGTTGATAAGATTGTAGCCTTACATGGTATACCTGTGTCTATTATCTCTGACCGAAATACTAGATACACGTCACATTTTTGGAAAAGCTTCCAACAATCTTTGGGCACGCGTTTGAATTTTAGTACGGCTTACCATCCTCAGACAGACGGTCAGAGTGAGCGTACTATTCAAACATTGGAAGACATGCTTCGTGCATGTGTGATTGATTTGGGTGGTAGTTAGGATAACCACCTACCACTAATTGAGTTCTCCTACAACAATAGCTACCACACCAGCATTAAGGCTGCGCCTTTCGAGGCCTTATACGGTAGAAAGTGTAGATCGCCCATTTGTTGGGCAGAAGTTGGAGATGTCCAATTATCAGGACCAGAGATAGTCTTTGAAACGACGGACAAGATTGTCCAAATTCGTGACCATCTCAAAGCTGCCCGAGATAGGCAAAAGAGCTACGCTGATCCCAAGCGTAAATCTTTTCACTTTGAAGTAGGTGATAAAGTCTTACTTAAAGTATCACCCTGGAAAGGAGTGATGCGATTTGGTAAGAAAGGCAAGTTAAGCCCGAGATACATAGGACCTTTTGAGGTTATCGAACGTGTCGGGTCAGTTGCCTATAAGTTAAACTTACCTGAAGAGCTCAGTGGAATTCACAATGTGTTCCACATCTGTAATCTAAATAAGTGTTTCGCTGATGAATCACTGGTTATACCACATACGGATGTGCATATAGATGAGAGCTTGAAATTTGTGGAAAAACCATTGTCGATCGAGGATCGACAGGTTAAGAAGCTTCGAAGGAAGCATGTACCGATTGTAAATGTCAAATGGGATGCCCGTAGAGGTCCCGAGTATATGTGGGAGGTTGAGTCCACGATGAAAGAAAAGTACCCTTATCTGTTTCAGTAAATCTCGAGGTCGAGATTTCTTTTAAGGGGGTGAGGATGTAACACCTCGAAAATTTACGTCCTATGATGTGTTGACACGTGTCATAGGTTTGAACGTGTGAAAGAATGTTCTTGAAGGACTAAAGTTGACAAACAATGAAACTATGTAAATATAAGGGTTCAAAGTGTCAACAATGAATAAAGGTACTTTACAATAACCCTACATGATGTTTATAACCTTAAATGAATGGATCATGGATCATACGAAGCGAATTGTGAAAGAAAGTGAGAGATTACAAACTACAGGGGTTAAATGTGTCAACATGTTAAGATATACCTCTGAGTGACCTTTTAGCAAACCCGAGGCTTTGTAACGATTAATTATGCTCACTAGAATGCACCATAAAAATTACACCAAGTTTCGTTACCGTATGAGAAAGTTATGATAAAATTCGAGTGTGAGGGTTAGAATCGTCAACATTGAAAATTAGGGTTTTTCGGGTGATCACAAAGTTACCCGAGGACTTGACAAAGATGGTGTAAGCCTTAAAGCCCCCATATGTCAAATATAAAGATTTAAAATGCAAGAAACCATGTGAAAATGACCTTTCGGGGGACCAAGGGCCAAAAGTGCAATTAAAGAAAGTTGGGAAACCTGATCCGGAGACTGAGGCGGGCCGCGTAAGGTCATGAAGACCTTTACGCGGGCCGCGTGACAGCTACCAGCGACAAAACAAACAGGCAGCTGCCTGTTGATGTTGTAACCGACTTAAAACTCAAGTTTTCGATTCTATGGGCTGCCTATGATGGTTTTGAGACTCTAGGGGGCACTTGGATGCATCTTATATCACTAGTAGCCTTGCATGTCATCAATCAAATGAGTTTTGAAACTTAAATAAAGTCCTACAAGTTGTCAACTTTGTGTTCATTCTTTCCTATCATCAACTGAGCATTTCTGGAGCATAAGGACAATTCTCAAGCCTTCCTAATCATCCATTAGACACGTGTAAGTATGTTTAACCTTCTTGTTTTGAGTTTAGCTTAGTTATTTAGCTAAAAGTCAAACCGTCGTAACTACGGTTTGACTTCAAGATTATTTACATTTGGCTCAGTCTTATCTCGATTTAAAAGTACCGTTAAGTAGGTAATTATATGGGTATTAAACCCTTATAAGGGTACTCACTGATTCCAATCCTAACTAGGTCGTTTGTCGAGTCAAACGTTGTCCGAAAAAGTCAACAGAAATGCTAAACTTTAATTAAACGCGTAATTAACGATATAGAAGGCGTGTAACCTGTTTTATCATTCATATAACTTGGTAATAAGTGTACGGACTTGTCTAAACTTGTTTGATTCGACAACTTTCTGTTTTGAACCGATTCGGAGCCGAAAGTCGCATAGTTTGACTTTCTGCTTTGACCTCGATTCTGACCCGGTTTTGGTAGGTTTAGACATGCCTTAAAGTTCCATTAGGACCTTGTAACATGTTAGTATAAACCTCTGTGGTTGTTACCTTGATTGTCCAATTTGTTGCACGTTTCCGTTAAATTGCCAAATGTTGACCATATTGCCCTTATGATCATAAAACGAGATTTTTGAAGATGTGAAAGGACAATAACCTTTGTTACTGATTATTAATCATGTCCCTAAAATTTCACATCAATCGGAGGTCTAGATTAGGAGTTATGCTTAATGACGTAATTATAACGATTCTTAGTAATTAAACGACGTCATTATCGTAAAACCTATCTAAACCCAATTTTCGACACCAAACCTTTTACCCACTGATGTAATATAATATTATGGGATTTTTGAAGATTTTTATTTATTTTTAAACTGATTATAAGCTAGGTTTATCGCCTTGATTCGGTTAATACCGAATATACCCTTTTCGGTTATAAAATGAGTTCTACAAAGTATTTTGACGCCAATCCAATTGCTACTGATTTTAAATAATAAATTAAGTGTTTTGAACATGTTAAATTGATCAGAAAACTCAGAATCCTATTTTAACCCGTTAATCGCTTAAAACGACGTTATACGCGTATTAAACGCATAGTAAGGGTTTAAAACCATTTTGCCGCCTAAGACTTAACATCAACGGATATAACCTGTTAAGTTAAGTTGTTTTACTGATAAAATCAGACCCGGTTCACAGAAGCTTAATTAATCCCTTTTATAATCTTTAAAATGACCAAAATACCCCTACGGGGCTTAATATGTGATTAAACTCGTTTTGGGCATAATGGAAGGTATCCTACTGATATCACAACATATTTAAGGCATGTTAACTTAGGAAACCTGTTTAGGACTCTTATGGTTACCCGTTACGCTTCATACGCGTTCGGTTTATGTAACTAGTTTACATAAATTAGCCGAAACGGGTCAAACCTTATCGGTTTTATCTCAAAATCCAGAATGTGTATAATATACCCATATTAAGCAAGTCTTCAAACTTGTCGGGTCTAAATCACATTCTATCCAGTCTTCGCTTAATCGTGCGTACGAACCGTATCTTTAAAACTAACCGGTCTAAGCTTAAGCTTAACTAAAGACCCGTTAGGATTCTAATAGGTTATTATAAACCTTCGTTCCAGATTAGGAGGACCAGTAAAAGATACTTGCACTCGCTGATTTTGATTTATACTTGCTCAGGTAAATACTTTTAACTTATTTTCCCTATACGGGCTTGGGGTACGGTATATAAAATACCGCTTGGTCGGGCATTGAATCTTTAATTGTTTTATGGTTAAAGTATTGAGATGTCTTGTTTAATTTGTTTTGTTTGCTTAAAGCCTTTGGGGGGTTAATGACCATGTCCCGGATATCCCTGGCATCATTTTACGAAATGGCCACGACCTTAGCACACAGGTGTAGGCGTACACCTGTCAGTGTCTCATTTAAATAATGTGGTGTGTCTATTGATCTTTAACCCGGCTCGATCCGGGCTACTGAATGCATAAGTAACATGTAAATCCTTTACAAGCATTATATTCAAATAATTATCCCAAGTTATAAAATATTATTTGTGCCTTGTGCCTTAAATGCATTTTCTTAAACTCTTTTCAAAATGAGTCGGTTGATTGTATTTACCAGTGTAAACTGACGTATTTTCTCAAAAAGGTTAAGTGCAGGTACTACGCGTAATAGGCTGGCTTTTCTCCTAGCATCCACAATAAGTCTCGCAAGCTTGGATGTCATAGACTGTTGAACATTGTTTTCTTTTATTTTGATCTACCTGTGGATTTATATTCGACTACTTGTGATACTTAATATTACAATATTGTTTGGTTGAAATGAATCTATACTTTGCTTCCGCTGTGCATTTAAATATTGTGTTGTTTGACTATTATGTTACCAACCACGTCACAATACTCCCCTACCGGGCCCACCGGTAATACGTGGAAATTCGGGGTGTGACAGCTCGTTTCATATTACACGTTAGATACTAACTTGTACATTTATTACTTGTACAAGTGTTATGCTCAGTATCCACATTATCGGATATTTTAAACATCAACAAAAATAAATAGATATTACTTGTTTTTTTTAAATTAACAAAGGTTAACACACGTTATATGTCATTCTAACGGGGGCTTAACACATGTTATACATGAACACATGGCAGGTTACATCATGGTGTTCTGTTACAGCACGAACCACTAACACATGTTATAAATGAACTAGAGTTCTTTTCCAAAAAAATGTGACTTCTTCAAGGTCCCCGCATTAACGTCGCCTACATCCATCCAGCTTGTCAATTGAATATCTTTATGGGTCTGTTTCTGTAAATCAAGCAACCCATTCGGTGATGTAGACATTCTTTCGATGTCTCCAGCAAAGCAACTTCTTTTGTAAACCAAAAAAATGGACGAAATTAACTTGTATTCAAAAACCTACTGCCATATATATTATTATTAAATACCATTCAACATTCTCCAAGATTATAACAGAGGCTTAACACATGTTATCCCAGGTATACGGTGTTACAATATTAACTTGTATGTTCCATATTAACTTGTACACGTGTTACGATCAGTATATGCACATCATGGTGTTTTGCAAACCACTTTCATATACATGAATACAAGTCAGGTTATAATGGATTCTTACATGTTATCATATGTATACAAGTGGGGTTACAACAAGATTACGATATTAACTAAGCTCACCATTAAACTCATCGCCCCCGTCGACTGTTTTCACCCTTGTCACATGTTAAGCAATTACATGTTCCAAACAGACAAATTGTAACACATGTTAGATCAGTATATACACATCATGGTGTTTTGTAAACCACTAGCTTATACATGAATCCATGTCAGGTTACAAAAAGATTATAACAGAGGCTTAACACATGTTATACGTTCCAAAATGTGCAAAACAAATGACCCGTTTCATATTATATATTCCAAAATTACCGGTACATGTGTTACCATATATGGCTCGTTTCATATTACACGTTACATACTATCCACATTACCGGTACATGTGTTACCATAAATGGCTCGTCTCCAGAATCCGTGACCATGTAAAACCGACCATCACGGCCTCCAATGGCATTCCGCCCATAACCGATACCACAGTCTGCAAGGCGCTTGCGGTTCTTTTGCCAGTTCGGGTCACACCTCCAGTAGTCATCAATGGGATTACCAGTTCCACATGAGAAGAATATGCTCCTGCTCATCACAACAAACTAATACGAAAAGAACCCTAGTTTCCTTCTTTCAGTGCTGTTTCTCATGCTCCTGCTCATCACAACAAACTAATATGTTGAATATGCAATCCCAGTTTACCGAAAAAGTAACTTTGCCTCTAATGAACAAAATGACTAATTGTTATCATAATCAACATATTGTAAATGGTTTTGAAACGACATAAATGAAAGTTATGGACAGACTGTTAGCACCGAAAGTGACATTTAGAAGTGTCATTGGTCAATTGTGGATATGAATTATTATTATTATTATTATTATTATTATTATTTTTAAAATACAATTTGCTATTGAAATATCTTAAGTAATTTTGTCAGGAATATCATAAAGACCTTGTTAATATATCAATTCCAATAATGTATCTAGATACAAGTGAATTAATGAGAATCTTACATTTCTACCATGGATACCACCTCTTCAGGGTCTTGAACTGCACTCTCATTCAAAGCTTCAGACTCCTTTGCTCTGCAACAACAAAAAAAAAAAAAAAAACTAAAATTAAGAAATCAACAGGCAAAAGAACATATCATTCAATGAGGGAAAAAATCATCACACCTGAGATTAGATTCCATCTCTTCCTGACCGGCACCGGTGGTGGCGACGACGGCTATAAGCAGCAACAGAAGCGAACATCGGAACACCGGTTGGTTAACCACCGCCATTGTCGTTATAGAACTCTCTCTCTAGGCTTTGCAGGTTGTAAGTGTTGTGTAGAGAGAGGGGAAAGTCATGGGGGCTAGGGTTTTGATTTGGGGAGGAGAAAATGAGATCTGTGATTTTAGAGAGAGGGAATTGAGAGAGCTGAGATGAGATTGTGATTTTGAAATGGATATGAAGAGAGAGAAAGATCAGTGCATTAAAGAGAGATGATAGGATTGGACAGTGGAGAGAGAAGGAATGTACTTCCGAAAATGCCCTTCCAGTTGTACTAATGTGTATTATAACATTTCTTTTAAATCTAATTCTTACCCAAATTAAGAGAGCCATTGATCAAGTTAGATGAAAGATAATCAATGGATGATATTGGGTTTGCAAAGTTTTCTTAAAAAGATAGAGTTTTCCATATAACCCATCCCTATATATATATATATATATATATATATATATTTGAACGGCAAATTTGGATTACTGACAGACCACTGGAGTATCATCGTGCCACCAGCGGAACCACCCGATCATATCCATGTCCACTAGGCATAATGCCTATACACCAATTCAGGAGGAAACCCAATAAATATGGAAAAAACCACTTGTGGGAATCGAATCCAGGACCTAGGGCTGTAAACAAACCGAACGTTCAGCGAACAATTCGTGAACCGTTCGGCGGGAAGTTCGTTTAGGTTCATTCGTTTAATAAATGAACGAACATGAACAAGATATTTCGTTCGATTAGTTAAATGAACGGACATGAACAGAGGTCTCGTTTATTCGATTGTGTTCGTGAACGTTTGGTAAGGTGTTCGTGAACATTCGTTGATTTGCGTTCGTTTATGTTCGTATGTTTGTGTTTTAATTGAAGATCTTTGTACTTTCTTATATTTTATTTGTACTTTTTATATTATTAAACTTTTATTTATTTTATTACCCTAACAATTAAACTAGGAAACCCACTTTCACCTTGTTTATGCATCATTTCCCTTTCATTTCTCATTATTTACATCGGCGAATACGATCGACATCCGTTCCACAATAAGTGATTCAAGTTCGAGTGCTACTCTCTGAGCCATCTATCTTTATCATTCATCGCGTTCGCCAAATTTATTTGTGTTCATGAACCGTTCGCGAACACGCTCATTTCCTTAATGAACGAACACGAACATAAAATCTCGTTCGGTAAGTGTTCATGAACCGTTCGTGAACACATTTATTTCCTTAACGAACAAACACGAACAAGGTCTTGTTCGTGTTCGTTCAGTTCGTTTACAGCCCTACCAGGACCTATTGGCCCCAAAGGCTTATCACACCCTAAAGATGTCACTAGGTTATAAAGCCATGAGCTAAGATATATATATATATATATATATATATATACTAATGCCGCATTTAGGCCAAATCTATATAATCTATAATAAGAGATGAGTCGCTGACTTCACTTTGCTTACGTGTCAATCTCTCAGGCATGCCACATTGTCCAGGCTGATGTCATAATTCCGTTTTTTTATATAGATAAATAATGTATTAATCTAATAATATAATATTGTATATAATATTATATTATATTATGATAAATGGCTTTTTTAGGAGGGAATTTTAAAAATGCATCGGGAGATGAAATGGGCATTCAATTCACCTGTGAGAAGTAATCATATCTCAACTCTCTCTTTCTTCTTCACTCTTTCTTCTCATTTCAATATCTCAGCCGATTCTAGGGTTTATTTTCTTCATCTTCTATACGAACCATGTCATCCGCAAAGAAATCAGTCGGTGGATCACCATCTTTGTCACTCAGACCGATGAAGATGATTTTGTCATCCGAGGATATGATGGCGAGATCTGGCGGTTCCAATTGGGATTATGACGGTGACTCGGTTTATACTTTAGATTATGACAGTGATCTCTCGATCTAAAACTTCTGATAAGGTAAATCAATTTTTTTTTTTGTAGATTTACATCTTAAATTTTTCTTTTTTGATTTTGATGTGGCCATGATGGAAGCTTTTTGTTTCAGTATCTCTGGTGATGATGGGGAGCAAAGACTTGCCGCCGCCACCTTTGTGTTGTTCCGTGTTCATCTTCGAACCCTTTAGGGTTTTTGGACGGTGGTTGACGATGGTGGCTCTGGTTTCAATTGGTAGTGGTCTGTGGCTTGGTTATGATGACTTATAAATGTTTACACACAATTCATGACCATGGCGTGGCAAGAATAGTGGAAGGCAAGTTTAAACCTGCAACCCTTCTTGCAGCCATGGTTTCTGAAAGTTCTGAACCACAGAAAGCACAGACCTCAAATCTATGATAAAAAAATTATTGTTTTTATGTTGATTTTTGTTAACTACATTTAAGGTTAGGTGTTTATTTTATGTTGCTTTATTCGATATGGAACATCTCATGAACTTCATCATTCGTCCATCCAGGTGATTGATTTACATTATCCCCTTTTGAGTTTCAGTATGATGGTACATTGTTCTTTAGTACATTATACAGGTCTATGTGATTATATATGTTGTTTTGAGTTATTGAAAAGTGTTCATGTTTATTGTTTGCAGATGGTGAAAGATGGAAACAAATTTATTTTAATAAGCATCTTGCACAACTAATTAGAGTTCCTGTTCTTTTCCGATGAAGAAAATGTCGGCCTGAATATACGCGAGGTCTGACATTTTGCAGTCATTTGTCAAATTTTATCTATTTTCTTTTGAGTATCTGGATGGTATGTCTCATTCTTGATCCGATAATTGTTTTAATGTTTTATTGGACTGTGATTGTATGTATGTGTATCTGAGAACTGCAAATTGATGATAAGTATTAGTTTAGTAAACCATAATTTATGGTTGTTTAATGTTTGAATTTGCGATTTGATTAGATGAGGAACTTTTGAAAACTATGGTCTTTTCCGACAATTCTAGGGTTGACGGTGCTCCCAGAGTGTTTTGGTAGGAAGTTAGGGTTCCGGGCACTTTCCGGTAACTTAGATGCGTTTCCGATGAAGCAAACGTCGGCCCGAATATACGCGAGGTCTGACATTTTGCAAGCATTTGTCAAATTTTATCTATTTTCTTTTGAATATCTGGATGGTATGTCTCATTGTTGATCCGATAATTGTTTTAAGGTTTGATTGGACTGTGATTGTATATATGTGTATCCGAGAACTGCAAATTGATGATAAGTATTAGTTTAGTAAACCATAATTTATGGTTGTTTAATGTTTGAATTTGCAATTTGATTAGATGAGTAATTATGTAGATGAATCATTTACTGTTGTAGGATACTTCCTAATTTTGCAGTTTGGAGATTATTTATAATTTGGAAATTATTTATAATAAATTTTGATGCCATGAGGTAATGACAGTAATTGATAGTTGTTTTGTTAGTAATTTACATGTATCTTTGCTAATTTGATTTGTGGTTTTTTCTTAAGTTGGGTTTCTGTTTATGTATTGATTACACCCTGAATCATTTAGGGTTGACTGTGATGGTGAATAAAAATGAAAGCAAAGTGCATTTTTCTTGTCCTTTCAAGATGAGGCTATGATGATTTTGTAGATTAAAGTGTCAAGAAGAAAGAAAGAGTTGAGATATGATTACTTCTCACAGGTGCATTAAGTGCACAAAACAACTTGAACGTCTCTACTCAGACCGATGAAGATGATTTTGTCATCTGAGACTACGATGGCGAGATCTGGCGTGTTGTTGCAAAATATAAACCATCGTTGTCGGCTGCCGTTCGCAGCTGTCCTAGGTAGCGTTGGCTGTAATCCATGTTCGATTGATGATGATGAGATCGATGTCACATAAGGGATATTCAGTCAATGATGTTGATGAGATGCTTCTCACCTGAGACTAAAACTATAGTGTTTTCCGACAATTCTAGGGTTGATGGTGCTCCCAGAGTGTTTTGGTAGGAAGCTAGGCTTCCGGGCACTTTCCGATAACTTAGATGCGTTTCCGATGAAGCAAACGTTGGCCCGAATATATGCGAGGTCTGACATTTTGCAATCATTTGTTAAATTTTATCTATTTTCTTTTGAATATCTGGATGGTATGTCTCATTCTTGATCCGATAATTGTTTTAAGGTTTGATTAGACTGTGATTTAATTGGACTGTGATTGTATATATGTGTATCTGAGAACTGTAAATTGATGATAAGTATTAGTTTAGTAAATCATTTAGTGTTGACTGTCATGGTGAATAAAAATGAATTCAAAGTGCATTTTTCTTGTCCTTTCAAGATGAGGCTATGATGATTTTGTAGATCTGAGTAAAAATTGAATGAAGATAGCATCATGGCATGGCAAGGTTGTAGGATGGCAGTTGTTCATGCAACCTCTCTTGCAGCCATGGTGTTGTCATCTTTATGCACAATCTGAGCCTGATATTCTGACAATGCAAATGTTTTGCAAGTTCACCATGATTCACCTTTGCCGACGCTGTGTTGGTGATTAAGGTTTTGAAAAGGGATCGTGTATAATCGTTGTCACATCTATACAAGAAAATGGAGTTTGGTTGGTCTGAGATGCCTATTTAGCTGTATGTGATGACGCCGGTAAGTTTTCCAAATTTTCGTTTGTAGATCGGTCACATAAAGTGACGTTTGGACCCGATTCCTGTGTTTTGTTTTACAGGTGGTCGTGTGGCTATGGTGGTTTTACCAACAGATCTTGGTGAATTAGACAAACTGCACGTGATGTTGCTACCGAGGTACTATTATTTTATTTATTTTTAAGTTAATTGCCAAAATCGTCCCTGAGGTTTGGGCAGGTTTGCCATTTTCGTCCAAAATGACCCTTTTGTACTAAATTGCCCCCAGCATTTGTAACTTTTTGTCATTTTCATCCAAACCACTAACTTGGTTTATTTTTTCTGTTAAGTTGAGGATATTTAGATAAAACTGGCGAATATAAAACCACATGGATGATTTTGGCAATTTACTCAAACCCTTTTTAATTCTTTTATTTAATTATTTTTGTTACATATATAATAAAAAGAATATACATGGAGTTTTCAGGAAAAAAAATTAATAGTTTGTCACATAATTTTTATAAATTTTCATCCAAATCACTAACTCAGTTTATTTTTTCTGTTAAGGTGAAGGATGTTTTAAATTTTATAAATTAAGACAGAAATTAATTTACATCTTCTTTATATAACTTAGTTTTATAAAGAGAAAATATCATTGATGTGAAACACATAACAATCGATTACAACTTTTAGTATTTATCAATTGTAGAGATAGAAAAAAATTGTAAAACGTTACCTATTTTTTAAATGTGTTGAGCACCTAGGAAATATGTTGGTAGAAATAAAATATTTATTTAATTAAGATTATGAGAATAACTAACTAATACTTATTCTGAGTGGCTTGAGTAAAGAAACTTTTGGTTCATAGCATTATAATTACAATTTGGTGGGTAATTTTAAGGTTTGGTAACGATACGTTGTTTGATAGGGGGAGGGGGGCACTGGCTTCTTTTTTTCCTTAGGAACGAATTTAAAAGAGTAGAAGATGAATTACAAACTTGGTACATATGATAAGATTTTTTTATTTGACATTTGTTCAATAAGGTCACCAGCATTTTAGTTTTATATAATTTAGAGGTTTAAGTAGATTTTATTTTTATAAAACTGATCTATATAAAAAATTAGAAATTAATTTCTGTCTTATTTTATAAACATTCTTCGCCTTAATAGAAAAATTAACTTAGTTATTGGTTGGATGAAAATTTATAAAAATTTTCTGACAAAGCTATTATTTTTTTCATATAAAAATTGCATGTATATTCTTTTTTATTATATATGTAACAAAATTAATTAAATAAAAGAAACTTAAAAGAGTTTGAGTAAATTGCCAAAATCGTCCCTGTGGTTTTATATTTGCCAGTTTCATCCAAATATCCTCAACTTAACGGAAAAAATAAACTAAGTTAGTGGTTTGGATGAAAATGTCAAAAAGTTACAAACGTTGGGGGCAATTTGGTATAAAAGTGTCATTTTGGACGAAAATGGCAAACCTGCCCAAACCTCAGGGACGATTTTGGCAATTAACTCTTTATTTTTTCATGTCTTGTTGTAACAACTCTCAAACAAAACCGACACCCTCATAATATTTCCGACACCCTAGTATATTTTAAAATAAACTAATATGTCCCAAAATACACCACATACGCGAAAATGGGCCCCAAATACATTAAATAGTATTAAAAATAATTAAAAACTGAATTTTTAAGTTGAGGCGGGCCGCGTAAAGGACCCTTAAGCCTTACGCGGGCCGCGTGAACTTAAAAGGTGGCGCAGCCCGGTGCGGCCACGTGGCCCAACACACGGCAGGTCTATGCGCTGACCCAGACAAGCTAGCCCGTTGACCAGCTTTGACGCGGGCCGCGTAGAGCTCAAATTCAGCCCCTATATAAGAAAGCCTCGGGATTTCATTTTCCGTCGCTCAAATCTTTTCATTCTCAACGAATTCTCTGATATTAGGCAATATAAGCGGGTATTATACCCCCCTAATTAGCGAAGTTCTTCTCCGTTGTAAGTATTATAAGCCCTGGATACGTATTAGATACGCTGCCTGATTGATCTAGGGTTCCGTAACAGCTGTCGTGGTTCTGCCCGACGTAGTCGTTGGAATGTCGTCTCGGGGAGGGTATTACTAATGTTAAAATGGGTTATTATACTAACGCGTGTGCATTTGTGTAAATTTTAGATTGTCACCAGGAAACCCTTACGGAAAATCTATGACAGCAATGTGAGCTGATCCGCTTTTTGTTAACTGTTTTACAAAACCTCATTTAATTAATTATATATTAAACAGTGATTGAGTATTTGTAAGAATACAATTATCATGAGTATGTTGGGGTTTTGTATACAAAATTTGTTACCACCTGGTCAATGAGTAACATTTCCACAAGTCGGGTTCGACAGTACCATGGATGTTAATTGTGATGTCTTGGAAACAAATATAATTGCGGGATCGCCCTCAATACTGTACAATGGGATTTTATTTAAACTTGATTAAATTGGGATTCACTCACCAGTATTTCCCACTGACAAATGTTTTTAAAACGCATTTCAGGTAACAAACTGTGAAAGCCAAATAGAAGCCAGCTGGACAGCACTGAAGGCTTGGAAAAGTGGCAATAAAGTTACCTAAAATAAAATAGATGTTTTTGTTAATTAAAATAGGATTTATTCTTATGAAAACGTGTGTACTACGAACTTGGGTTTTAACCCATTTGTTTAATGTTATGAAAATGTGGTATTTTACTCTGATCAATGTTTCCTAACTACGGTCCTGATGAAAATTTCCGCTGCCAAATTAGACAATACGCGATACCACTGAAACTGGCTCGCGGCCACCCGTTCCCGGGGATTTGGGATCGGGGGTTGCGACAGAAGGTGGTATCAGAGCTAAGCCACTGATTCAGCCACAGAGGTGTTCTGTTGACATCAAAATGTAAAGTGTTAGGAAATAAATTACGGAAATACATGCATAACTGTATTTATTGTTATGTGTTATTTGACTATCTGTTAGTTTATAGTATGAGCGACCAAGGACCATCTGACGCGTACCGTCAATTGTCTGGTTCGCCTAGAAGCGAAGGCACCTCCTTTTCTCAGCCTGCCCTCTCAGGGTACTCTGCTGATACGGAAGAAGGAATCTTTGTGTTTAAGGCTCAGTCAGAAGAGCCATTTCCTCAGAAAAAGTGGGGATGGTTCAGTCGAGGGGCACACGAGCGTAGAAAGCGTATGGAAAAGTTACAAGATCAGAGAGTACTAGCAGCAGCCAAGAGAAAGACAGATGCCTATGCTCAGGATATGATAAATAGGGGTATAGCCAATATTCACATCCTAGCAACCACTGCAGCTGACCCTAATTTGGAACAAATAATAGCACCCCAACCACAGCCTCCAATCCCTGATCAACCCATGGAGATAGAAAACCCTGAAAACCAAGTAGAGATGCATGATTTCAACCCGGAGGAAATACCTAGGGTACCTGCACCGAATCCCTTAGACCCAAATTACGATCCCTGGTGGGATGACGTTAGGGACTATGTGCAACGTTACCCGATACATGAAGACACACCCATGCAGAACGTAGGAGCCTACCTAGGTTTGGATCCTTTAGATCCCTATTTCCACGATGAATACATTAGGGAGATTTTAGAAGATCCTTACCAATTCCAGGCACCTACACCCCCATACCAAGAACCCGCACCCCAGATTCCGAACCCAGTCCTAGAACCTGCACCCCCAATGAGTGCAGAAAACGTACAAGAACTTAGGACATTTGGTGAGGAAATTTTAGAGAGCAGTGAGAGAATGAGACAGGTGGGAGAGCGACTCGTATGGAAATACGACGAGCGCAATATGGATTTCTGGATGAATCCATATCCGTGAATGTGATGGTGAAATGGTAGTAGTAGTAATAATAATAATAATAAAATAATAATAAAATATGTGTGTATGGATGGCTACTACTATTAGTGTAATTCTATTTCAGTTGGTATTGTAATTTTATTTCAGTACTTGTGTGTAATAGATGCCTAGTATATAGATGAATAGAGTAAAGTCGCAATGATCGACGCTTTTGGCAAAAATGTGTGTCATGTGATTGACTATATTAAATATTATTTTGTGATATTAATATGGGATAAATGTTCAAAATTCAGATGGCCGATGAAGGAAATCAAGGAAATCTGAATAATGATAACCAGAGTAACATTAACGTGGTTAATGAGAATCCGAGCATCAATAACAATGGAAACCAAATGGATAATAGTGCAGTTCAACATATAGTGGCACAAGGAATCATAGATGCAATGCCATTTATTATTCAAACGATTCAAGAAGCGAATAATAAAAGTAAGCATAGCAGTAAGCGACCAATCGAACCAGAACACAGCGTGAACAATGGACCCGTACTTCAAGTGCCCATTCCCAAAAGAAGAAGAACCATGCCTTATGGTTGTTCTTACAAAGAATTCTGGTCCTGCAAACCAATAGAATTCTCAGGCAATGAAGGACCCATTGCAGCTTTACGCTGGATAGAAAAGACTGAGGCTGTTTTAAAAATAAGCAAATGTGCTGAAGAAGACAAAATAATGTTTGCTTCTAATCTGTTTAAGAACTCAGCCTTAGAATGGTGGAACACTATCCTCCAGTCAAGAGGAAGTGATAGGGTATACTACATGAAATGGGAAGAATTTAAGAATATGGTAGAAAGGAAATTCTGCCCTCCCAATGAAAAGGAACATATAGCAAATAAGTTCCTAAATTTAAGAATGACCGGGGTAGATAGTAAGGGTTATACTACCACATTCTTTGAATATGCTAGAATAGTGCCAACCCTTGCATCACCTGAACCAGTATTAATCTCCCGTTACATCTGGGGATTAATCGGAGATATTAGACATGTAGTCAAGGCAGCTAGACCTCAAACTATAGAAGAAGCTGTAGAACTAGCGAATACCTTGACAGATGAATTAATCCGTACTAGAGAAGAAGAACAGAGGAGAAACCTAACCCAAAGGCTTACTCAAGAATTCCGTTCTGGGAATTACAATCGTAGGAATATGGGTTCTACCTCTGCACCTTTTTGCAAGGTCTGCAAGAAAAAGCATTCGGGAAAATGCTCCACTCTTTGCAATTTCTGCAAGATGCCGGGACACAAGGAAGAAGATTGCAGGAGAAAATCCAGTAATGGACTGTGCTTCAACTGTGGAGAGAAAGGTCATATCAGGCCAAACTGCCCAAAATTGGCTCCAGCTGTGAACAACAGGAACACTAAAAATGCTAGAGCATTTGTTCTGACTGCAGATGAAGCCAAGATGATTCCAGATGTGATAGCTGGTACATTTTTAGTTAATGATGTTTTTGCTAAAGTATTATTTGACTCTGGTGCAAACCAAAGTTTTATTAATACTTCGTTTTGCAAACTTCTAAATCAGTCATTAACTAAACTACCACAAGAATGCCTAGTAGAGGCAGCTAATGGAGAAACTGTTAGGATTTCTAAAATCTTGTGTAAGGACCTTCAAAAATGTCCCAAAACGACCTGTAAGTGAAAACCCGGACCCCTGAAACCCTAATCCATAACAAAAATCAAGAAAAACAGATTTTTTTGGTTTCACGCGGGCCGCGTAAACCTTAAGGTAAGTTTACAGGCCACGTGTCGTCCACGTGGCAGGCCTAGGGGTGACACGCTAGCCCTAGTCTACGATTAGATGGCCCTCGCGGGCTGCGTAAACTCTTGTTAAGTTTTACGCGGGCCGCGTAAAACTCGTTTTTCAGCTATAAATTGATCCGATCATGAGCAGTTCAGCTATGTCGAAAATTTTGATCAAAAACAAAGTTCTACTGCTCAAAATCATAAATTCCATTAGGGAGACACTGCTACGCTACAGGGTATTAACTCGATCGCTGCTACGATTCAATGTCCGATCGATTGAAACCAATCCAATGGATGTTTAAGTGATGCCCACATTAGGGCTATACTTTGTCATTCGTCGTGAATTCGATGGATGTTTAAGTATTGCACTTTGTCATTCGTTGTGAAGGTTTTAATCTCGTGAGTTATCGTAAATGTTGTATTAAGTTACTGACCTAGTTCGTATACATTGTTATTTAATCTAGGTTACAAGACTTATCAGTAGGCTAAAACTCTGCCCGTTAAACTTGCAATGTGAGTCATTCTCTTTTTATCAATAATGTTTTACAATACTCCAAATCATTTTTAAAAGTTATAATTACAGGGATTAAGTCGTGGTTATCTTGAATCACTGGCTAGTGGGGTATTGTGCACATTACTAATTTCTCACGGTTAGGTTCATCATCCTAACAGTGATAATCATCACTACTTGGGTGAAAGGACCCAATAGTGGTATGACCATCGTCACCAGGAGGTGACACGGCGCCAGATAAAAATAAGATAGTAGCCATTGTAATTGCTCTTATGCTGTAATTTATAACTATATGTCGTTTTATTAAACTTGAGTGACTCGCCAGTATTTCCCCGCTGATAAATTATTTTTAAAACATGTTTCAGGTGACCTACTATGAATCAAGGAAAAAGTGCTACGGAGCACTAACAAGCTTGAAGTAGTGGCTCAGATAAATAAATAAACATGTTTTGTAAATCAGGGAATTTCCTCGGGAAATTCCTCTATTGTAAATTACGGGGTTCATCCCAATTTATGAAATAAAATAATCGGGCATTTTCAAGTTCTCAAAGATCATATTAAACTTCCGCTGTCAACTCAAATAATAAATACCACGGGTTTCTGTCCCGCGGCTCCTGGACCGGGTAAAACCGGGACGGGGGCCGTGACATCTTGCAGGGAGCAAGAATAGAAATTTTAAATCAGAAGTTTATGGCAAACCTTTATCCCATGAATCTGGCAGGATTTGATATTGTTTTAGGAATGGATTGGTTAATAGCCAATAAAGCCAGTATTTTATGTGATCAAAAGTCAATTCAAGTAAATTCACCAAAAGGTGAAAAGATCACAATAAAAGGAGATAAACCCTCTAGATCCACTAAATTCATCTCTGTGATGAAAACTGCAAGTTATATAAGAAAAGGTTCTATAGTGTATTTGATTTCCATAATCACTAACACTAAAGGAAAAGAACTAAAAGACATTCCAGTAGTGTCTCAGTTTTCAGATGTATTTCCAGAAGAATTACCAGGACTACCACCAGACAGAGAAGTTGAATTCAGAATTCACCTACTGCCTGGAACAGCCCCAATTGCCAAAGCACCTTACCGTTTGGCACCTGCCGAAATGCAGGAATTGAAGAAACAATTAGATGAATTGTTGGAAAAATGATTCATACAGCCAAGTTCATCACCGTGGGGAGCACCAATTTTATTCGTTAAAAAGAAAGACGGATCAATGCGTATGTGCATTGACTACCGTGAATTAAACAAGGTCACGATTAAGAACCGATACCCACTACCGAGAATCGATGATCTGTTCGATCAACTGCAAGGAGCTCGATTTTTCTCTAAAATCGAATTAAGGTCAGGATATCATCAATTAAAGGTACAGGAAGAGGACATTCCTAAGACCGCCTTCAGAACAATGTATGGTCTTTATGAATTTACTGTCATGCCATTTGGTTTAACCAATGCCCCAGCTGTATTTATGGACATGATGAACCGAATATGTAAGCCATATTTGGATAAATTCATAATTGTTTTCATAGATGATATTCTAATTTACTCTAAGAGTAAAGAGGAACATGCAAAGCATTTGCACGCACTTCTAAGTTTATTAAGAAAGGAAAAGCTTTATGCTAAATTTTCAAAGTGCGAGTTTTGGATAGAACAGGTACAATTTCTTGGACACTTAGTGAACCATGAAGGAATTCATGTGGATCCAACAAAGATCGAGGCGATTATCAAATGGAAAACCCCTGAGTCACCAACTGAGGTTAGAAGTTTCTTAGGATTGGCCGGTTATTATAGGAGATTTATTCGAGATTTTTCTAGAATAGCCATTCCTTTAACTAAGTTAACCTGTAAATCCATTAAGTTTGAATGGGGACCAAAACAAGAAGAAGCATTTAGAATTCTTAAGCATAAATTAACTAATACACCCATATTAGCGTTACTAGAAGGAACTGAAGACTTTGTAGTCTACTGTGACGCTTCTAAATTAGGTTATGGATGTGTATTGATGCAACGCCAAAAGGTTATAGCTTATGCATCTAGGCAACTTAAGAATCATGAAGAAAATTATTCAACCCATGACTTGGAATTAGGAGCCATAATTTTTTCCCTTAAGATTTGGAGACATTACCTTTATGGTAGTAAGTTTACCATATTCACCGATCATAAGAGTTTAAGGTATGCTTTTGTAACACCTCGAAAATTTATGTCCAATAATGTATCGACACGTGTCATAAGCTTTAAGCGTGTAAAAGATTACTTTAGAGGGACTAAAGTTGACAAACAAAGAAAGTATGTGAATATAAGGGTTCAAAGTGTCAACAATGGATAAATATACTTTACTGTAACCCTACACGATGTTTATACCCTTAAACGAATGAATCATGGATCATACGAAGCTAATTGTGGAAGAAAGTGAGTGATTACAAACTACGGGGGTTAAATGTGTCAACATGTTTAAAGTATACCCCTGAGTGACCTTTTAGCGAACCCAAAGCTTTGTAATGATAAATTATACTCACTAGAATATGTGGTAAAAATTTCACCAAGTTTCGTTATCATATGAGAAAGTTATGATAAAATTCGTATACGAAGGGTTAAAAGCGTCAACGTTGAAATTTATGACTTTTCGGGTGATCACAAAGTTAACCGAGGACTTAACGATGTTTGTTTATGTCATGGAGCCCTTAAAAGTCAAGTTAGAGGGCCAAAAGTGCAAGAAATAAACTCAAAACCACATTTAAAAGGACCAGGGGCTGAATTGCAATTAAGTAAACTTGTTTGGCCTGTTCTGCGACTTTTAGACGCCCCGCGAGGGACCTTACGCGGCCTGCGAACAAGCGCCAGCGACAGAAAGCGTGCACAGGTTCCAATTTCAGCTGTGTAACCGACTTTAAACGCTTGTTTTACATACCAGGGGCTGCCCCAATGGTATTTCATGCATAGGGGCACCTGTAAGCATCTCATAACGTTTATAGACTTGCATGGCATGATCATATGTGATCAAAATCCCTATATAAGGACACCCAAGTTGCAACTCTTGTGCACACTCACTTGGAAACTCTCA
This sequence comes from Helianthus tuberosus, assembly GCA_030545235.1. NCBI lineage: Eukaryota > Viridiplantae > Streptophyta > Magnoliopsida > Asterales > Asteraceae > Helianthus > Helianthus tuberosus. The sequence goes on along the minus strand of CM060424.1, from coordinate 9,100,602 downwards.
CAACTCAAGTTCTGGAGAATTTTTGGAGCTCAAGCACCCTTCCTAGAAGTCATAAGTCGTGCATAGGACCTCAGTAAGTGTCCTTAACCTTCTTTAATTCAGTTTAGCTTAGTTATTTAGCTTAAAGTCAAACCGTCGTAATTAGAGTTTGACTTCGTAATTAATCAATAATTGTCCAGTCAAATTTCAAATTGAAAGTACCTATGAGTTGGTAATTATGTGGGTAATAAACCCTTAAAAGGGCAACCTCTGATTCCCACTCTAACTAGGTCAATTGTCGGATCAAAGTAAATCTTAAAAAGTCAACAGAAAGCTTATTTTCAAAATTAATGCATAATTAGCAATGTAGGAGCCATACAACCTGTTTTATCATTAATATAACTTGGTAATTAATGTAAGAACATGTCTAAACATGTTCAAGCCGACAATTTTCAGTTTAGGCTCGGTTCGGAACCGAAAGTCGCATAATTTGACTTTTGCTTTGACTTTCAGTTCTGACCCAATGTAGCAGGTTTTAGAAATGCCTTAGAGCCTTATTTGGACCAGGTTTCATGTTAGTATAACCCTCTATGATTATACAACTTGGTTCATTAGTTATCCGATTCATATGCATGTTTCCGTAAATGCTTAAATGTTGACTATTATGCCCATATGACCTTAAAACATGATTTTTGAAAATGTAAAAGAATAGAAACCTTAGTTACTGATTATTAGACTTGTCCCTAAAATTTGATGTCAATTGGAGGTCTAGATTAGGAGTTATGCTCATTAGCGTAAATGAAAAGCTTTTTATTAATTAAACGACGTAATTAGCATATAGCCTATCTAAACCCAATTTTTAATACCAAACTTTTTACCCACTGATTTTATATAATATTTTGGGATTTTTAAAGATTTTTATTTATTTTTAGGCTGAGCATAACATAGGGTTCTAAGCTTGATTCGGTAATTGTCGGTTATGCCCTTTTGGGCTATAAAATGAGTTTTACAAATCTTTTTGATACCAAACCTTTTTCTAATGATCTAATATGATAGATAGAAAATTTTGAGCCTTCTGGAATAATAAAAATATCAGCTTTCCTTTAGAAACCCGGAAATAGCTCAAAATCGCATTTTTAAGCGTTTTTAACGCATAGTATATATTAAAACTATTTTAAACATATATGGTTTGATGCCTACTGATATTTTCAGTAAATTTTTATATATTAACAGTAAGCAAAAGTTTTAAACTCAGATTTCCAGTTTTGACCTTTTAGGCTTAAGTGAAATTACCAAAATGCCCCTAAGGTGCATAGTTTAGTTATAAAAGATAAATTTCACATATTTTCAATAACCTACTGTTATAACTTAGTAAATTAAGTATTTTTACTGATTATATCAGACCTGTAACTCAGATTATTATTTAATCTCTTTTATAACCTTTAAAATGACCAAAATGCCCCTACGGGGCATAGTTTTAGTTTAAATCCATTCGGGCATAATAGAAGATATCTTACTGATGTCACAACATATTTAAGGCATATTAACTTAGGAAACCTGTATATGACTCATATGGTTACCCGTTACGTAATTTTCGCGTTCGGTTCGGTTTATGTAACTAGTTTGCATAGATTGACCAAAACGGGTCAAACCTTATCATTTTTGTCTCAAAATCCAGAATGTGTTTAGTTTAGTTTACCCGTATTACACAAGTCTCCAAGCTTGTCGGGTCAAAATCACATTCTATTCCGGTCTTCGCTTAATCGTGCGTTTGAACCATATCTTCCTTTAAAACTAACCGGTCTAAGTTTAGGCTTAATTAAAGACCCGTTAGGAATCTAATAGGTTATTATAAACCTTTGTTCCAGACTAGGAGAACCGGTAAAAGCTACACGCACTTGCTAATTGTGATTATTACTTGCAAAGGTAAATACTTTTAACTTATTTTCCCTATACGGGCTTGGGGTACGGTATATAAAATACCGCTTGGTCGGGCATTGAATTTTTAATTGTATGAAGATTAGTTTATTGAAGTGTCCCGTTTAAATTGTTTTGTTTGATTAAAGCCTTTGGGGGGTTAATGACCATGTCCCGGATATCCTTGGCATCATTTTACGAAATGGCCACGACCTAAGCACGGGGTGTAGGCGTACACCCGACAGTGCATAAATAAATAATAAGGTATAACCGCCGGTTTCGGGAATAACCCGCCGCGGGACTATATCATGTGGTGTGTCAATTAATCTTTAACCCGGTGTCAATCCGGGCTACTGAACGTATAACGAACATGTAATTCTTTTACAAGTTTATATATAAATAATTATCCCAAGTTATAAAATAATTTTGTGCCTTGTGCATTCAAATCAATTTTCTAAACCTTTTCAAAATGAGTCAGTTAATTGTATTTACCAGTGTAAACTGACGTATTTTCCCAAAAAAGGTTAAGTGCAGGTACTACTCGAAATAGGTTGGCCTCTCCTTAGCATCATTAAGAGTCTCGCAAGCTTGGATGCATTAAGTCTGATGAACTATGTTTTTTCTGTTTTTATTTTATCCGCCTGTGGATCTGTTTCAACTGTATTGTGATACTTAATATTACAATTTTATTCGGTTGAAATAAATCTATCTTTTGCTTCCGCTGTGCATTTAAAATTGTGTTGTTTGACGATGATGATATCAACTACGTCACGATACTCCCCACCGGGCCCACCGGTAATACGTGGAAATATCGGGGTGTGACAGTTTTCGGGCAAAAGGAATTGAATATGAGACAAAGACGCTGGATGGAGATGCTTAGTGATTATGATTGTAATATCTAGTATCATGAAGGAAAGGCAAATGTAGTGGCAGATGCTTTAAGTCGAAAGTATCATGAAAAACCAAAAAGGGTACGTTCTCTTAAATTAAATCTACAAGTAGATTTAAATGATCAAATCAGAAAAGCACAAGAATCAGTAATCAAGGATGATACTGAAAAATTAAAAAGTATGCTAAAAGAATTAGAACAAGGAACAGATGGAATTTGGAGATTCCATATGAAGAGAATGTGGATACCTAAATTAGGAAACCTACGTCATCGTATATTAGAAGAAGCCCATAAGTCTAAATATACGATGCATCCAGGAAATGATAAAATGTACCAGGATTTAAGGAAAAATTCCTGGTGGATAGGAATGAAAAAGGACATAGCAACCTATGTTTCTAAATGTTTAACTTGTTCACAAGTCAAAACTGAACACCAGAAACCCTCAGGTTTGTTACAACCAGCTAGAAATACCAGTATGGAAATGGGAATTGATAACAATGGATTTTGTTACTAAATTACACAAAGCAAAGAAAGGAAATGATACAATCTGGGTGATTGTAGATAGGCTAACCAAGTTAGCTCATTTCCTACCAATGAAGGAAACTTTCAGTATGGAACAGTTAGCTAAATTATATGTGAATGAAATTGTTTCATTACATGGAATTCCTTTATCAATTGTTTCTGATAGGGATAGCCGATTTACCTCCCATTTTTGGTCAAGTTTCCAAAAGGCAATGGGAACCAAGTTGAATCTAAGCACAGCTTATCATCCTCCAACAGACGGACAAAGCGAAAGGACAATTCAAACGATGGGAGACATGCTTAGAGCTTGTGTAATTGATTTCGGAGGTAATTGGGACGATCACTTACCTTTAATAGAATTTTCTTATAATAATAGTTATCACACAAGTATCAATGTTGCACCATTCGAAGCACTTTATGGACGAAAGTACCGAACCCCAGTCTGTTGGGCAAAAATTGGGGAAAAGCAACTATCTGGACCTGAGATAGTGCAAGAAACTACCGACAAGATTATTCAAGTCAAGGAACGAGTGAAAGCAGCACGTGATCGACAAAAGAGCTATGCTGATAACCGACGCAAGCCATTGGAATTTCAAGTAGGAGATAAGGTATTGTTGAAGGTCTCTCCTTGGAAAGGAGTAGTAAGATTCATCAAAAGAGGAAAGCTAAGTCCCAGGTATATTGGACCTTTTGAGATTATTAGAAGAATAGGACCTGTAGCCTATCAGCTACAACTGCCAGAGGAAATGGCAGGAATACATGATGTGTTTCATGTATCTAATCTCAAGAAATGCTTAGCTGATGAATCGCTAATGGTTCCTCCTAAGGATATAGAGGTAAATGAACAACTCAAGTTTGTAGAAAAGCCTCTACAGATTGAAGACAGGAAAGTCAAGACTCTCAAGCATAAGAGACTAGTTCTGGTCAAAGTGAAGTGGGACTCCAAAAGAGGACCTGAGTACACATGGGAGCTTGAATCTGAAATGCAAAGGAAATATCCACACTTGTTCCAGTAGATCTCGAAGACGAGCTCTAAAACAAGGTGGGGAGGATGTAACAACTCTCAAATAAAACCGACACCCTCATAATATTTCTGACACCCTAGTATATTTTAAAATATCCCAATATGTCCCAAAATACACCCCATACGCGAAAACGAGCCCCAAATACATTAAATAGTATTAAAAATAATTAAAAACTAAATTTTTAAGTTGAGGCGGGCCGCGTAAAGGACCCTTAAGCCTTACGCGGGCCGCGTGAACTTAAAAGGTGGCGCAGCCCGGTGCGGCCACGTGACCCAACACACGGCTGGTCTATGCGCTGACCTGGACAAGCTAGCCCATTGACCAGCTTTGGCGCGGGCCGCGTAGACCCTTGTCTACTCTTACGCGGGCCGCGTAGAACTCAAATTCAGGCCCTATATAAGAAAGCCTCGGGATTTCATTTTCCGTCTCTTAAATCTTTTCATTCTCAACGAATTCTCTGATATTAGGCAATATAAGCGGGTATTATACCCCCCTAATTAGCGAAGTTCTGCTCCGTTGTAAGTATTATAACCCCTGGATACGTATTAGATACGCTGCCCGATTGATCTAGGGTTCCGTAACGGCTGTCGTGGTTCTGCCCGACGTAGTCGTTGGAATGCCGTCTCGGGGAGGGTATTACTAATGTTAAAATGGGTTATTATACTAACGCATGTGCATTTGTGTAAATTTTAGATTGTCACCAGGAAACCCTTACGGAAAATCTAAGACAGCAATGTGAGTTGATCCGCTTTTTGTTAACTGTTTTACAAAACCTCATTTAATTAATTATATATTAAACAGTGATTGAGTGTTTGTAAGAATACAATTATCATGAGTATGTTGGGGTTTTGTATACACAATTTGTTACCACCTGGTCAAGGAGTAACATTTCCACAAGTCGGGTTCGACAGTACCATGGATGTTAATTGTGATGTCTTGGAAACAAATATAATTGCGGGATCGCCCTCAATACTGTACAATGGGATTTTATTTAAACTTGATTAAACTGGGATTCACTCACCAGTATTTCCCACTGACAAATGTTTTTAAAACGCGTTTCAGGTAACAAACTGTGAAAGCCAAATAGAAGCCAGCTGGACAGCACTGAAGGCTTGGAAAAGTGGCAATAAAGTTACCTAAAATAAAATAGATGTTTTTGTTAATTAAAATAGGATTTATTCTTATGAAAACGTGTGTACTACGAACTTGGGTTTTAACCCATTTGTTTAATGTTATGAAAATGTGGTATTTTACTCTGATCAATGTTTCCTAACTACGGTCCTGATGAAAATTTCCGCTGCCAAATTAGACAATACGCGATGCCACCGAAACTGGCTCGCGGTCGCCTGTTCCCGGGGATTTGGAATCGGGGGTTGCGACACTTGTATTGATTAGTAATGCTATTAGGAGTTATTTATGTAATTATTCTTTTTACTAGCTGTTTTTAGTTTCGTTTAATATGTCGCTTTCTTGACATGTATAGATTTGCTAAGAAGAGGATGATGGCGGTGTTTTGGGTTGGAGAAGCGACAATGGTAACTGTTTAAGCTTAAACGAGTGTAGGGGCGTTTGAGATGCATATTTTAAAAGTGATTATGTGATACTTAGTAAATATAATGGAAAAAATAGTTTCAGTTGTTATTAATGAGAAGCAGATGATGGTGTTTGGATATCCTAAATTATGTGATACCAGGCGAGAAGCGCAAAAAAGCGAGCTTAAAGCGGTTTTAAAAAATAGTAAATTAGTAAAAAAAAAGTTTCACTTTGGTTTTGAAAAAATAGTTTCAGTTGGCAGGGTTGAAGGATAGTAGATCTTTAACTGCAACCTCCCTTGCAGCCATGGTGCTTTCACTATTTTGTAAACTCTGAGCCTGAAAAGTTACGGAGATCTTGCTGTCTTCTACTATCGTCTTCAACATACATAGTTGAAGAGTCAGATCTATGAAGAGGTAATATTGGGTATCTGTACTATTCATACTGATTTATAGCTGGGGGTACATGATGGCTGGGGGTCTCCGGTGAATAAAATTAGGGCTCTAAGGATGTGACTAAGTCTTGCTATTTTATGTGATTTAGGCCAGTAGAGATTCAATGAACAGCAAGATATTTGCCTAATATGGTAGAATTCAAAAGATCATGGTTGTAAGGTAAGTTGTTTCTTGAATAATAGATGCCTCGGATATATGAAAGATTATATGAATTGGTTACGTTTTATGTTTTGTAGTTTAGTCTGCGAATTTGGTTGAATCATCGTTGTCATTGACACGGAGTCACCGAGAAGATGTTAAGGTTGAAGCAACTGTCTCCTACAGATCAGGGCGGTTACTCTCAATTCTCGATTGTTGTTCACTCAGAAAGATAAGGTACTTTTACCATCCGTGAAGATGTTCTTGGTCTGTTTGTTTTTAGTCGTGATTGGTAATTTCAAGAATTAGTAGTTTGATAAAGGTTTCATCTTTTTTGGTTAGTTTTGGTTGTGGTTATGATTTTTGTTTTGTTGTTTAGTGGGCATTGAAGCTTCTCCATAGTCGAAACTTAACAATGTAGTTTGTCATTTACTTCATTATTCAATTATTGTACCTTATTATGGATGGTATGGTTTGTTGTTACTGATTTTGTTTCAGTTGTTTTAATGAATTTGTAGTGTTTGATTTGTTTTTTAATTATTTTGGTTGGCTGATATTATAGATTCAATGATGTTTGTTTGTTTTTCATTCAGTTTACTTTTCTCTTAATCGTGTTTTGATGATAATAGCAATTTGATGATTATGATGACGGTTATTTTGATAAGCAGCAAACCGGTGTACACATGTGGAGGCTGCGATGCAACACTTCAAGGTTGGTAGCATACAACTAACTACTTGTGTTTTTTTTTTTTTTTTTTGGAACATTTTGTTTGCCTTTATGTTTTAAGATTTTAATATGTTAATACAGTGAAGAAGCGGAATAACAGTACAATTGACACCACATCACACAGACCGGACAACAATTCTTCAGGAAAACCGGTTAATACATTCAGAAGTTAATAACTCGGCAGTTCATGTTGCATCTCAGTATGGTCAAACATCCTTCTTGAATTAGATTAAAATTTGGTGCGCTCTGATTAAAATGCAGAAAATACACTACGCAAGGCATATGAGACACTAAATATTTACAGTTGTAGCACACTAAATATTTAATTTTTGTATTGAGTTGGTATATTTGAATTAAATACTGAACTGGTGGAATTACAGCAAGTACAGGTTATGCTTTAAGCTGTCTCGATCTCTTTGGAGGCGGATAGGTGGCTTTGGGAGGTATGAAAAACAGAATTGATAAATTTAGGGAAAATGTGGTTGAAAGATGATAACGCAATAGTTGAGGATCTCATTCTACAGCTTCGATAAATTCAGGTGTGTTTTCAAATAATGCTTCCTAGATGTTTGAAGACCGACAAATGTCCAAAGAAGCAGCATTGTGGACATTTGTCGTTCTTTGTCGGTTTTCAAACATCTAGGAACCATTATTTGAGAACACCCCTGCATTTATCGGAGCTGTAGAATGAGATCCTCTACTGTTGGGTTATCATCTTTCAAACTCATTTTCCCTAAATTTATCGATTTTGTTTTTCATTCAGGGATATAATCTGTTTTTTAATATTTGATTTGGCCGATGACCCATGTTCATGGATGCCTTATGTTTCATACTATACGAAGATTGCCTCTTGGTTATCATAAGGTTAAATTTTAAATTAATATGGTCTTATTTGTTAATAAGCTTATAATTATACTTAAGCGACTATGAAGAGCCAAAATCTAATCATCAATGCACCTAATTACAGCAAACCATAAACAAAGCAAGAAGATTGGAGCCATTCTGTTGTTTGTATGTTTTGTTGGATTTGTTAGCCAATGGAATTATATTACCCTAACGTCGACATCATAAAACACCCTAAATCGTACTTGACTAAAGTCGCAGCGGAAACACGTACCATAAAATTTCTTTCCTTATAATTACCTTGACTTACTTAAAACTTCATTTTAACACAACTTTTTCACATGAAGTCATCAACCGACTCATTTACAATTAAATACATGACATGGGTTTTCTAAATTTCAACACCAACGTTCCCGTACAATCTGTCTTGTGACTCGATCCTCGATCTCTAATCCTTGAAGATCCTCATGACTCGTAATACCTGCGCTCACCATAATAAAATTTATAGCATTAGTACGCATTATAACATACAAGATCTATTCACGTTCTCTTTTCGTTCCGTTAACTCTTTACATCCCAGCTTTCCATCAAATCATAAAATCCGTGGTGAGACTTCGTTGCTATACCTGCATTACACCTAAATCTCCATGTACACGCATAACAACGTAAAACTTAATCATACTGAATGGCTTACATACATACCTAAACTTCATACATATTATCTCCATATATACATACGTACACACATGCATACATACCTACTTGCATACATACTCACACACATACATGCCAACCTACATGCATACTTACATGTAAACACATCTACATCATTATATACGTATCTACATGTACACATACCTACATCATTACGTACATTCATGACATTATCCATATATACATACATACACCCCTACTTGCATCATACTAAACTCATACATGCCTACTCTCATACATACCATCGTATATCCACGTACTTGCTCGCATACTTATAAACATACATACATACCTATCTACATATGTGCATACACTTAAGCTTATAAAAACGTAAGTTAAATTAGTCATACGCAACTTAAAATGCGTTTAAACGGGTTCGCAGTGCATTAACGGTTAAAATAAGCGATTTTCGCGAAACTGACACCCGCTCGCGTAGCGCCACTGCCAGTCGCGCTACGCCACTGCTTGTTTTTGACAGAATGTTGTTGCTGCTGATCTGCAGATTTCCAGCACGTTCGGATTTTACGGAAACGGCCATAACTTCTTCATTATTGGTCCGTTTTACCCGATTCTTTTTCCTACGCATCCGTAATTTAATTCTCCATCTTATGGAGTTAAGATCCGACATCCGGATTAACAAAATCCCAGACTTTTAAGTCTTCGGCTTACTACCCTTTTTACCAAGAATTGACCCGTTCATAATTTTATCACATAACTTATTTGTTTGACCTTAACTTCATATGAATTGATAATTTCAAGGTCATTTGTCATGAAAGATTCATTTCCGGATACTTTACATCCTATTTCACCCGTTTGCGCTCATAAGCTTATTTTGACCCGTTAAGGGTAATTGCGCATTAAAACGTTTCTGACTTACAAAACCATACTCCTCACTTTCATACTTGACCAAAACATTACACTAATCGAATAACTTGTTTCTAAACTACTTTTAAGACCGTTTGCCCAAAATACCCATCAAGGGCATTTTGGTCAACTTTAATCCCATCATTTACGACGAAAGACTACATCACATACTTGACCTCAACCATCATGTTTAGTTAATTAAAACACCATATTACTTAATCGAGCTAAGAAGTGATTACAGAAATCACTTACCTTATGCGTCCGTGCTCGTATCCGATTCCTTGCCTCTTCTTGACCCGTTAACACCTCATGCTTGAGTCCGTCTCGACGTGATTCCTATACTTTCATTTCATCGAAATCACGCTCTTATTAGCATACTCATTTGTACATGTAACAATCATATCACTCGCATAATTCACACTTAACTTTCCTTGGTCATTTCTAACAAGCATTAAAACATATAATCAACTTCATATCCTTTCCAACACACGTAATTCATCATGTAATTACAAATAATGCATATTAACATAACATGTACCAAACGACTTCCTATAATCCTACCTTTACGACAACGAGTCAAATCATGTTTCTTATACTTAGTTGACTTTCAAGAGTCAACTATCAACCATATTCAACTATCGACTTATCATCATATACTCGTAACATCATAATCGACTATACGGACGACACTATATACATTTTATCATACGCTTGATGTGCGTACCACCTTTTAAGCATAACGTACAACTAATTCATACATAAATCTTCTAAACTCATACATAACCCATCAAAACCTACTACTAATCATCATGTATCATTCCAAATGAACATTAAACATAACATCATCATATTCCTCCTAATTCATCTAACAATAATTCATCATACCCACATAATACATCAATCTTTCAACAAGACTTGAACATAGGTGGTGCTTCTAATAATCATCTTCACCATAACTAACGGGTTTCACCTCAAATCATCAAATTAACGCAAACCATACATAACCCATGTTCTATACGAGGATTCTAACCCTTGTACATGATCAATTTCATATTAACTCACGGATTAGAACATAACCCACTTCACCCATGATCACCAATCTTAGGTTTAAGACATACCTTATGATCCCCTCGTGTTGGTGATCATTAATCCATGCTCGGTTATGGATTTAAGCTTCATCTTGCCTTCCGATTTGAGCATAAAGATGAAGTTAGGGTTTGAGGCTCCATGGGAGCCTCCTGCTCCTTCTCGAACACACGTATGTGTGTGTTTGTGTATGATTAGTTATTTAATAACTTAACTTTCATTTGTTCCACTTTAGCCCCTCGGGTTTGCCTTTAAAACATAACTGACACTACATTCATCATTTAATACTTTTGACCGTACCCTTAACTAGGTTAAATAGCCTAGTTATTTATTTCATGACGTGTCACATAAGAACACACGACAAATATTAACATTCAGATTTTGGGGCGTTACAAGTCTACCACCCTTAAATGAGGTTTCGTCCCCGAAACCTTTCTTACCTCTATTTAACACTAATTAATTCTTCTCTATGTCCATCAACACCACCGCTAGCCCATCACAACGACTATCTTCTTTCTTAAAGAACCCGCTCCGGAGTTCTTATTAGTGTCGCTTTCACTAATAACGCTAATTCCTAACAGCCTTCATAGCTAATGGTTCATTCATCACTCTAATACTCGTATATCATATGCATTATATACCTTCTTACTCACTTGCAACCGTTCCCACATCCCATTACTAACATTCCCATTTGTTTATTTCACATTCATAATGTTTTCATCGACTATACGATCTTGCATCGAAATTTGTATATACTTAGATATGTTTAACTTTAACTAATACATCATAGTAATGGGTAACTATACATTCTCAATTCATAAACTATTCATATAATTGACTTCTTCATAACAATTCCATACCTTCCTTATCATACTTTCGCATATCATTTTCATTTCCTTAACCTGTCAATAACGGGTCAATACACATACTTCCTCAATCTGTAATCATACATCCATTCATATGATCTGTTCATAACGGATCTACCAGATTCATCTTATCTCTTAAGATTTCATTCTATACATATATTATTTAACATTTAGTTCTTGTTTTGTTACCACACAAAACTACCATTTCATAGTCATATATACTTACTTAACTTTAATGTTAACCTTATTCTACATTTTTCTACAGTTACTTATACCTTGCATACCTTTACGTTACCTTTAAATCATTTCGTTCGTTTCACATTTCTATTACTTTCACTTCATGCATTACTTAATTTTCATATATAAATGTGTCATACTAGTTCATATCTATCCAACATGAGTTAAACATTTTACTAACCTCTTTTTCATTTCCTAAACCAACAACCCGCAACCCAGATCGATCGTCTTCTCCTCGAGTACTAGCCGTAACAGGCCAAGTTTCATTCATCCATTTAATGAGCTTCCGCTCGTGCACATCCTTTCACCAATACGATTGGTTTCATAACATCAATAGTTCTAACATTATCATCAACAACATCGGCGGTTAGCACATTTCATTCCAACATTCCTTATACTACGTGATTACCCACTTATAACTCTTCTACAATTTCCTACGTATCTACTATAACGTACCACACATTCTATTTCTTACATGCAATCCTTTCATTCTATTAATCATTTCGCCAACTGAAGTACATGCTTGTACTTCCTCCTATTCATGCTTACTTGCAAAGACCTTATTACATCGTTTCAATATTTCTTACTAAACTTACCATTCCCGCCCATACTCAAGTTATTGTCCGGGTCACAGCCTGTCATCATTCTGACTTCTAAGAGTCAATTACTAACACATCTAACACGTAACTTATACAAAACTTCGTCTATTATACTATCACCTTTTACTTTATACTTATTTCTATGGCCCGTTCGACTCAATCGTGGTCAAACTGTCGACATCTTCTTAGGCGGATTAATTTCATCTTTTTATATTTTTAAATCCGTCTCACGGATTCAGACGCATCATTCATGCTTTTTCATTCATTGAATCCGCCTTACGGATTCAAACATATCATCCATGCCTTTCATCCTTGAATCCGTCTCACGGATTCAAACATAACATTCATGCCTTTCTTCCTTGAATCCGTCTTACGAATTCAAACATATCATCCATGCCTTTCATCCTTGAATCCGTCTCACGGATTCAAACATAACATTCATGACTTTCATCCTTGAACCCGTCTCACGGATTCAATCATTGCATTCATACCTTTCATCCTTGAATCCGTCTCACGGATTCAAACATATTATTCATATCTTGTTGATCCGTACTTAATTACGGATTCAACATTCTTCATTCTTATCAGGCATGTTTTTCATTCTTTCATAGTACTCTCAATTTCCCGAGAGTCTTACTTCCCATTTCACCCACACGCCCGCCTGCTACCCAACTCTACCGGACATACCTGTAACAATTATCATGATCTCACGAAACGTCATACGTTTCTCGTGTACTGGCCAGGTACACAATCCACATAGTAGTTTCGTGCCTTCATGTAATTGTCACCTTATGTCCGTAGGCTTAGGTTTCGGCGCGTGTATCACTTCCAGTACTTCATTACTATACAATCATTGTCTTTCATTTTAAATCTTCCTTCCCTTAATGAATTTTACCATTACTTACACCCACATATTAAATTTACGTACCTGGGCTCATTTGCCTATTTGTCTTATTACCTCTTTGTCTGCCTTAGTATTCATCCTAGACTGCATTCACAGATCATCCTCTTCCAACACTTATGCTTACCTTGCACATACAAAACCGTCAGTTTCTATATACGTATACATAAGTACATACTTACATTAGTTTCTATCTTTGGATCTTGATCGAGTCTTAGATTGTACGGGTTTCTTATCTCAAGAGCACACAAGTTTGAGTTCAAGTACTTACCTTCTCGTACTTGATTCCCTCAAACCAGGGCTCTGATACCAACTTAAAACACCCTAAATCGTACTTGACTAAAGTCGCAGCGGAAACACGTACCATAAAATTTCTTTCCTTATAATTACCTTGACTTACTTAAAACTTCATTTTAACACAACTTTTTCACATGAAGTCATCAACCGACTCATTTACAATTAAATACATGACATGGGTTTTCTAAATTTCAACACCAACGTTCCCGTACAATCTGTCTTGTGACTCGATCCTCGATCTCTAATCCTTGAAGATCCTCATGACTCGTAATACCTGCCCTCACCATAATAAAATTTATAGCATTAGTACGCATTATAACATACAAGATCTATTCACGTTCTCTTTTCGTTCCGTTAACTCTTTACATCCCAGCTTTCCATCAAATCATAAAATCCGTGGTGAGACTTCGTTGCTATACCTGCATTACACCTAAATCTCCATGTACACGCATAACAACGTAAAACTTAATCATACTGAATGGCTTACATACATACCTAAACTTCATACATATTATCTCCATATATACATACGTACACACATGCATACATACCTACTTGCATACATACTCACACACATACATGCCAACCTACATGCATACTTACATGTAAACACATCTACATCATTATATACGTATCTACATGTACACATACCTACATCATTACGTACATTCATGACATTATCCATATATACATACATACACCCCTACTTGCATCATACTAAACTCATACATGCCTACTCTCATACATACCATCGTATATCCACGTACTTGCTCGCATACTTATAAACATACATACATACCTATCTACATATGTGCATACACTTAAGCTTATAAAAACGTAAGTTAAATTAGTCATACGCAACTTAAAATGCGTTTAAACGGGTTCGCAGTGCATTAACGGTTAAAATAAGCGATTTTCGCGAAACTGACACCCGCTCGCGTAGCGCCACTGCCAGTCGTGCTACGCCACTGCTTGTTTTTGACAAAATGTTGTTGCTGCTGATCTGCAGATTTCCAGCACGTTCGGATTTTACGGAAACGGCCATAACTTCTTCATTATTGGTCCGTTTTACCCGATTCTTTTTCCTACGCGTCCGTAATTTAATTCTCCATCTTATGGAGTTAAGATCCGACATCCGGATTAACAAAATCCCATACTTTTAAGTCTTCGGCTTACTACCCTTTTTACCAAGAATTGACCCGTTCATAATTTTATCACATAACTTATTTGTTTGACCTTAACTTCATATGAATTGATAATTTCAAGGTCATTTGTCATGAAAGATTCATTTCCGGATACTTTACATCCTATTTCACCCGTTTGCGCTCATAAGCTTATTTTGACCCGTTAAGGGTAATTGCGCATTAAAACGTTTCTGACTTACAAAACCATACTCCTCACTTTCATACTTGACCAAAACATTACACTAATCGAATAACTTGTTTCTAAACTACTTTTAAGACCGTTTGCCCAAAATACCCATCAAGGGCATTTTGGTCAACTTTAATCCCATCATTTACGACGAAAGACTACATCACATACTTGACCTCAACCATCATGTTTAGTTAATTAAAACACCATATTACTTAATCGAGCTAAGAAGTGATTACAGAAATCACTTACCTTATGCGTCCGTGCTCGTATCCGATTCCTTGCCTCTTCTTGACCCGTTAACACCTCATGCTTGAGTCCGTCTCGACGTGATTCCTATACTTTCATTTCATCGAAATCACGCTCTTATTAGCATACTCATTTGTACATGTAACAATCATATCACTCGCATAATTCACACTTAACTTTCCTTGGTCATTTCTAACAAGCATTAAAACATATAATCAACTTCATATCCTTTCCAACACACGTAATTCATCATGTAATTACAAATAATGCATATTAACATAACATGTACCAAACGACTTCCTATAATCCTACCTTTACGACAACGAGTCAAATCATGTTTCTTATACTTAGTTGACTTTCAAGAGTCAACTATCAACCATATTCAACTATCGACTTATCATCATATACTCGTAACATCATAATCGACTATACGGACGACACTATATACATTTTATCATACGCTTGATGTGCGTACCACCTTTTAAGCATAACGTACAACTAATTCATACATAAATCTTCTAAACTCATACATAACCCATCAAAACCTACTACTAATCATCATGTATCATTCCAAATGAACATTAAACATAACATCATCATATTCCTCCTAATTCATCTAACAATAATTCATCATACCCACATAATACATCAATCTTTCAACAAGACTTGAACATAGGTGGTGCTTCTAATAATCATCTTCACCATAACTAACGGGTTTCACCTCAAATCATCAAATTAACGCAAACCATACATAACCCATGTTCTATACGAGGATTCTAACCCTTGTACATGATCAATTTCATATTAACTCACGGATTAGAACATAACCCACTTCACCCATGATCACCAATCTTAGGTTTAAGACATACCTTATGATCCCCTCGTGTTGGTGATCATTAATCCATGCTCGGTTATGGATTTAAGCTTCATCTTGCCTTCCGATTTGAGCATAAAGATGAAGTTAGGGTTTGAGGCTCCATGGGAGCCTCCTGCTCCTTCTCGAACACACGTATGTGTGTGTTTGTGTATGATTAGTTATTTAATAACTTAACTTTCATTTGTTCCACTTTAGCCCCTCGGGTTTGCCTTTAAAACATAACTGACACTACATTCATCATTTAATACTTTTGACCGTACCCTTAACTAGGTTAAATAGCCTAGTTATTTATTTCATGACGTGTCACATAAGAACACACGACAAATATTAACATTCAGATTTTGGGGCGTTACAAGTCTACCACCCTTAAATGAGGTTTCGTCCCCGAAACCTTTCTTACCTCTATTTAACACTAATTAATTCTTCTCTATGTCCATCAACACCACCGCTAGCCCATCACAACGACTATCTTCTTTCTTAAAGAACCCGCTCCGGAGTTCTTATTAGTGTCGCTTTCACTAATAACGCTAATTCCTAACAGCCTTCATAGCTAATGGTTCATTCATCACTCTAATACTCGTATATCATATGCATTATATACCTTCTTACTCACTTGCAACCGTTCCCACATCCCATTACTAACATTCCCATTTGTTTATTTCACATTCATAATGTTTTCATCGACTATACGATCTTGCATCGAAATTTGTATATACTTAGATATGTTTAACTTTAACTAATACATCATAGTAATGGGTAACTATACATTCTCAATTCATAAACTATTCATATAATTGACTTCTTCATAACAATTCCATACCTTCCTTATCATACTTTCGCATATCATTTTCATTTCCTTAACCTGTCAATAACGGGTCAATACACATACTTCCTCAATCTGTAATCATACATCCATTCATATGATCTGTTCATAACGGATCTACCAGATTCATCTTATCTCTTAAGATTTCATTCTATACATATATTATTTAACATTTAGTTCTTGTTTTGTTACCACACAAAACTACCATTTCATAGTCATATATACGTACTTAACTTTAATGTTAACCTTATTCTACATTTTTCTACAGTTACTTATACCTTGCATACCTTTACGTTACCTTTAAATCATTTCGTTCGTTTCACATTTCTATTACTTTCACTTCATGCATTACTTAATTTTCATATATAAATGTGTCATACTAGTTCATATCTATCCAACATGAGTTAAACATTTTACTAACCTCTTTTTCATTTCCTAAACCAACAACCCGCAACCCAGATCGATCGTCTTCTCCTCGAGTACTAGCCGTAACAGGCCAAGTTTCATTCATCCATTTAATGAGCTTCCGCTCGTGCACATCCTTTCACCAATACGATTGGTTTCATAACATCAATAGTTCTAACATTATCATCAACAACATCGGCGGTTAGCACATTTCATTCCAACATTCCTTATACTACGTGATTACCCACTTATAACTCTTCTACAATTTCCTACGTATCTACTATAACGTACCACACATTCTATTTCTTACATGCAATCCTTTCATTCTATTAATCATTTCGCCAACTGAAGTACACGCTTGTACTTCCTCCTATTCATGCTTACTTGCAAAGACCTTATTACATCGTTTCAATATTTCTTACTAAGCTTACCATTCCCGCCCATACTCAAGTTATTGTCCGGGTCACAGCCTGTCATCATTCTGACTTCTAAGAGTCAATTACTAACACATCTAACACGTAACTTATACAAAACTTCGTCTATTATACTATCACCTTTTACTTTATACTTATTTCTATGACCCGTTCGACTCAATCGTGGTCAAACTGTCGACATCTTCTTAGGCGGATTAATTTCATCTTTTTATATTTTTAAATCCGTCTCACGGATTCAGACGCATCATTCATGCTTTTTCATTCATTGAATCCGCCTTACGGATTCAAACATATCATCCATGCCTTTCATCCTTGAATCCGTCTCACGGATTCAAACATAACATTCATGCCTTTCATCCTTGAATCCGTCTTACGAATTCAAACATATCATCCATGCCTTTCATCCTTGAATCCGTCTCACGGATTCAAACATAACATTCATGCCTTTCATCCTTGAACCCGTCTCACGGATTCAATCATTGCATTCATACCTTTCATCCTTGAATCCGTCTCACGGATTCAAACATATTATTCATATCTTGTTGATCCGTACTTAATTACGGATTCAACATTCTTCATTCTTATCAGGCATGTTTTTCATTCTTTCATAGTACTCTCAATTTCCCGAGAGTCTTACTTCCCATTTCACCCACACGCCCGCCTGCTACCCAACTCTACCGGACATACCTGTAACAATTATCATGATCTCACGAACGTCATACGTTTCTCGTGTACTGGCCAGGTACACAATCCACATAGTAGTTTCGTGCCTTCATGTAATTGTCACCTTATGTCCGTAGGCTTAGGTTTCGGCGCGTGTATCACTTCCAGTACTTCATTACTATACAATCATTGTGTTTCATTTTAAATCTTCCTTCCCTTAATGAATTTTACCATTACTTACACCCACATATTAAATTTACGTACCTGGGCTCATTTGCCTATTTGTCTTATTACCTCTTTGTCTGCCTTAGTATTCATCCTAGACTGCATTCACAGATCATCCTCTTCCAACACTTATGCTTACCTTGCACATACAAAACCGTCAGTTTCTATATACGTATACATAAGTACATACTTACATTAGTTTCTATCTTTGGATCTTGATCGAGTCTTAGATTGTACGGGTTTCTTATCTCAAGAGCACACAAGTTTGAGTTCAAGTACTTACCTTCTCGTACTTGATTCCCTCAAACCAGGGCTCTGATACCAACTTAAAACACCCTAAATCGTACTTGACTAAAGTCGCAGCGGAAACACGTACCATAAAATTTCTTTCCTTATAATTACCTTGACTTACTTAAAACTTCATTTTAACACAACTTTTTCACATGAAGTCATCAACCGACTCATTTACAATTAAATACATGACATGGGTTTTCTAAATTTCAACACCAACGTTCCCGTACAATCTGTCTTGTGACTCGATCCTCGATCTCTAATCCTTGAAGATCCTCATGACTCGTAATACCTGCCCTCACCATAATAAAATTTATAGCATTAGTACGCATTATAACATACAAGATCTATTCACGTTCTCTTTTCGTTCCGTTAACTCTTTACATCCCAGCTTTCCATCAAATCATAAAATCCGTGGTGAGACTTCGTTGCTATACCTGCATTACACCTAAATCTCCATGTACACGCATAACAACGTAAAACTTAATCATACTGAATGGCTTACATACATACCTAAACTTCATACATATTATCTCCATATATACATACGTACACACATGCATACATACCTACTTGCATACATACTCACACACATACATGCCAACCTACATGCATACTTACATGTAAACACATCTACATCATTATATACGTATCTACATGTACACATACCTACATCATTACGTACATTCATGACATTATCCATATATACATACATACACCCCTACTTGCATCATACTAAACTCATACATGCCTACTCTCATACATACCATCGTATATCCACGTACTTGCTCGCATACTTATAAACATACATACATACCTATCTACATATGTGCATACACTTAAGCTTATAAAAACGTAAGTTAAATTAGTCATACGCAACTTAAAATGCGTTTAAACGGGTTCGCAGTGCATTAACGGTTAAAATAAGCGATTTTCGCGAAACTGACACCCGCTCGCGTAGCGCCACTGCCAGTCGTGCTACGCCACTGCTTGTTTTTGACAAAATGTTGTTGCTGCTGATCTGCAGATTTCCAGCACGTTCGGATTTTACGAAAACGGCCATAACTTCTTCATTATTGGTCCGTTTTACCCGATTCTTTTTCCTACGCGTCCGTAATTTAATTCTCCATCTTATGGAGTTAAGATCCGACATCCGGATTAACAAAATCCCAGACTTTTAAGTCTTCGGCTTACTACCCTTTTTACCAAGAATTGACCCGTTCATAATTTTATCACATAACTTATTTGTTTGACCTTAACTTCATATGAATTGATAATTTCAAGGTCATTTGTCATGAAAGATTCATTTCCGGATACTTTACATCCTATTTCACCCGTTTGCGCTCATAAGCTTATTTTGACCCGTTAAGGGTAATTGCGCATTAAAACGTTTCTGACTTACAAAACCATACTCCTCACTTTCATACTTGACCAAAACATTACACTAATCGAATAACTTGTTTCTAAACTACTTTTAAGACCGTTTGCCCAAAATACCCATCAAGGGCATTTTGGTCAACTTTAATCCCATCATTTACGACGAAAGACTACATCACATACTTGACCTCAACCATCATGTTTAGTTAATTAAAACACCATATTACTTAATCGAGCTAAGAAGTGATTACAGAAATCACTTACCTTATGCGTCCGTGCTCGTATCCGATTCCTTGCCTCTTCTTGACCCGTTAACACCTCATGCTTGAGTCCGTCTCGACGTGATTCCTATACTTTCATTTCATCGAAATCACGCTCTTATTAGCATACTCATTTGTACATGTAACAATCATATCACTCGCATAATTCACACTTAACTTTCCTTGGTCATTTCTAACAAGCATTAAAACATATAATCAACTTCATATCCTTTCCAACACACGTAATTCATCATGTAATTACAAATAATGCATATTAACATAACATGTACCAAACGACTTCCTATAATCCTACCTTTACGACAACGAGTCAAATCATGTTTCTTATACTTAGTTGACTTTCAAGAGTCAACTATCAACCATATTCAACTATCGACTTATCATCATATACTCGTAACATCATAATCGACTATACGGACGACACTATATACATTTTATCATACGCTTGATGTGCGTACCACCTTTTAAGCATAACGTACAACTAATTCATACATAAATCTTCTAAACTCATACATAACCCATCAAAACCTACTACTAATCATCATGTATCATTCCAAATGAACATTAAACATAACATCATCATATTCCTCCTAATTCATCTAACAATAATTCATCATACCCACATAATACATCAATCTTTCAACAAGACTTGAACATAGGTGGTGCTTCTAATAATCATCTTCACCATAACTAACGGGTTTCACCTCAAATCATCAAATTAACGCAAACCATACATAACCCATGTTCTATACGAGGATTCTAACCCTTGTACATGATCAATTTCATATTAACTCACGGATTAGAACATAACCCACTTCACCCATGATCACCAATCTTAGGTTTAAGACATACCTTATGATCCCCTCGTGTTGGTGATCATTAATCCATGCTCGGTTATGGATTTAAGCTTCATCTTGCCTTCCGATTTGAGCATAAAGATGAAGTTAGGGTTTGAGGCTCCATGGGAGCCTCCTGCTCCTTCTCGAACACACGTATGTGTGTGTTTGTGTATGATTAGTTATTTAATAACTTAACTTTCATTTGTTCCACTTTAGCCCCTCGGGTTTGCCTTTAAAACATAACTGACACTACATTCATCATTTAATACTTTTGACCGTACCCTTAACTAGGTTAAATAGCCTAGTTATTTATTTCATGACGTGTCACATAAGAACACACGACAAATATTAACATTCAGATTTTGGGGCGTTACACATCAGATCATCCGGAAACCAGCATTGAGCCATCACATTCTTTCCGTTTACATCTCAGGTAACAGTTTTCCTTAATTCATCTCGACACTTAGGTTGTTATGGATGATTTTTGCTGTGGTTTTGAAACTTACGGGATAGTAATTGTCAATTTCATGTAGGTTGGGTATTGAGACCAAGAAATTCAGCGCCACTTGCAGTTACGGTTTTAAGGTCAGTCAATTATTGGCTTGAAACAGAGACAGAGGACCTTTGTTTCTGAATGTATTGTAGATTCACTTATGACTTATGCCTGATGTTGTTGTCATGGTAGGAGAGAGCGATTGGATTTGTTCACTTATGCCAGGTTCAAGTTCAGCTGTTTGGTGATCATGGTCATACATGCCCTCAATGTGATCAGATCAATGTCAAGGTCAGTCAACATTAAAAAACATTGTTTAGTGGTTATAGTTTTCAGGAAGTTAACGAAGTTTGTTTTGTGGCCGGTCAGGTTGGGAACAACAATCACATATTTTGCTGGGTTTGGCAAAGCCACTACTGTTACTTGTGTAGAAAGATTGTTAGGCGCGGCTCACAACACTTTGGTCCAAAGGGTTGCAAACAACACATCGTCGGATAGCGATAAAGAAGTTACACCGGTTCATTCTTTTGTTTTCTAGATTTTGTATTGTTTGTTATTTGTTAATCTAGCTTTGATACTCAGAGGTGAAAGTGCGAAACAACAGTCGAGTGAATGTTTGTTACATTATATTACATTAGTACTGTTGGATCACATGATTTATTATAATATTTGATTAATTTCCTATTTATTACTAGATAACCAAATTAAAGAAAACCAGTCATATTATCAATTACTATTAATTTTCTATTGATTACTATTAATTTCCTATTAATTTAGACAACATATTATCAATTACTTATCTTATTTCTATATCAAACCTGAACAAATAATTTTTTCGTAAGATAGTAGTGAAATTTTTATGTCGTAACACATACTGTCTTTAACATTGTTTTATAAAGATATATAACTAAACGCAAACAATTTAAATGATATATTATAATCTGTTTTTTAGTGTTTGATTTCGATCGTTATTAAACCTACCCGTGTGTTCACATGGGTCCTACAACTAGTACTCAACAAAAGATATTACTATGTGAAAAAAATGTCAACAGTGAAATGTACGGATGTAATAAACTTGGTTATGAATTCACGCTTAACAACAAGAATAAAACACAACCCAAATAAATTGAGGGTTAATAATTAATATCCATGCAGAATATTACCGATTCTGATATCCTTTGTGATTGAAATTTCAGTTTACCATCCCCATTAGATCTCTATGTGTTTATGTGTTTATCAATTCATTCATATACATATTGTCCCCCTCGGTTCCCTTTCGTCGATCGGACAATAGAAGATTACAGTCTATGTATGAATCATAGATTTGTAAACGTGTTATGATGCGAAGATGTCGTCCACTGAAGATTCAGAAGACAATTCATATAGCCAACGACGATTTTCAAGGGTGAAGCAAAGGCTAAAAGATCGATCAAGGGTATGAGTTTCGTTTATTGTTATACGTTTTGTGTTGTAACGATTTAATACATGTACACCTTTTTGTTTTTTGGATAGAAAGTGGCTCAAACTAAAGAAAAAACTAAGGAGATATTGTCGAAACAAGCTGTGTTGATCGCTAAACGTGCTGAGGAACATGAAAGCTTCATCACCAAGGTACACACACGATGATAACCGCATAATGCATTATCCTATTAATATGTATGTAAGGTATATTATTTGCTTACACCATGTTTTTTGTATGGTTTTGTAGGTAACTCATTTTCTGGGTGTCTTCTCATACGGAGCATTTTGTTTTATCTTGGGTGCAAGTGAGTATATGAAATATGGATTTTATTGCTTTTAGTTATTGCATTATGTTAATCCCTCGCGGCTGTATCAGGGCCACAGGATGTTAGATACATATATGTTTTGTTCTACATCACCTTCGTGCCACTTCGATGGATTTATTATCGATACAAGAAATGGCATTACTACCTTTTGGTATGTTTCATGAATAAATAGATACGAACATGCGATGATATTAGTCTAATCGGGTGAAAAGTGATGCAAACATGAACATATAATGTTTTTGTTGTGTCATGCAGGATTTCTGTTACTATGCCAATACCATCTTCTTGATCATGCTTTTGTTCTATCCCAGAAATCAAAAGCTTTTCATGGTTACCTTCTCATTTGCAGAGGCAAGTAGAATTATTTTCTCTCATATAGGGTACGTACATGCGTTATAGAACCACGACTAACAAATAATAAGCTACATTTGTAGGGACCGCTAGCATGGGCATTGATTGTTTGGCGATGTAGCTTGGTTTTTAGTTCCGTTGACAAAATTGTAAGCGTGTTGATACATCTTTTACCAGGTGAGTTAACCGGATTGAAGTTAGTTCTTTTAATGCCATACGAAATTATGAACTATGATCTTATGAGAATGGTTATCTGCAGGTGTTGTGTTCTTTACGATATGCTGGTGGGACCCAGCGTTCTTTGAAGCCATGCATCTGGAGGGAGGCGCAAGCGGATATTCATGGCACGACAGAGAAGATAGATCATTTCTGTGCACATGGTTGTTCACGGTTCCGTTGATTGCTTATGTTCTTTGGCAGGTTCTGTATTTTCTCATAGTAGATGTTCTTCGTCGACAACGCTTGTTAAAGGATCCTGAAGTCATGACTTCCTACAGGTTATCATAGTTGGCTATTTAAAATTGGTTATGCATTAAACATCGTTTCTGATACCATCAACGGTGTTGATATAATATAGGGGACTATCAAAAAAGGCACAAAAGGCAAACAACGTGTGGTGGCGTTTAAGCGGGTATCTTGGAGACCAGAACCGTTTGTTTATGTATATTCTGCTACAAGCCATTTTCACAGTAGCAACAATGGCGCTAACGGTCCCAATATTCTTGTCGTATGAGTTGCACCTTGTTTTCCAGATACTTAAAGTTTCGGCAGCTGTATGGAACGGAGGACAGTTTATGGTGGAAGTTATTCCACGCCAAGTGGTTCTCAAGGAGAAGAAAAAACTTGAGGTGTTGGCTCCGCCGCAAGAAAACCAACACCAAGATTAATGTAGAAAATATTCCTTTTCTTTTTAACTTTTGGTACGTTTCATACTTTACACCGCGTCCTCTATCTGTTCTGTTCTAAAGATGAAAGAACAAATAGAGCTAGTAAAGTTTTTTAGGACTCACGGGAGTCCGTTTTTAACTTCAAATTATGAAAGTATCTGTCTAATATGTATTATAAACATATAACTTATTCTTGTTTATCGGTTTATTTGAAAACATTTGAATATATGATGCTAAACAATTCGTGCAACTGCAACGATACCATAAACTTTTATGTAACAGCAATAACTTATACAATTTTAAGGTTTTGTTAACAAGACTTATATCTACAAAGGGTCAAAATGTGCACCTAAAATACAAGAATTGCTGCTATGATCAACAGCGCAAGTGAAAATCCCATTGCCTGCAATCGAAATGACGTTGTGTTTAGTATATAGGTTAGACCATGCATCGCTGGCCCATGCGGTGGTCATGTTAAAATTAGTTATCTGCTTAAAAGAGCTTATTTCAATCACAGAAAGTGGACTGACCGCAATTGCAGAAGCAGCAAGACCTGCGCGTTCCCTAGGGTCTCTTTGGTAATAGTTTCCAAAATAGAGAAATGTAGCATAGTACCACATCAATGGAAATGCAAACCCTATTAAAAACCTGTAACAAAATCATGAGAGTTAATAATACCGTTCACTCGTTCGAAAATGAAAAGAAAAAAGAAATAATCAATACTTACGAAAACCATCCTACTCCACAGCCAAAGCAAGGAAGAGGTTTATCATAAATCCCTTGTTGAAAATCATCATCCGGCTCGTTTATAAGGGCATATATATCTTTGTCGTGATCTTTATTGTTCGTTGTATGTCCTGCGTCATTTAACATTTTTACTTTCTAGTTTTGTCAATTTCCAACATACATAAGGAAAGGAAACACCAATGATTAAGGTTGTTTTTTCTACCTTTAAATACTGAGAAACAACAAGCTGTGGGCCTAAGTTCGTCCGAAAATGATTTCGCAAATTCAAAGCCATGTTTTGGAACCTTTCCCTCTTCCATTGTAGCATCTGAAAAATTGTGTTGGAATAATATTTAAATAACTGAAAACCAGATCTCTTTATTTAGAGATTACAATGAAAGGATAATGATACAGTTAACAAACTAACAAAACTGAAACATGAATGATAAATCAAATAATTATAGATGAAAATTCTGAGTCTGAGATTAATTACAAAGAGTATGCTTGCCTGCCTGATAATGATGATGATTAGTGATTGTTATCAGAAGTAATAATGGAGTGACATCAATTGACTCTCTTTCTTGGTTTGATTGCCGTTTCTGGCCGGCAGATGTTTTTTTTTTATTACTTTTTTAGGCAAAATTAGTTTAAAGTATTTTTATTTATAATGAGTCAAACAAGTCGGCTACTAAAATCAATGGTGAAACAAAAAGAATGAAACCTAAAACGTATTCATATTTTGAATTGCAATCTCTATTAATACTGAGAAATACACACTTTTCCAACAGGGTCTCTATTACTTTATAATTTCAATTATATAACTGTAGCAACTGTATTCCAAGATTAGTTACAATGTTCACATGAAAGAATGCATACCAAGACGGAAAAAAAAACAATACATTTGAAACTTTCGATTGTTTTTAGCGTCCCATGAAACAAGTCAGCGTTCTCCGTATGTCCCTATAAAAAAAACCTGCACAAAACAAAAACATTTGAGCTTCATATGAGCATCAAAAAGACTGCAAAACAAAAACATTTGAGCCTCATTTGAGCTGAAGTCCAAGAGTAATGTGAGAACAGAAATTCTAAAGACCGAAACTGTCAAAATACAACACGGCTAAAACTTCAAGATGACTTACCCGCAATAACAGAAACATGGAATCCATGGTCCCGAGAAAGATGTGAAATAATTAAACAGAATAACACAGTCGATAGCGATAGGTAAGTTTATAGGTCATTTACAGAAATGGATTAGTAAAGACGTTATTTGCACTGAAAGAATTACAGATTACATACCTTGGAATATAATTCTTCAAATTGCACCCAGAACGGTGATGATTCTCTTTCCTAGAAGTATTACTGTACCTGATGATGGATAGACACTCCAAGGAAAAAAGAATAAACATGAAGAAAAAGATGATACACACATACACGAATACGCCTGTGATGGACTTAAGAATGAACTGATTTTATTGAGAACATAACTTGTATGTACAAGGGGTATTGTCCCCTGATCTTTAAATGCTACAACCAAAAATCGGGTTTCCTAAGATATAGTGGGTGGAACAAACTAGGTTATGCGTCGGTAGAGAGCAAAAAGATTTTTACAAACCCTATGTCACTATATTAAATATCACCAAAATGGCAAAATCCATACCATCGAAATCCATCCTTCCACACATGTATTGATTGGATTCTGAAAAGAATCTGTAGCCCAATCACAGGCTGGAATTTCTCGAGACCAGCGGTTATGTTTCTTTCATCTGTAAGCAGTGTATACTCAACATGTCTGTACAACATAACATTATCAACTTTATTACTTATTAGACCATCATATTCAAATCTGATAAATCATCCATTGGAATCTCAAGCCCCATAAAATCATCGTCTTGTAATATATCGTCATCGATGTTCAACCATGAGCCTATGTCCTCCCCTTGCTCACCGAGAACATCAGGTATTTCCAGATGTGAAAAATCAAGCGGCTCCTCGGTGTTATTATCCAAGAATTTATACTCATCTTCCTCTTTGACAACATTATTATTTTTCATATCAAAAGACGTAGGGATTGAAGAAAACGTTCTGTTTTGATCTGAAATCTTTCCAATCGGGCCATTGAGTGATGCAGATAATTGAGTTGTTTTCTGCTTTAATTTTGTTTTGTTCTTTCTTTCACCCTTAGCGTTACCGGATGCGGGTCGCCCAACTTTCGGGCCTCCGTTTCTGGATAAACCGTTCCCTTTACCCTCCCGATCCCTCTCACTTCTCTTTCCTTTTGCAGTATTTAAAATTGTTGTTCCAAAGCCGGAAGAAGTACCAGCAACGACATCGTCAAGATATAATTCTCTCTTTTTGACCCTGCTTGACCATATATTTTCATCTTTGCCACTAGTTTGCTCAGAGAAGAGGAATGCGTCAGACGAATACATGTCATGGTTGTTTAACGAAGGGCTTAGCTGTGTACCTACTTATTTTATAAAAAAACAGAACCAAAATCACAATACGGACAAAGTAATATATGTCGGAAAAAAATTGTGAATGATGTGTAGTACCTGACACTCTTTCTATGGCTTTCCCATTAAATTTACCAGATTCGTTATTGGTTGCATCATTGAATTGCGTGCCGTTTAAGTGTGATGATCTAGATCGGATCATTTCCTTATATACGGGTTCAGTGAAGCAGCTTTTGCCTGTTGACTCAAATTCGTGGCATCGATCCAGTGTTCGACTCACGAAACCTAAAGCAGCTTGCTTGGCTACTTTACTGCCGACACTTTTAGGTGCGTGAGGACCCCGACAACTCTGGTGAACATTTATTAACAAACGGAAAATACATCAAAATCATGATTTTGGCATTTTTAAATGCTTATGCATGGTTGGTAGACTATAATTAAGAAGACAATTAATAAACATTACCATGTACTTTTGATAAGTCATTGCAGTGAGTTTGTCGATACAAAGTTGTTCAAATTCCCTACAAACACACAATTAGTCATATTAGAATCCTCACGCAAAAATAGTCGAACGAAAATCACTTGGTTAGATTTTAGAAAAGAAAAGAATTCCTACTTCTCTTGCAGCTCTCTTGCTTCGTTAGTGGACTCCAAAAGGTTATCAAGCAGGCGTTTCTTCCTGGAAACCTGTGAATCAACTAGATCATTAGATGAGTCTTTTTTCTATATTTGATGTGCAAAATTTTCCATCTATAAGAGAAACTACAGAAGCAAAACAAAGAAAAGAGTGCAATCCTGATTACGAAATTTGAATTATGTACTTCATCAGTAGCCAAACAAACAACAAAAAAGAAGCTGATAGAATTTCCAAACTTTGAATTGCAAAAGATTGCTACCTGTTCATGAAGTTTTTCTTCAAGTCGACAAATTTCTCCACTAATGCCTTCACTCCCATTGTTTGGTGAATCAGGCTGGCCAAAAAATATGTTTTTTGCGTTATAAATTACTGTGTATACACACACACACAAAACAAACTTCTCGATCTTACAGCAGGGTACAAAGATTGAAACAGAACTTTCATTGAGGTAAGAACACATAAAATGATGAAAAGAGAGAACCTACCACAAGTTCCGGATAGAGTCCAATACTCTGAATCTCCATAAGAAGTCTTTCATTCAATGGCACGTTAGCATACTGATAATCTGAACAGGTGATGCCAGATGTCATTGCTGGATCTGAAAGTAGACCATTATAAGAATGGTCAAAACCAGTTACCGCTGTCGAATCTGGCATGGACACAATATGATGACCTGGCGGACCCAGTGTAGAGTTTTTCCTGTGACCACTTAAATTACCACGTCCAACAAGTTCATAGTTTTGCAATGACCTATTATTGAAGGTGTTTGACTCTAGATCTGTGTCAAACTCAAATGCAGATCCATAAACATTAAAGTTGTGATCATTATTCCCGTTAAAGGGAAGCTCGTCGTCTCCTTCTGAAATTAACGCGGCAAGTAGCCTCTGACAAAGGGGAATTTCCCCGGGACCCATTGGTTCAACACTTCTGCTTTCTGCTCCATTAATTAGTGTGCCAGAACTATCAATGTCTTGGTGAACTGGGGTTTTTGTGTTAATACTGGAGTGAGTGCTTCCCTGTAAATGAATAGAATTTAAAAAAAAAAAAAGAGTTAAAATTTTGGGAAAAAAAAAACATGTTATATCTTTTACAACTATCACCTGTTGCTTTAAATACGACATGTCTAAATCAGATACAAAACCGAAAAGTGGTTCCATCTGCCTCCAAAATGGACTCGACAAAGCATGATCTGCAACCTCCAAATCCAGTAATTAGAATCACAAAATAATACTGATGAATCAAAATAAAATAACAGATGGCAATAAAGAACAGTACTAGGATTAATAACTGCTTTGGCTGCAGCCAGAAGCTCTTCATGTCCATCATCAGAACCAACTAACAGAAATAACGAAAAACAAAGTTCAGAAATCTGTGTAGATACAGAAAATCTCCACTTGGAAATCAACATTTCGTATACCAGGAAAATCTACTGCAGCATTGAATGCGGTCTGCTTTTGACGAGTATAAGCTTTGCGGTCAGAGAGTTTCCTAGTGGGAGGCCTACCTGGCTTGCTGTTAAAATATCAAGCAATACAAATTTTAACAACATATAAGAGTATAGCTACTAATAAAGACTTTTTATCTTGAAATAAAGAATTACCTTTCAGACTTATCAAAACTCTGTCTAGCAGTTCTAAGCTGTTTTGCGGTTCCCACATGGCGAATCTTCTCTACTGGCGGTGTAACACCGCGTGAAGGACCAAAACCTCGCCCGGTTCTATTTTGTCTACGAATTCCATCACCAACTTCTTCCCCATTCACCATCTTATTCTTTCTTACTGTTGGAACTAAAGTTGACATCTTTTGAACATTCGGTTCACCTTTATCTTCTACTTCATAAGACTTCTTCCCCTTATATCTGGATCTAATTTCAGCAGCCCCAGACTCCTCACTTTCAGATGGTGTAGATGATGGGAGATAATCTCCTTTTGATTTGAATTGTTGAGGAGAACTAGCGGAAAACCGTTTGGAAAACCCGGGCCCACTTTCACTACCAGTAACATCACTGGTATTATGACTATTATCCAAAGCAGGGGCTTCATCACTATTAGATAAAATAGGGACAAGATTTGTTCTCCTTGCTGTACGTGATATCTTTTGGGGCCTACGGTCAGCCCACTGTGCTACTGGGGGAGATGGAGAGCGTGTTGCGGGTGTACGTTTACGATTATTGGACCCAAACTGACCAGGGTTCTTGTTGGTAACATGACCCATGTCCCAATCACTGGAAGCATTTGCTCGTTGAACCACCGTTGATGATTTAGGCACAACACTTGACCCTGATCTTGGACCTCGAGCTGGCCCATGCAATTTTGTGCCAGAGGTAGGACTACCAGATATAAATTCATCTCGGAAACTAGACCTGGTAACCAACAAATCAAACAGAATTATAATCATGCTATAAAAGACAATAAAAAGATACGACAATATGATGTCATACTTGTTATTAACTGATCTGAGATTTGTCCTTTCCTTTTCGGAACTAGTACTTCTATCTCTTTTATCATGATGAAGAGATGTGGTCTCTTGTTCAGGCCTTGGGATGGAAGACCGTATGCCCACACTTGCCTGCTGAGCTGGACCGTCAATTTTTACGCCTCCAATTATTCCATTAGCAGCTCCGGGCCTACATCAAAATTGACCATAAGCACACACACCGGACACAATTGATGTATGACTGATTGACTTCTAGGTATGAGAATTGATACCTTAACCCATGAGAATCATTTAACCGTGACATGGAATTAGAAAGATGCCTTGCATGCATTCCTTGTTTGGGTTCTTTGTATCCATTGATAACTTTTGTTGACATTGAATTTGGACTCGGGGCATTATCAGCTTTTATTCCAGTACGTTTCTTCTTCATTTTTGTTTTTTCCCAACCATCGGCTACAATGTGCAATGACCGATCCTCGCCCTGAGGAGTATTGCCGTTTGGAAGCCCCGATGATCTAGCAGGAGTGTTTGGACGCACCTCCGCCTACATTAGTACATTTCCCAAATGAGATTTGCATCAAAACAAACTAAAAATGGCAAATTAGCAACATCATACAACGTTACAAACCCTTTGATCAACCATTGAAGTTCTGGTTCTTTTGTTAGGAATGGCATTTTTACCCCTTTCTTCGACCTTCTGCTGCTCAAAGTCGAATGTATTTGTGAGGGAATGACTTTGGGTGCCCATCTTACTGACACCTGCCCCCATAGGTGCACGATTTAATAGTAAACCACTAGATCGATCGCCAGGTAAAGCATCTGGCCTTGATCTCTTCCTTGAAGGAATACTCGGGAAACACTTGTTAATCACTGATAAGGTCTCGCTGAAAACCTTCACCCGTTCCCTATGTACATAATAAAAAGAATTATAAAATGTATACATCTCTAATCCTACAAAGATAAATAAGAAAGTGTACCTGGCTTTAATGGTGGATTCCCGCAGACCAGCCTTTAACCGTTTGAGATCCTCAGGCGAGGAATTACGCAGTTTGCCCTTCAACAAACCAGACGGCGACTCGTCTGGTGAACCAACGACAGCACTTGCAAGTCGTTTGAAATCCCCATATCGATTGAATTTATGTTCAGCTGCCATTGACTTTGGGTCAAACCGCAAGCATTGAAAAAAATTGGTTACATCTACTTGTGTAACAGTTGAGTTACTTCTTGACATGCTTGGAAGAGATGATAAGATTGGATTTTCCATGTTTTCACGGAAACTCGACGATCTGTCCAGTGAAGCAGCTGAGTAGGACCCGCGCTGTGCAGGGTTGTACAACGGTCTATCCGGGCTAACAGATGACAGGTCGAATTTACCAGACGATGCCATTGCATCAGTTTATTAACAGTCTCTGTGTCGCAAGATTCGTGAACACAGACGTGCATGACAATACTGTGGTATCACCGCACATGGAAGTGAAGCCCGGTTTTCCCAATGACAAAAGAAGAATAAAACCTAACAATTGTAGAAATAGTACACGCCTCAGATTCGCATCCATAGTTCAAATCAAATCAAATAAAAAATGCATTAAATTGATCCATACATTCTGAAAACCTTTAACTAGAAAACAGCCTTTATATTCCCATCGTATCGTCAAATATATGCTCATTAAACATAGATTCATACTTCCTATATCTATCTATCACCTTAACTAATGCAACTTAATCAACACATTCCCGGTAGATATTCCGATAAACAAACGAATAACATAACTGAATACAAACAAAAAGTCACTAGTCACTAAATCCAAACATAGCACAATACAAACTTCTGATCTCAAATTTAACAAACTAGTAAAAAATTAAACACATGCAATGTAAATTAACACTTATATAAACCTAATCACTGCCAATTGAAACCCTAGAATCCCAATCGACGCAAATAAGCAGAATCATAATCACACACAAGCTAAATCGATAACATAAATTCAATTAAACATAACAAAGATCGAATACACAAACAACTTCAGCTGAAACTGCAAATCGCGAGTGGATTGGGGGTTTATACGAAGCTGATCGAGTATTGAATAACAAACGGTTAGGTTATAATTGAAGAATTGCGGATTTACCTTGTGTGATCTTAATAATAATGATGATGATGATGATATTGTTATGAAGATGTGATGTTGAGTTTTTAGGGCTCAAGAAGATTGTTCATCCGAAGCCATGGCAGCGCCTCCTCCCACAGTGTTATGATCGGAGATGCGTTGGCTATGCGGGAAATTACGGTTTTGCCCATGGTTTGTGTCGCATGGTGGGGGTGCAACTTGGGTTTGGGGTGAGGGGTGTTATTGGAATTACGAGATTGAAGTCGGCTTCAACAGCTCAAGCTTGCCTTTCCTTTCCTTTTTTGTTTTTTCAATTTATTTTCTTTCTTAGGTCTTCAAATATGAACCAAATGGGTAAGAAGAAAACCGAAATAACTCAGAAAAAGGAATTGAAACGGAAATTGACGGTTTGGTTTTTGGATTTTTAATAATTGAAAATTTTGGTTCAGGATAATCATTTTCAATAACAGTAAAAATCGAATTGAACCCATAGTTACAATGTAGGTCTGGTCCGTATATTTTTATGTTTAAGTTTAAGTTGATTAAGTGTTTAACTTATGCTAGTAGAAGTTATTAATTTTTTTTTCTTGAATGTTTAGTATTTAATGTAAAAATTAAATGATATTCAAAGTATTATAAAAGAAAATATCTTAATAAAAAATTTGGAAAATATAAAAATAGATTAGAATATTAATTAAAAAAAGTTAGATATATTCTTAAATTTTAAATTATACTTTTTTTTTTGAATCTTACATATTTTGTTCTAAAAATCGAAAAACCGAACCGTACTGTTGTAAAAACCAAAACCAAAACCGAAACCGAACGGTTTTAAAAAAACCGAAAAAACGACATTTCGGTTTCTGTTTTGGTTTCACCCAAAAATTGAACCAAACCGAATCGTAAACACCCTTATCTTTGAGTATATCAACAATTATAATACTAGCAGCACATACCAAA
The DNA here is from genome assembly GCA_030545235.1 of Helianthus tuberosus. Classification (NCBI taxonomy): domain Eukaryota; kingdom Viridiplantae; phylum Streptophyta; class Magnoliopsida; order Asterales; family Asteraceae; genus Helianthus; species Helianthus tuberosus. The sequence goes on along the minus strand of CM060424.1, from coordinate 9,066,346 downwards.
TAAGCTTATGAACACTTGGTTGCGTATTACACACTAATAACTATCATTTTAGCATGTAATAGGTATAATTGGCAAATTTAGCAAATGTGTGCATACAAATAAAGTTTTGGTTTATACCTCGTTTTATAAAATGTCCAAGGTAGCTATATTAGTACTTTTCTTACTAAACCTTTGTATGTCCAACATAGCTATACCTCTGCAGTCTGAAAGAAAAAATGTTGTTTATTTTTTAACGTATGTAAACTTCTAAAATAAATTGATGATGGTGTACGGACGGTGGTGGTGGTGGACGTAGGACGGTGGGTGGTGGACGTGGACGGTGGTGGTAGAAGATCTTAAAAGTAGTTGGGTCAAGTTTGCATCAAGAAGAGCTCACGCAGACGTTTTTTAATGAAACGTCTTCGGAAAACAAACAACTTGCAGATGATAATGTCTGTGCGGCACAGACAGGAGAGCCTCCGCAAATCTTTTTTAGAAAAACAAACATCACCCAAATGTCTAATATACTCAGTTTCACTTGTGGACGGTGGTGGTGGGTGGTGGACGTGGATGGTGGGTGGTGGACGTGGATGGTGAGTGGTGGTGTATAACCCTTTGCAGACCTTAGAAGATCTTAAAAGTGGTTGGGCCAAGTCTGCACCAAGAAGAGCTCGGTAGACGTTTTTTTAATGAAACGTCTTCGGAAAAACAAATAGCCTGCAGATGGCAACGTCTGCGCGACGCAGACAGAAGAGCCTGAGCAGATTTCATTTTGAAAAACAAACACCATCCAAATGTCTAATATACTCAGTTTCACTTATAGGCATTATTTAGACCGTGTAGTTATACAATTTAGTAAATTTTCACCTCAATTTCATAAATTACCATGTCTCAATAAAACCACAACTCAAAGTTGCATAACCATTTGCACCAATGTTTTTGTTGGAATGCCTAATGAACATGTTAGAAGTCATTTGAAACCATGGTTTACCACTTGGTTAGCAAAATCATCAAATTTGGGCTAGTTCAATATAAAATCATCACTATTATTAAAATTCTAAATAACCAAAGTTATTAATATAATGTATATATTGTTAACATTAATAGCTTTAAAGCACAGTTTTACTTAACATGTTGAAATTAACATTTTTTTAGCATGAGCACTTAGTATGCATATGCCTCAATGTCCTATGTAATCAATATTAAACCTTTATATAAATTATAATTATACTAACATCATTTGTAATCTAGCAAAAATCCAGTGAAATTAATTATAACGGGAGGCGAATACGTGCAATTACTTATTATTAATGGGGCTAAGATTTTCTCACACCAATTTAGGGCTCCTTTACGTTTGTCTTCATCACATTTAAAAACACACGTTTAACTCGTTGCTTCTTTCTTTTTTTCTCGTCTCCTATCCATAACTCTCTACTTTCTAAGTTTTAGCCTCCCACCTTTAACATCTTAAATTTCTATTTACTAAGTAAACCTCAATTTTCGTCCTTGTGGTTTGTTGGTTTTAACACTCTAAGTCCAATAGTTTCAAAATTGCATTTATCGTCCATTAGTTTGTTGATTCTAATAGTTTCGGTTTACACCACTAACACCGTTAGTGTAGGTCCGTTAAGTCTTAATAACAAGACTATAATGCCCAGGGTATTATTATATAAAAGGTAAAAAAAAATGATTTACTCAATCATTTATATTTATATTACAGTATACACATACATTTTTATATATTTATATATACACACACCACCATAACACCACTATAACTACATTCCACCTCCACCTCCGCCACCACCATAATCCACCACTTGAACTCTTGCCAAAGCCTACTTGTTTCATGGCGTGTCCAATGATGTGCACTTCGGCTGGTATCTTCCGTCACTTACCCTTACCAAACCATTATATTTACGAAGCTGCCATCCAGCTTCAGATTTCTGCCCATACGAGAAGACTACAAGGTAGAACGATTAGCCCGAATCTACACCGACGAGATCATTTGTAATCATGGGACGCCTCGTGACATCATCTCTGATCGTGATGCTCGGTTTACTTCGCGACTGTGGGAAACGTTTCAAACGGCACTCGGTACGACGCTTAATCTAAGTACTGCTTTCCACCCACAAACCGACAGTCAGACTAAAAGAACGATTCGTACTCTTGAAGACATGCTCCGATCGTGTGTTTTAGACTTCGGTGGTAATTGGGATAAATACCTGCCATTGGTCGAATTCTCGTATAATAACAGTTATCATTCTAGCATCCAGATGGCACCTTTCGAGGCATTATACGGAAGAAGATGTCGATCGCCTATTGTGTGGCACGAGATCGGTCACTCGCAACTAACCGGTCCGGAGCTACTACAAGAAACGACAGACAAAATTTTCCAAATACGAGACAACCTAGTGAAAGCCCGGGATCGACAGAAAAGTTACGCCGATAAAAAGCGCAAGCCCCGTGAATTTGGCATTGGTGACTACGTACTCCTAAAGGTATCACCTTGGAAGGGTGTAGTCCGGTTTGGCAAGAAAGGGAAACTCGCGCCTCGATACGTTGGACCTTTTAAGATTCTAGAAAGGATCGGAAAAGTCGCCTACAGACTCGAACTACCGGAGGAACTTAGTAACGTCCACCCGACTTTCCACGTGTCAAACCTCTGAAAGTGCATAGCCGACCATGACTTACATGTTTCTCTCGATGATCTACAAGTGAATGAAACATTACACTTCGTGGAAAAGCCTGTCGAAATCATGGATCGCCAAACCAAGCAGCTCAGGCGCTCACGCATTCCTATTGTGAAAGTCCGATGGGAAGGCAAACGAGGCGCAGAGTTCACTTGGGAACTCGAAAGCGACATGAAGGCTAAGTACCCGCAGTTATTCTCAGAAAAAGTCTAGAAAGAGAAAGTTCTCCACGTGATTCGCGACGTTGTACAACTTTTAGCTTAATTTCGGGACGAAATTCCCTAAACAAGGGGAGGCTGTAACACCCCGTGTTTTCACAAGTCGAAGTCAAAGTCAAGGTCAAAGTCAACGACCGATTTCGCGCAACTTGACTCGTAGGAACTTCTTGTTTTTAATTATATTATGTGGAGTAATTGTGTAACACCCCAAAAATGGGTTTGGTAAATTAAACCCGGTTAATACAAAGGAACGGGTAAAAATACTGTTAGGGGTAAAAGTGAACCCGTAAATGAATATTAACTAGGAATAATTAACCTAGTTGAATATTAGTATCGTTGGTATTAAACGAAGGGTTGTAGCCTTATTTAAATAAAACGAAACATGAGGGACCAAAGTAAACAACTTGAAAGTTGTTTTATTAAAAAGAAAACAACACACACACAAACACACGCATCGTGTGTGTGTGTTCATCATCGAGCTGGGAAGGCTCCCATGGAGCCAAAACCCTAAACTTCATCAATTCTCCAAATTGAAAGGCTAAACGAAGCCCAAATTCACAACTGAACATGAATTAATGATCACCTTCACAAGGGGATCATAAGGTATGTCTTAAAACTTAGATTTGATAATCTTGTTTGAAGTGGGTTATGATCAATCCATGAAATTGTATGAAATTAAGCATGTAGATGTGTTAGAAACACCAAATAGAACTTGTGTTATGAATAATTTCAAGTAAGTTGGTGATTTAGAATGAAACCCATTGCATGAGTGTGAAGATGATGATCATGATGAACTTGTAGATGTTATAATGTGATCATGTGATGTGTAGGGTGTTATATGGTAGATTGAGATAGATAAACTTGATGTGGAAATTATGATTATGAGATTTTGCTTGAATGTGATGGTTCATAAGATGAAATAGGGAAGAACATGCTTAAAGCACTTGTACATTATGCCTAGAAAGTGATATGCGCACCAAGTGTTTGATGAAATGCTTAGGAGAAAATGATAAGTTGGATTGTATGCTAATAATGAATAAATGTTTGTAGAATGTGTTGATGATGTATTAGACAATAGATTTGTATAAGGAATGTGTTTTGAATGGATTACAAGTGGGAAATTAGTTTGATAAGATGATATGGCAAGAAACCTTCATTAAAAGGTATGTATGCTCATGTATGCTAATCATTTTATGATGAATGTGATGACATGTACGGATAGGAGTTATGTCAACATGGACACAAGCATGGAAGGCGATGGGCCAAGGATAAACATGGAAGCTATGCTTGAACTCGGACGCACGAGGTAAGTGAACTTCAAACTTACCCTTTTGTTTGGTAATGTATTTATGATATATGGTAATTATTGAATGTAATATAAGAAGATATGAATCGTTGTTATTACTAAGTTAAGTTTTAGTGGAAATGAGTCGGAAGTGGTTAAGAAAGAGATTCGATTAAGTTGGGTAAGAAATGGAACTTACATAATGAATTATGCATAAAGATGAATTAAGGAGTTATATATGTAGGATGTAAATTGTAAGTACGAGTGTGAATAGAAAATGAATACATGCTTGAGAGAGGTATTTAATTATATGCTTGAATGAATAAGACGAGTTATGCGTATTTGAGGACACGTCCATATGAAAGGAAGCTAATGATACTAACCGTTTTTCTATTGAGAATTAATGTGAAGCATAGGCAGGTTGACAATGGAAGTAAAGGTTGACTCTGCAATCCGATGCGAGTGGTCGAATGGATGGATGAAGGAGCTAGTATAAGAGAAAGCATGATATGTGGACGCTTTATTATGCATGTGTTAATATTTTTGTATTATGTCACCGGTTACTAATGATGAGATTGAATGTGGTGACTGCAGGTTGTACAGGGTTATGGATGTTTCATCAAGAATTGTACGCGGTTGAAGATCGAGTCAAGACATGGATTGTACGTGGGTGTGTATGTGGTCACTTAATTCGATATATGTATGTTAGTTGTTAATCAAATTATAGAAAGGGATTAATGTATTTAAGTGAAAGAAAGAATATCATTAAAGAAATTTTAATTATGTGTTTTCCGCTGCGAATCTTGGGTTAAAACTTGTTAGGGCGTCACAAATTGTTGTTAATTGCAATAATCGATGTGTGTTAATCGTTATTCAATCGATCTACGACTGTGAACTATAGGAAGTAACAATGCGATAAAGTTAACTAATCAATAGTCAAGCTATGCTAACCGAATCGACATCAAATCGCAACTCGAGCTACGTATTTGTACTTGCTATCATGCGTGTGTGTGTGCCTTACGTGTTACCTGTGCATGTTTATTTATGTTGTGTTGGTAATCAAGCGAACTCAATCGAAACTCGAATGCTATCGAACTCGAACTCGAATCACAATCGAACCATGATAGATTGTGGAAAATAGATTACGCAAGATACGAAGTAATTGGGACTGAAAGTAATTTGATTAGGAAACCCTATCGTATCGAACCGCTCGCAATCGAAATCAAAATATCAGAAATCGTCGCGCAAAAACACTCAAAAAGTGCGACTGATCGATCAGGCTTCCTAGCCGATCGAACAGCCAGCCGAACGGACTGCTGTCCGATCAGACAGGCTGTCCGATCGAGCTGCCAACCGATCGGCCAGCCCTTTCCTCTTTTGGCATCCTATAAATACCCCTGTCATTGTCATCCTTTTCCACTTTTGGAAACCCCTGTTCGACCAGCACGCTCAACTTACCTTTTTCTCAGATTTCTCTCGATTCCGGTAAGTTTTCATCCTAAATCTTGTACTTTCATGATCAATACATACTCCTACACCTTTCTACCTTTCAAATCTTAACTTTTAACCGTGAAATCATCAAGAATCAAGTGTTCTAGGATGATGTCATCATGGGTTCTTGAAGAACTTCATGTTTTGGCCTCAATCCACCAAGAATGACTTGGATCTAGCCGATTTCCACATAAACAAACAAGGATCTTTAAAAGATCTAAACATAACCACGGTGAAAAGGATTGGAAGATGGATTTTCCAACTCTCTCCCAACTCCTTCTCACTCTATAACTTCAAACCGGTAGAAACGGAACCTGAGCCGGTTTACAAATCACTTCGGTGGTTGTACGGTTCAAGATCTGGATTCTATCCACAAGGTTAACCGACTTCGGGTTAAATGTTAAACCCCGTTCCGAACAGACCACCGACCGGATTTGGGTGATTCCTGTCCGACCCGGGAAACCAAGTAAGGACGAGGCATCTATGGTTTTACTCGCTGTCAAAATACCTCGATAAAACGACAAACAAACAGAACAACCAAGTGTTAGACGAAAGGGACTGATCAGGTCAGCATGCTGACCGATCGGACTGTTGTCCGAACGGACAGCCAGCCGATCGGATAGTCAGCCGATCGACCAGCCAGCCGATCGGCTAGCACTTGGCCCCACACAATCAATTTGTTTTGAAGAATAGTATTGAACGAACTGTTGTTCGATCGAACTACTGTCCGATCGGATTACTCTTCGGATCATGAGATACTATGCTTCAATACTTGATCAATTTTCAACATGTTCAATGCACTAGAAGCGCCACCCGATCGAACAGTCGTCCGATCAGGTGACACCCTGTTGTCCGATCGAACAGAAATTGTGCTATTCGATCGACCAACTGTCCGATCCACTTCACCACACTTTACATTTCATTTAAAATCTTTGACTTGTTGACCTGTTGTCCGATCGAACACCTGTCCGATCGAACACTTGTCCGATCCAAAGACTAAACATTTGCAAATCATTTGAAGGCCTAACCGATCGGGTTGCCAGCCGATCGAACAGCCGTCCGATCGACCGACCTGAAAGGCAAAGGTACCTCAATGTCTTCAAATGCTACAACGAAAACTTCAAAAGTCAAGCCATCATACACAAACACATCCTTCTCAAAGGAGGAAACAATCCACTCGAACAGCCATCCGATCGGCCCATCAGCCGACCGGATAGCTGTCCGAGCAGACTGTCAACCGAACGGCCAGCCGTCCAATCGGACTACCGTCCGATCGACCAGCTGTCCAACTCCCCAACACTTGTTTCCTGTTTTACGTTTCACTTATCGATATGCTACCGAATCTATTCAGGCTAATCTTACTCGCTAAGCGCTCCCTTCAATCCATTAATCGCTGTGAGTATACTCGATCCCTTTTTTGCTTTAAGCACTTTTGGGTGTTACATACGTTATGAATATTCAAACTACCACTATCACACTACTCAAACTATTTGAACGCTAACCGTTAATGCATGTTATACGTGGCTTATGAATGCTTGTTTGTTATGTTTACACATGGAATGCTGTCTACCTACCTTAGCAACGATAGTACTATAGTTTGGACTCAGCACCCGTTCACTCGGGGGTTGTTAAGGATCTTTTACTTGTATGGATTACGGTGGTAATCATGTATTGCGAACTTCCCCGGGCAGTCAACCCGCAGTCATTGGTATCGATGGATCTATGTCGATAACTAACGTGCTTCATTTCACTATGTGTACGTGCTGGTTATGCGTAAACGAATTCGAACTCTATATGTTATTATCAAACTTGTATGCTCACCTTTACATTTCATGTATTGACTTTATTTTAACGTATGTGACAGGTGTTTAGGTTGCTTGTATGCCTAGCTCACTGTGAAATCGAGGCTAGGAAAGGTCTAGGATGCTCTCTGTGCTGTGATGAAATTGAAGCTAGGAAAAGAGGTCCTAGAAACCAACAAATAAATTATCTATGTTTAAATCTGAGTTGTCGGAACAGAATATTTGCCTAGATTTTATCTGTAATAATTTGATTACTGTTTGAGACATGGTATGGGACATGTTAATTTAAATTGAATGGTAATGATAGTTGTTATGGAAACTTCTGGACAATCTGTTTCGCTCAGTGCCATGCCCCGATGATTCCGCCATCGGTTGGGGTGTGACAAAGAACCAGGGCCCTTAGATTCATCCGATTAGAGGATGATAAAAGGATCCAGGAAAGACTGACAGGATCCTCAAAACAGGAAAAGGAAGGATCCTACTTCAGGAACAACAAATCAAAGTCCTACAACAAATCTGACAACTAGAACGTGCATGCAGTGGAACAGGAAGAGGATAATAAGGATTATCCTCCCATTTCTGAATATTGTTTTTTTGTTGATAACAATGAACTAATTCTTGCAATGCAGAATCTAGGTGAGAAAGCTAGGTGGCCAAGGAAAAGTGATAAACCAGCTGCTACAAAGGACAAGTCCAAATGGTGTGCATATCATGAGGATTTTGGGCATCTCACTGAAGAGTGTATTGCACTTAGAAAAGAAATTGGTTACTTGTTAAGCAAGGGGCACTTGAAGGAACTTCTGGGACGAAAGAAGTCAAGGATCCAGGATCCTGAAAGGATCCCGGAAAGGGCTCCTGCTCCTCCAGCAGATGCACAAGTTATAAACTTCATATCCGGTGGAGCAGACATTTGTGGTACCTCCTTTTCAGCAGCCAAAAGACATGCCAAGGAAACCAAGATGGATAATGGAGATAGACCCATCTGGACCTCCATTGTTACACAGGATAAAGTCATAACCTTTGATGAGGATGATCGTGTTGATGTTCAGGATCCTCATCATGATGGTCTTGTTATTACCTTATTTATATCTAACCACTTTGTTCGCAGGATCCTAATCGATGGAGGAAGCTCTGTGAACATCATTCAGCTTGATGTCCTCAAGAAAATGAATATCCCGGAGTCTGATATTGTCCCAAGATCCTCAGTCCTTGTGGGATTCAGTGGAGAAACCAAGAACACATTGGGGGACATCAAACTTCCCATCTATATTGAAGGACTTCATTCTTATCAAAAATTTTGTGTTATAGATTGCTTATCATGTTGTAATGTTATCCTTGGCAGGCCATGGATACATGACATGAAGGCAGTCACATCCACATATCATCAATGCGTAAAGCTTCCTAGTCCATGGGGAGTGGTGAAAATTGAGAGTGATCAACAAGAAGCTAAGAATTGCTATACCTCATCAATGAAGCCAGCCTCAAGACCAAGGGAGCAATAGCAATTAAAGTATCCTTCAAGAGATGTCTTGGAGGCAAGAGAGCATGATGTAAAAGAAATCCTCATGGATCCTCATGATCCTGAATCCAAGATCTTTATAGGATCAGGGATCCTTAGCGACATTGAACAGGATCTAGTATCCTTCCTTAAAAGAAGGAAAACTACCTTTGCCTGGAAGCATGAAGACATGACAGGTATATCTAAAGATATAATTACTCATAAACTCGGCATTGACAGGTCATTCAAGCCAATTCATCAAAAAAGAAGGAAGTTTGCACCTGAAAGGAATGCTATTATCCAGGAAGAGGTATATAAACTACTTCGGGCAGGTATGATTAGAGAGGTTAAGTATCCAAGGTGGTTAGCCAATGTGGTTGTTGTTCAAAAGAAAAATGGAAAGTGGAGGGTTTGTGTCGATTTTACTGATTTAAACAAGGCATGTCCCAAGGATCCTTTCCCATTACCCCACATTGACTCCATGGTGGATGCTACCGCGGGTCATGAGTTGTTGACTTTTATGGATGCTTCATCTGGATTTCAACAAATTCAGATGGAACCATCTGATCAAGAGGATACAGCCTTTATGACCCCAACTGGTATATATTGTTATATTGCTATGCCATTTGGACTAAGGAATGCAGGTGCTACTTATCAAAGGCTAGTCAATATGATGTTCAAGGAACAAATTGGACACACTATGGAAGTCTATATAGATGACATGGTGGTTAAGTCCAAGAAAGCTGAGGATCACCTTAAAGACTTGGAGGAAGCATTCAATATCCTTGATAAATTTAATATGAAACTAAATCCTTCCAAGTGTCATTTTGGTGTTAAAGCAGGTAAATTCTTAGGCTATTTGGTGACAAAGAGGGGCATTAAGGCAAGTCCAAAGCAGATTAAGGCTATTGTGAATATCAAATCTCCTGCCAATGCCAAGGATGTGCAAAGATTGACAGGCAGGATCGCAGCCTTGAACAGGTTCATATCCAAATCCTCAGAAAAGTGCAAGGAATTCTATGACATCCTGAGGAAGAACAAGAAATTTGAATGGACCGAGAAGCATGAAAGTGCCCTCAAAGCTCTTAAGGATTACCTATCCTCAGTCCCCGCCTTGATGAAACCAGAAAAGGGGGATATATTATCCTTATACCTAGCAGTATCCTCAAAAGCAGTAAGTGCGGTCCTTGTTAAGGATCACCAAGGTACACAACATCTTGTTTATTATGTAAGTAAGAGTTTACTTGATGCTGAATCCAGGTATTCACATTTAGAGAAACTTATCCTTGCATTAATCATGGCATCTACTAAATTAAGACATTATTTTGAAACTCATGCCATTATTGTTAAGACTAATTTTCCAATTAAGAATGTTCTCAGGAAACCTGAAATGTCAGGAAGAATGGCTAAGTGGGCAGTGAAGCTTAGTGCTTATGATATAAGATATGAGCCTAGAACTGCCATTAAATCCCAAGCCTTAGCTGACTTTGTGGCAGATTTCAGTAGTGATTTGCAAAAGGAAGCTGAGTTAGAAGTCCAACAGCTTGAAGAAACTAAGGATCCTTGGATACTCTTCACTGATGGAGCCTCTAATGTCAAAGGAACATGACTTGGAATACTACTAAAATCGCCACAGGGGGGCATAATACCCCACTCCATAGCTTGTGAGTTTCAAACTACTAATAATGAGGCTGAATATGAAGCCTTGATAGCTGGTTTACAAATTGCCAAGCATATGAGGATCAGGTATCTTGAGGTACATGTAGATTCATTATTAATCACTAATCACTTTAATGGATCCTATGCTGTTAAAGGTGAAAAGCTAATTAAATATTTAGAGATAGTCAAAGAATTGGCACTCTCTTTTGTTTCCTTTAGTTTGACACAGGTACCAAGGGAAGAGAAATGCATTAGCCAATCTAGGATCATCCTTGAAGATCCCGGAGGATATCAAGATCCCTATTATCCACATCCTGACCCCTGCTATCGAGGATCATGTAGCCATGGAGATAGGAGAGGATTCTGCAATCATCCCTAGTGATGATACTCAACCTCATTTAGGATTATGGATCCTTCCAATCATGAGATATATCCAACATGGAGAGATTCCTATCGGAGAAAATCCTAAGGCTTTCAAAATCAAGGTATCCCAATTTACAATATTGAATAATATGTTGTATAAACAATCTCTTGCAGGACCATATCTAAGATGCATTGAGGATCCTGAAATCCAAGAAGTCCTAAAGGATTTCCATGAAGGAGATTGTGGAAACCACACTGGGGGCAGGGCATTATTCTCAAGGATCCTGAGGACAGGATACTATTGGCCTACTATGAAGAAGGATGCTGTGGAATATGCCAAGAAGTGTGATCCTTGTCAGAGACATAGTAATTGTTAGGGCATGAATTTTATGCTAAGGATCATCTATCCCGAGACTAGGCATGGATCACGGATGCTTAATGGCTGATGCAGAGAGTCTGAGGATCCAGAGTCTGAGGATCACGTGTCTGAGGATCACGAGTCTGAGGATCAGGATCCTTTATGTTTTGCACGTTTTTAATGTGTAAATGCAGGTAATGGACGTAGTGGACCACTTCTTTGCTGGAATCTCGTGGAATATGCTTTTAGGCATGTGCATATTGAAGAAATAACCGTTGGTGGTGGTCATGGGTGACTTCCACCTTTTTCGGGAAATTAGTTAGTTGTTTTTTCTTATCTTTTTTAAGGGGAAATAAGCTCATTATAGACATAAGTCATGCACACCACACAAACAACACACAACACTCGAATTCTCTGTAAACACTTAGCAAAAAACACACACTTACACTAGAAATTCGTTGTATCGAGCTTGTTTTCTTCCGAAGTTGTACAAGGATCACTATTGTTTCAGCAATATATTTGGTGATCGGTAGTTTCCATCACCCGAGGTTTTTTATGCCGGAGATCTTCTAAAGATCAAGGGCTTTTTCCTCGTATAAATCTCGGTGTTCATCATTGATTTCATATACTTGTTGTTCATTCAATTAACCAAGCATCATACCTCACAAAATCAGATTTGGTTGCATTATCCTTGTGTGATTTTTGACCAAAACAGTTTGGCGCCCACCGTGGGGCAATTGGTGCTTCAATTCTGAGAAATTTTGTTCATTTCATTCATTTCGGTTAATTACCTTCAACCACATGGCTTCTCAGGGAAAACTTCTCCAAGTTCTATGTCGGCGGTCACTTTTTCACAGGGCATTCCGCCTTTGCATCATCTCCCCCTTTGCATTCCAGAAGAATGCTGAGAATTCTCCGAAAAACACAACCCCCGTTTTCACAAAACCAACTGTTGTTTCTTCCTCTACACTTACTAACAGTGATTTTTATGCTTTGATTGTGCAGATGAAGGATCACATGCAGCAGGTCAAAACTAATGGCAGGATCCTTCGCGAAATTGATAAAATCAGCAGAGGATCACTCCCCTTTGATGTCGAGGTCGCTGAATTTCGACACTCCGGTCATAACTTCCCAGCACTTTGCAGCTCCACATGTCCAATACCAGGGTGGATCAACAGGAATACGTTCTGGATCATCGGTAATGTCTCAGGCTCGAGGATCCTCTTTCCAGCCTTCAGGATCCTCATTTCAGCATCAGGGATTCTTCACCAGTTTAGGAGGATGCATGGGGACGCAGCCAATTCAGGGATCCTCCTCTCAGGTTCAAGGACCCTCTCAGGTTCAAGGATCCTCTCAGGTTCAAGGATGCTCTCAGGTTCAAGGATCCTCTCAGGTTTAAGGATCCTCTCAGGTTCAAGGATCCTCTCAGGTTCAAGGATCCTCTCAGGTTCAGGGATCCTCTTCTCAGGTTCAGGGATCCTCTTCTCAGGTTCAGGGATCCTCTTCTCAGGTTCAAGGATCCTCTTAGGTTCAAGGATCCTCTCAGGTTCAAGGATCCTCTCAGGTTCAAGGATCCTCTCAGGTTCAGGGATCCTCCTCTCAGGTTCAAGGATCCTCTCAGGTTCAAGGATCCTCTCAGGTTCGGGGATCCTCCTCCCAGGTTCAAGGATCCTCTCAGGTTCAAGGTTCCTCCTTCCAGGTTCAAGGATCTTCATCTCAGGTTTCCGGATCCAGGGATTATCCTCCAAGACCTACATTCACAGCACTTCAAGGATCCAACATCTTCCAGGATCAAGGATACTTAAGGAGTGTGCAACCCGGAAGTTCAGATGTTCATCTAGGAGACTTCATACCAATGCAGACCATTGCTTCCTCTGGTCCCTCAGTTATGCCAGAATCCCGCCAACATGGATTCACATCTGGAATTCCAAACTTGAATCATTCAGGAGAGATACCGAAGAGGTTTCAGACACCAAATCTGGTTGCTTGTACAAGGGCTTTGGATCCACACTTACCGGATCAGCGTTAAAATGGCTGCTTAGTCTTCCTCCTTACTCTATTACTTCATTTGCTAATCTAGTTAATTTGTTTAATAGCCAACTCTCATGCAGTAGGAGATTTGAACGATTAACTAGTGATTTATATAGGGTAACTCAAGGTCATAATGAATCACTTAGAGATTACATAATTAAATTCAGTAAAGGATCCTTAGAAATCCCTAACTTAGATATTGCTACAGCTCTAGAAGCCTTTAAAACGGGTTTGCTTAGGGATTCAATGTTCTATGATGATCTTGTCATGACCCCTTGCAGGAACTTAGATGAGGAAAGAAACAGGGCCCTTAGGTTCATCCGTTTAGAGGATGACAAAAGGATCCACGAGAGATTGTCAGGATCCTCAAAGCAAGACAAATAAGGATCCTATCTCAAGGATAACTGATCCAAGCAATACTCCAAGCATGACAACCAGAATGTGCATGCTGTGGAACAAGAGGAAGATGATGAGGATTATCCTCCTATTTCTGAATATTGTTTTCCTGCTGATAATAATGAACTAATCCTTTCTATGCAGAGTTTAGGTGACAAGGTTAGGTGGCCAAGGAAGAATGACAAACCACCTGCCACCAAAGACGAATCGAAATGGTGTGCTTACCATGGGGATTCTGGTCATCTCACAGATGAGTGCATAACATTAAGGAAGGAGATAGGTTATCTTTTGAGCAAAGGATACTTGAAGGAATTGCTCGGAAGGAAAAAGTCAAGGATCAAGTATCCTGAGAAAGTTCCTGAAAAAGCTCCTCCTCCACCATCCGATGCTTGAATCATCCATTTCATCTCCGGAGGTTCTCAGCAGCTAAAAGACGTGCAAAGGAAACAAAGATGGAGAATAGGGGCAGACCTGTTCGGACCTCCGTCCTTACCCAGCAGAAAGTGATGTCATATGATGAGGATAACTGTGCGGACATTCAGGATCCTCATCACGACGGTGTAGTTATTACATTATTTATATCTAACCATTTTGTTCGCAGGATTCTCATTGATGGGAAAAGCTCAGTGAACATAATCCAGTTGGATGTCCTCAATAGAGTGGACATCCTTGAATCCGATATTGTCCAAAGATCATCTGTCCTTGTGGGATTCAGTGGAGAGACAAAGATTACATTGGGGGACACCAAACTTCCTATCTACATAGAGGGAGTGAATTATGTTAAAAAAAATTCTATGTTATTGATTGCTTATCTTGCTGTAATGTTATCCTTGGCAGGCCATGGATACACGATATAAAGGCAATCCCTCTCAACATATCATCAATGTGTCAAGGTCCCAACTCTATGAGATATGGTGAAGATAGAAAGTGATCAGCAGGAGGCAAAGAACTGTTACACTTCTTCAATGAAGCCAGCCTCCAAGGAGCAAGACATCATGGAGGCAAGAGAGCAAGACGTCAAGGATATTATGTTGAACCCAGAGGATCCTGAATCCAAAATTTTTATAGGATCTGGGATCCTAGACAGTATTGAGCAGGATTTAGTATCCTTCTTGGAAAGAAGAAAATCTACCTTCGCTTGGAAACATGAAGATATGACAGGAGAAAGTTTGCACTTGAAAGGAATGCCATTATCCAAGAAGAGGTAGACAAATTGCTCAAGACAAGTTTGAGTGGACTGATAAGCATGAAGCTGCGCTTAAGGTTCTTAAGGATTATCTATCCTCAGCACCAGCCCTGATGAAACCAGAAAATGGAGAATCGTTATCCTTATACTTAGCTATTTCAGCTAAAGCAGTAAGTGTGATCCTAGTTAAGGATCATGAAGGCTCTCAACATCCGGTATACTATGTAAGTAAAATTCTACTTGATGCTGAGGCCAGGTATTCTCATTTAGAGAAATTAATTCTTGATTTAATTATGGCTTCTGCTAAACATAGACATTATTTAGAAACTCACACCATTATTGTGAAAACTAACCTTTCTATCAAGAATGTTCTCAGGAAAACTGAAATGGCAGGTAGAATGGCAAAGTGGATAGTCAAGCTTAATGCATATGACATTAAGTATGAACCTAGGACTGTCATCAAGTCCGAAGCTTTAGTTGACTTTGTGGCTGATTTCAGTAGTGATCTACAAAGGGAAGCTGAATTAGAAGTTCAACAACTTGAGAAGACCAAGGATCCTTGGACACTCTTCACGGATGGAGCTTCAAATGTTAAAGGAACTGGACAAAGCACACTACTAAAATCGCCACAGGGGGACATTATACCCCAATCCATTGCATGTGAATTCCAAACTACTAATCATGAGGCAGAGTATGAGGCCTTGATAGCAGTCTACCACAAGTACCCAAGGAAGAAAATGCAGAAGCTGACGCTTTAACTAACCTTGGATCATTCCTAAAGGTGCCAGAAGATGTGAAAAATACTCATCACCCATGTTTTAACTCCTGCAATTGAGGATCACGTAGCCATGGAGATAGTGGAGGATTCTGCAATCATACATGGTGATCCTGCACAGTCGAATTCAGGATCCTGGATCCTTCCAATCCTAAGATATATACAACATGGAGAGATCCCTACAGGACAAAATCCTAAAGCTTTCAAAGTCAAGGAGACTGTGGAAACCACACTGGGGGCAGAGCACTATTCTCAAGGATCCTTAGAACAGGATACTATTGGCCTATCATGAAGATGTATGCTGTGGAATACACAAAGAAATGTGATGCTTGTCAAAGACACAGTAATATTCTACACCAACCAACATAACATTTGCATCCTAAGAAGAAGCTTTTGCTCAAAGTCAGAAAAAAGGAAATGGCCAGTTATCAACAAAGAATGGCTGGAGCATACAACAAGAATGTCAGGATTAGAAGATTTCAAGTTGGTGATTTTGTGCTAAGAAAAGAATTCCAAAACACTACAAATCCTTCTGATGGCAAGCTAGCACCAAAGTGGGAAGACCCCTATCTAATTGAAGCTGAATCAGGAAAGGGGGCATATCATTTGTTAACAATGGATGGTGATCTCCTACCAATAGCTTGGAATGCTGTTCATCTCAAAAAATACTTTAAATAAGAAGGATCAGGGATCCTCGGCGATACCGGTATTCTGATTAAGGATCCAGGATCCTCAAAGGATATATGATTCTACATTTGGTAACACATTACTTTCATTTTCATTCATTTTTATTACTTATCATAAGTTAAAGATGTTAATCAGTTAACATCTATTTTCACAAAGTTTAAGCTTTTGCAGAGTTGTTATCATTTTACAGAAGATCAAAGTGGTTGGCCAACTCTCCAAAGTTTATGGGCTTGTCCCCAGTTTTGGGCTTGTCCCCAGTTTGGGCCTGTCCCCAGTTTCGCCAGTAGCGCACGATGATCCTGGTATAGTTCATGGCAGTGGGACCAGTACTCGCTTTAGGGGCTGATAATTCCATTGTACTGGCTATACCTAGGATCCTACGTATAATGGTAGACGTACTATACATCCATTCCTAAGGTTTCTAACGTTTTCACGTTAGCTAAGGTTTCAGCATTTTCATGTCGCTCAAGTTTGGATAGTCGCCAGTGAGGGCCATACTCCAGTTTACACAAGTTATATGGGCTTGACCCCAGTTTACATCCGTTTATATGGGCTTGACCCCAGTTTACATCCGTTTATATGGGCTTGACCCCAGTGTACATCCGTTTATTTGGGCTTGTCCCCAGTTTGTTGGGCTTGTCCCCAGTTACTAACTCTTATCTTATATTGGCTTAGTCCCAAGTTGTATCCTATTTCAGGTTTTTGGAGACAAACGACCAAGGATCCTTGATCCTTACCTTCCATTAAGGTTTGTCTTATGGTTATCCTGTTTATAATGATAAAGGTTAGGATCCTAACTTGGATTCTCAGGTATGATCCTTAACTATTTTGATTTTATTCATTATTCATTTGAATAACCCTTATACTTTGACAACTGAACTTATGATCCTTAAAATATATTACTTTTCGGAACTTTTCGACTATAGGATATTTGATCCTGGATCATATCCTAAAATTCTTAAACTTAATTTGTTAAACTTTTTTTATTCAAACAAATGTATATCACAACAATTGAAAACTAAAGGATACATAAGGATAGTAACACGGGAGATAGCCAAAAAGTTAAAGTTATTTTATTCACAAAATGTTCAACCCCTTAAGGTTGTCAAAACTGCCAACCCACGTTTCTACCAGCAAAACGTGGCCCGTCCACATGGGTTGGCAAAGGGTATCCACTGTTTACGGGTCTTTGTAGTGCAGAAAATAAAAGACGGAAGGATAACGAGTGGCTTCATCCCCCAAACAGAGGATCCATCCACCACCCATTATCATGCCTATTGTTCAAGGATCCATGATCCTTCACCCTAGAAACTACTGTCTAAAGTTATACAAGTTCTGACGATAAGGATCCTTGATCCTAGAAGCTTTACTTTTCATAGTTTGCTTATTCAGCAATAATTTACAAGGATATAGAATCCTAACTTGGATTCTCTGGTATGTTATATTCTAACTTTTTCGAAGCTGTAAGTTGTCTCTTATCCTTTTTGGTTAAGGGTCATTGATCCACATTTGTTCAAACACTTCAAGTT
Organism: Helianthus tuberosus; assembly: GCA_030545235.1. Classification (NCBI taxonomy): domain Eukaryota; kingdom Viridiplantae; phylum Streptophyta; class Magnoliopsida; order Asterales; family Asteraceae; genus Helianthus; species Helianthus tuberosus. The sequence continues at coordinate 9,048,396 of CM060424.1, read as the reverse complement.
TTCTGTTAAAAGTTTAACATTATCATCAGATTTCCAATAACTTTCCAGTTGTTTGGCGATGATATCTTTGAAAAAAGAAAGCATACATGAAAAATAAAGAGGAAAGAAACAACAACAGTTGTAGCTAAAAATGTTTAATGTCATTACCCATTCATTATGTATCAAATCATCTGGCCTGGATTCTACCAGCAAAACCGTGGACCATACACCCAGGCTGGATAAGGCTATCTAACAGTTAAAGTGTCTATGCAGAAATTAAAGTGCAGGAAGGTTAATAGCAAACTGTGTAGAAGGATTCATTCTCCACGAACGGAAGGATCTTCTGATCTGTAAAGGCACTTGAGGAGTTATCTATAACTCTATATTTTGCAATGATGATTATAGCAGGTCTTATCAGTGACGACAGGCAGTGTAACCACTAGTTACCAGCAGCAACGGCTAGTCCGCTTCTGACGGAAATATGACAGCTGTGAATCCTTATCACAACTGCCATATTGGGGGCAATTGTTAGGGCATGAATTTTATGCTAAGGATCATCTATCCTGAGACTAGGCATGGATCACGGATGCTTAATGGCTGATGCAGAGAGTCTGAGGATCCAGAGTCTGAGGATCACGTGTCTGAGGATCACGAGTCTGAGGATCAGGATCCTTTATGTTTTGCACGTTTTTAATGTGTAAATGCAGGTAATGGACGTAGTGGACCACTTCTTTGCTGGAATCTCATGGAATATGCTTTTAGGCACGTGCATATTGAAGAAATAACCGTTGGTGGTGGTCATGGGTGACTTCCACCTTTTTCGGGAAGTTAGTTAGTTGTTTTTTCTTATCTTTTTTAAGGGGAAACAAGCTCATTATAGACATAAGTCGTGCACACCACACAAACAACACACAACACTCGAATTCTCTGTAAACACTTTGCAAAAAACACACACTTACACTAGAAATTCGTTGTATCGAGCTTGTTTTCTTCCGAAGTTGTACAAGGATCACTATTGTTTCAGCAATATATTTGGTGATCGGTAGTTTCCATCACCCGAGGTTTTTTATGCCGGAGATCTTCTAAAGATCAAGGGCTTTTTCCTCGTATAAATCTCAGTGTTCATCATTGATTTCATATACTTGTTGTTCATTCAATTAACCAAGCATCATACCTCACAAAATCAGATTTGGTTGCATTATCCTTGTGTGATTTTTGACCAAAACAGTAATATCCTTCACCAACCAGCAGAACTCTTGCATCCTATATCCTCCTCTTGGCCATTTATAAGATGGGGAATGGATATAGTTGGTAAGCTTCCTAAGGCACCTGGTGGAAAAGTATTCATGCTTGCTATGACTGACTACTTCTCCAAGTGGATAGAGGCTGAAGCCTTTGCTCAAGTCAGAGAAAAGGAAGTGATATCCTTTATTAAAAGAAACATTATTAATAGATTTGGTATCCCTTCTGAAATTGTTTGTGATAATGGATCCTAATTTATTGGGAGTAGAACTACTAACTTTTGTGACAGCTGGGGGATTAAGATGATAACATCAACACCAGTCCACCCACAAGCTAATGGCCAGGCAGAATCATCCAACAAGATCATCATCAACAATTTGAAGAAGAAGCTTGGATCCAAGAAAGGGAAATGGACAGAAGAATTACCTTATGTACTTTGGGATGATAGGCAACTCCCAAGAATGCTACTGGCCAAACTCCATTCTCTTTGGTATTCGGAGCAGAATCAGTGATCCCTACAGAGATGGTGGTTCCTACTGCAAGAACAAGCATTCGTGATCCTGAAGAAAATGCTGAAAACTTGGTTCAAGACTTGGATACTATAGAAGAACTCAGGGATTTGGCAAGGATAAGGATGGCCAGTTATCAACAAAGGATGGCTGGAGCCTACAACAAGAATGGTGTTAAGGAAAGCATTTCAGAATACCACCAATCCTGCTGATGGAAAGTTGGCACCAAAGTGGGAAGGTCCTTACTTGATCGAAGCTGAGGCAGGAAAGGGGGCATATCGATTGCTAACAATGGAAGGTGATTTGCTACCAAGAGCTTGGAATGTTGTCCACTTGAAGAAATACTTCATGTAGTAAGGATCCATGATCCTTACCTGACAAGTATTCTTGAAGGATCCTTACAGGACAGAGGATCCTCATTTTGGTAATATTATAATCTCAAACTATTTCATTCTTTAATTAGCTTATATAAGGATAAGGATCCTGCATCCTTTATCCTCCTTTCACTTGATTATGAGTTTTGAAGGTTCAGGTATCCTTAACAAAGGATTGAGTATCCACAGAAGTATCCAGTCATTTGGGCTTGACCCCAGTTGTTTGTGCTTGACCCCAGTTGTTTGGGCTTGACCCTAGTTGTTTGGGCTTGACCCCAGTTATTTGGGCTTGACCCCAGTTTGGGCCTATCCCCAGTATCACCAGCAGCGCACGATGATCCTGGTACAGTTCATGGCAATGGGACCAGTACTCGCTTTAGGGGCTGACAATTTCGTTGTACTGGCTGTATTCAGGATCCTACGTATAATGGTAGACGTACCATACATCCATTCCTAAGGTTTCTAACATTTTCACGTTAGCTAAGGTTTTGGCATTTTCATGTCACTAAGTTTGGATAGTCGCCAGTGAGGGCCATACTCCAGTTTACACACGATCCTTTGGGCTTGTCCCCAGTTATCCTTGGGCTTGTCCCCAGTTATCCTTTGGGCTTGTCCCCAGTTATCCTTGGGCTTGTCCCCAGTTATCCTTGGGCTTGTCCCCAGTTATCCTTTGGGTTTGTCCCCAGTTATCCTTGGGCTTGTCCCCAGTTATCCTTTGGGCTTGTCCCCAGTTATCCTTTGGGCTTGTCACCAGTTATCCTTTGGGCTTGTCCCCAGTTACTAACTTTTATCTTATATTGGCTTAGTCCCAAGTTGTATCCTATTTCAGGTTTTTGAAGCTAAACGACCAAGGATCCTTGATCCTTACCTTCTACTAAGGTTTGTCTTTTGGTTATCCTGATTATAAGTGTTAAAGGTTAGGATCCTAACTTGGATTCTCAGGTATGATCCTTAATTACTTTGATTTTATTTATTATTCACATAAATGACCCTTATCCTTTGACAACTGAGCTTATGATCCTTGAACTACACTACTTTTCAGAACTTGTCGACTATAGGATATGTGATCCTTGATCATATCGTAAACTTTTTGAGGATATTTATTAAATTTTTCTTCTTTACTTAATAAATTCAGACAAAATATATATCACAACAATTGAAAAGTAAAGTATTTACAAGGATAACAACACGGGAAATGGCCAAAAAGTTAAGGTTTTATTTATTCACAAAACGTTAAACCCTTCAAGGTTGTCAAAATTGCCAACCCACGTTTCTACCAGCAAAACGTGGCGTGGCCCGTTCACATGGGTTGGCAAAGGGTGTCCATTGTTAACGGGTCTTAAGAGTGCAGGAAATAAAAGATGGCAGGATAACAAGTGGCTTCATCCCCCAAACAGAGGATCCATCTACCACCCATTATCCTACCTATTGTCTAAGGATCCATGATCCATAATCCTAAAAACTATTGTTCAAAATACAACCCAACATTGTTTCAAAACACCATAACCAAAAAACTACTACCAGATCCTAAAAAATGGGCTCCGGCCGCGTCTAGAAATGTCCATCATCGCCCATTCCTGCAGCTTACACCTTTGCTGCATCACCATCACCTTCACCAGCTCCTCCAGCTCCGGCATCACCCACATGATCCTTAACCCCACTGCTGCCAACCTCGATTGCTAGGACCTCACCAGCCTCTTCTTCGTCATCCAGCTCAGCCAACCTAGCCTTCCAGCCCTCTATGTCGCAGTTTCTCTTGTCAAAGTTAGGATCCTGAGCTTCTTGGGCCATCTGCAACTTGGTTTTGTACATAGCAATGGCAGCGGAGACTTTAGCATCATTTGTGATTTCAGACTTCTCCTGATCAGCAGTGATATGAGCCAGGACAAGTTCCTGCTTCACCAGATTGACATCGTTTTCGAGGGAGGCAATCTTCTTACCCTTGGCCAGCATGATCTTTTGGAGGTCCGAACACTTTTGCTCAACCTCTTCAAGGCTCCCTACGTAATCTTGGATTTCAGCAAATTTCTGCAAAAGAAAGGATACAATTCAGGATTCCTTACCCTGAGTGTCACACCCCAAATTTCCACGTGTTACCGGTGGGCCCGGTAGGGGAGTATCGTGACGTGGTTGGCAACATAATAGTCAGACAACACAATATTTAAATGCACAGCGGAAGCAAAGTATAGATTCATTTCAACCAAACGATATTGTAATATTAAGTATCACAAGTAGTTGAATATAAATCCACAGGTAAATCGAAATAAAAAAGAAACAGTGTTCAACAGTTTATGACATCCAAGCTTGCGAGACTTATTGTGGATGCTAGGAGACAAGCCAGCCTATTACGCGTAGTACCTGCACTTAACCTTTTTAAGAAAAATACGTCAGTTTACACTGGTAAATACAATCAACCGACTCATTTTGAAAAGAGTTTAAGAAAATGCATTTAAGGCACAAGGCACAAATAATATTTTATAACTTGGGTTACTTATTTAATTATATAAACTTGTAAAGGATTTACATGCTCCTTATGCGTTCAGTATCCCGGATCGAGCCGGGTTAAAGATCAATAGACACACCACTTTATTTAATGAGACACTGACAGGTGTACGCCTACACCTGAGTGCTAAGGTCGTGGCCATTTCGTAAAATGATGTCAGGGATATCCGGGACACGGTCATTAACCCCCAAAGGCTTTAAGCAAACAAAACAAATTAAACGAAACATCTCAATACTTTAACCATCATACAATTAAAGATTCAATGTCCGACCAAGCGGTATTTTATATACCGTACCCCAAGCCCGTATAGGGAAATAAGTTAAAAGTATTTACCTGAGCAAGTATAAATCAAAATCAGCGAGTGCAAGTATCTTTTACCGGTTCTCCTAATCTGGAACGAAGATTTATAATAACCTATTAGAATCCTAACGGGTCTTTAGTTAAGCTTAAGCTTAGACCGGTTAGTTTTAAAGATACGGTTCGTACGCACGATTAAGCGAAGACCGGATAGAATGTGTTTTAGACCCGACAAGTTTGAAGACTTGCTTAATATGGGTATATTATACACATTCTGGATTTTGAGATAAAAACCGATAAGGTTTGACCCGTTTCGGCTAATTTATGTAAACTAGTTACATAAACCGAACCGAACGCGTATGAAGCGTAACGGGTAACCATAAGAGTCCTAAACAGGTTTCCTAAGTTAACATGCCTTAAATATGTTGTGATATCAGTAGGATACCTTCCGTTATGCCCAAAACGAGTTTAATCTCATATTAAGCCCCGTAGGGGTATTTTGGTCATTTTAAAGATTATAAAAAGAATTAATTTATCTTCTGTGATCTGGGTCTGATTACATCAGTAAAATAGTTTATTTTATCAGGTTATAACATTTGGTTATAAGTCTTATATGTCAAAATAGTTTTAAACTCAAACTATGCGTATAATACGCGTATAAAGCCGTTTTAAGCGACGTACGGGTTAAAATAGGATTCTGAGTTTTCTAATCAGTTAAACAGGTTCAAAACACTCCATTTAATATTTGAAATCAGTAGCAATTGGATTGGCATCAAAAGGATTTGTAAAACTCATTTTATGGCCGAAAAGGGTATATTCGGTATTTACCGAATCAAGGCACTAATCCTAGCTTATGATCAGTTTAAAAATAATTAAAAATCTTCAAAAATCCCAAAATATTATATTATATCAGTGGGTAAAAGGTTTGGTGTCGAAAATTGGGTTTAGATAGGTTTTACGCTAATGACGTCATTTAATTACTAAGAATCGCTATAATTACGTCATTAAGCATAACTCCTAATCTAGACCTCCGATTGATGTGAAAATTTACAGACATGATTAATAATCAGTAACTAAGATTATTTTACTTTCGTATTTCCAAAATTCTTATTTTATGGTCATAAGGGCATTACGGTCAATATTTAGGAGATTAACGGAAACGTCGGACAAATAAGGATTTATGTGGTATAAACGCAGAGGGTTATACCAACATGTAACTAGGTCCTAATGGAACTTTAAGGCATGTCTATACCTATCAAACCCGGGTCAGAATCAAGGTCAAAGCAGAAAGTCAAATTATGTGACTTTCGGCTCCGAATCGGTTCAAAACAGAAAGTTGTCGAATCGAACAAGCGTAGACAAGTTTTTATACTTATTATCAGGTTAGATGAATGATAAAATAGGTGATATGCCTTTTACATCGTTAATCATGCGTTAAATCGAAAATAACACTTCTGTTGACTTTTTCTAATTACCATTGACTCGACAATCGACCTAGTTAGGATTGGAATCAGTGGGTGCCCTTTTAAGGGTTTAAAGCCCACATGATTACCAACTTATAACAACTTTCGTTTCGACAATACTCTGGACCGTTTGTGTTTTATCGCTAAGTCAAACCGTAGTTACGACGGTTTGATTTTTAAGCTATAAACTAATCAAAACTTGATTAAGAAGGGTTAAACATACTTACATAAGTCTTATGAACGATTTGGAAAGCTTGGAAGATGGTCTTGAGTTCCAGAAATGCTCAGAGATGAAGTATGGAATGAATGTTCAAAGTTGTCAACATTAGGAGCTTTATAAATTGATCCAACTCCTTTGATTGTTGACAAATGAGTCTACAATTGATCAAGGATGAATACATGTGTCATCTACAACCTATAAACCACTTTAGGGAAGCCCATGGTATGCCAAAATTCGGTCTAAGTCGGTTAACAGACATGCAGGACATCTGTGCATGTTTTCTGATCAGACAAGGCAGTCGCGTAGCGCGACTGCCAAGGTGTTTAGTGCTCGTGCTACGCGAGCCCTTGATGACCTGACAAACAAGTTTTCCTAAATTGCATTTCAGTCCCTGGTCCCCCGAAAGGTCGTTTTCACTTGGTTTTCTTGCATTCTAAGACTTTATAATTGACATATGGGGCTTTAAGGCTTATACCATCTTTGTCAAGTCCTCGGGTAACTTTGTGATCACCCGAAAAGCCCTAATTTTCAATGTTGACGGTTCTAACCCTCACACACGAATTTTATCATAACTTTCTCATACGATAAGGAAACTTGGTGAAATTTTTATGGTACATTCTAGTGAGCATAATTAATCGTTACAAGGCTTCGGGTTTGCTAAAAGGTCACTCAGAGGTATATCTTAAACATGTTGACACATTTAACCCCTGTAGTTTGTAATCTCTCACTTTCTTTCACAATTCGCTTCGTATGATCCATGATCCATTCGTTCAAGGTTATAAACATCATGTAGGGTTATTGCAAAGTATATTTATTCATTGTTGACACTTTAAACCCTTATATTTACACAGTTTCATTGTTTGTCAACTTTAGTCCTTCAAGAACATTCTTTCACACGTTCAAAGGTTATGACACGTGTCAAAACATTATAGGACGTAAATTTTCGAGGTGTTACATCCTCACCCCCTTAAAAGAAATCTCAACCTCGAGATTTACTGAAATAGATAAGGGTACTTTTCTTTCATTGTGGACTCAACCTCCCACGTATACTCGGGACCTCTACGAGCATCCCACTTGACCTTTACAATCGGTACATGCTTCCTTCAAAGCTTCTTAACCTGTCGATCCTCGATCGACAATGTTCTTTCCACAAATTTCAAGCTCTCATCTATATGCACATCTGTATGGGGTATGACCGGTGATTCGTCAGCGAAACACTTCTTCAGATTGCAGATGTGGAAAACTTTGTGTATACTACTGAGCTCTTCAGGTAAGTTCAACTTATAGGCAACTGACCCGACACGTTCGATAACCTCGAAAGGTCCTATGTATCTCGGGCTTAGCTTGCCTTTCTTACCAAATCGCATCACCCCCTTCCAGGGTGACACTTTAAGTAGGACTTTGTCACCTACTTCGAAGTGAAAATCCTTACGATTGGGATCAGCGTAACTCTTCTGCCTATCCCGGGCAGCTTTGAGATGGTCTCGAATCTGGACAATCTTGTCTGTCGTTTCGAACACGATCTCTGGTCCTGATAACTGGACTTCTCCAACTTCCGCCCAACACACGGGCGATCTACACTTTCTACCATATAATGCCTCGAAAGGCGCAGATTTTATGCTGGTGTGGTAGCTATTGTTGTAGGAGAATTCGATTAATGGTAAGTTCTTATCCCAACTACCACCCAAATCAATCGCACATGCACGTAGCATGTCTTCCAACGTTTGAATAGTACGCTCGCTCTGACCGTCAGTCTGAGGATGATAAGCTGTGCTAAAATTCAAACGTGTGCCCAAAGATTGTTGGAAACTCTTCCAAAAATGTGACGTGTATCTAGTATCTCTATCAGAGATAATAGAAACAGGTATGCCATGTAAGGCTACAATCTTATCCACGTATAACTGGGCTAACATGTCGGAGCTATAAGTCTCCTTGATGGGTAAGAAATGAGCTGACTTAGTCAGTCTATCAACGATCACCCATATAGTATCATTTCCTTCCCTTGTCTTTGGCAGCTTGGTGATGAAATCCATCGTCACCATCTCCCACTTCCATGTGGGAAGTTCAGGCTGTTGTAGCAAACCTGACGGCTTTTGATGTTCTGCTTTGACTTGCGCACATGTCAAACATTTAGCTACATAAGTAGCTACAGACTTCTTCAAGCCTATCCACCAATAATTTGCCCTAAGATCCTGGTACATCTTATCAGCTCCAGGATGAACGGAGTATTTGGAACTATGGGCTTCCTGGAGGATAACATCACGAAGTCCTCCATAAATTGGAACCCATATTCGTCCATTCAATCTTAGTATTCCGTCCTTGCTAAGTGTTAACTGCTCCTCAGTTACCCCTAGCTTTTCGTTAGGATAGTTAGCTTCCAACACAGCTTCCTTCTGTGCAGCTAACAACCTTTCAATCAAATTGTTCTTTATTTCCATGCGCTTGGCATTGATTCAGATGGGTTTCACCTTCTCCTTCCGACTCAAGGCATCGGCGACTACATTCGCCTTGCCGGGATGGTATCTTATTTCACAATCGTAATCATTCAGAGTTTCCATCCAATGGCGTTGCCTCATGTTTAAGTCCTTCTGGTTGAACAGATGTTGAAGGCTCTTGTGATCAGAATAGATCACACATTTGATTCCGTATAAGTAGTGCCTCCACAGTTTTAGTGCGAATACAACGGCACCCAATTCCAAGTCATGGGTGGTGTAGTTCTTTTCGTGCACCTTTAACTGGCGTGAAGCATAGGCAATGACTTTGCCTTTCTGCATAAGCACACATCCCATCCCGGTGGGTGATGCATCACAATAAACTACAAACTCCTCTATTCCATCAGGCAATGTCAATACTGGAGCATTGCTCAACTTCTGTTTCAGAATATCGAAGGATTCCTGCTGCTTAGGACCCCAGTCAAACTTAATCTTCTTACGCGTCTGCGAAGTCAGGGGTGCAGCAATCCTTGAGAAGTTTTCAATGAATCGCCTATAGTATCCTGCCAAACCTAGAAAGCTACGTATTTCTGTAGGCGTCTTTGGCTCATGCCAATTCATGACAGCTTCAACTTTAGCGGGATCTACTTGGATACCACGCTCACTAACAACATGTCCAAGAAATTGGACTTCCCGAAGCCAAAATTCACACTTCGAGAACTTGGCATAGAGCTTTTCTTTATGAAGTAGTTCCAGAATGCAGTGAAGATGCTTCTCATGGTCAGCTTGGTTCTTTGAGTAGATGAGAATGTCGTCGATGAAGACGATGACGAATTTATCTAAGTGCGGCTTGCAAACGCGATTCATGAGATCCATGAACGCGGCCGGTGCATTAGTGAGCCCAAAAGGCATCACTAGGAACTCGTAATGACCATAACGAGTCCTGAATGCTGTTTTGTGCACGTCTTCATCTCTAACCTTCAATTGATGGTAGCCTGACCTCAAGTCAATCTTCGAGAAGAAACTTGCCCCTTGAAGTTGATCGAACAGATCGTCGATTCTGGGCAAAGGATACCTATTCTTGATAGTAACCTTATTAAGCTCACGGTAGTCGATGCACAGACGCATCGATCCATCCTTCTTCTTGACAAATAAAATTGGTGCTCCCCAAGGAGACGAACTAGGTTTGATGAAACCTTTGGCTAGCAAATCATCTAGCTGCGTTCTCAATTCCTTCATCTCTGTTGGCGCCAACCTATAAGGCGCCCTTGCAACTGGTGCTGATCCAGGAATAATGTCAATTCTGAATTCTACTTGCCTATCTGGTGGCAAACCAGGTAGTTCTTCAGGAAAAACTTTGGGGTATTCAGAAATGACGGGGATATCTCCAATCTTGGGCTTCGGCTCATCAATAATCACTTGTGCCATGTAGATGACACAACCCTTCTTCAAACACTTAGAGTCTTTGAGCATAGACATCTTCTCGGGCAGCCCATACTGGGTATCTCCCTGGATAGTAAGTGATTCACCAGACGGAGTCTTGATCATCACTTGCTTCTTATTGCAAATAATCTGGGCCTGGTTATGAGATAACCAGTCCATACCCAAAACTATGTCGAAACCGGCTAGTTTTAAAGGAAGTAGGGACAAAGGAAAAGAGTGGTTCTTAATGGATATGAAACACCCATCTAATAAGGTTGAGGCGGTTTCTAAAGTGCCATCTGCTAGTTCCACCTCATACTTCACACTTAAAGTCTTAACAGGTAATTTCAACAATTCATAAAACTTATTATCTACGAACGACTTATCAGCGCCTGAATCAAATAACAGTCTCGCATAAACATCATTTACGAGAAAGGTACCTGTTATCACATTGTCGTCCTTGACGGCTTCCTTAGCATCCATCCTGAAGACCCTAGCATTGGTCTTCTTAGTCTCTTCGGGCTTCTTGGCGTATTTTGGGCAATTGGTCTTGATGTGCCCCTTTTCATTGGAACCGTAGCAGGTCGCATCCTTCATCTTTTTGCAATCCAAGGTTTTGTGTTCCTTGGACTTGCACAACCCACATGCAAAAGATTTCGATTGTGAATTCGAATTCGATTCATACCTGCACTTTTCAAAGTGCTGTCTCTTGCAGATTTTGCATTTGGGTTTTTCACCCGACTGCTGGCCATCCTTCCTAAATCCTGACCCCTTCTTATGGTCATTGTTTCCCTTCTGCTTCTTGTCTGAACGTCGTGAGTTGTCATCCTCACGCTTCCTCTTCTCGGTATCAGTGTTCCTCTGTGACCTCAGCCTGACAGCATCCAAGGTAAGGGACAACGATATGTCCGCTACTGACCGAAAAGTAGTTGGTCTGGAGGCCTTCACACTTGCTTTGATCTCCGGGGCCAAACCCCCAATGAATCGAGCTATACGTTTAGGCTCCGGAGTTACCAAATATGGAACCAACCTTGACAAGGTGTTGAAACTGGTAAGGTAGGCCTGACAGTCTAGGTTTCTCATGACCAGCGACAAGAAGTCAGATTCAATTCTCTCAACCTCGTGTTGAGGGCAGAAATTTTCCTTGATTAGTGTCATGAACTGTTCCCAGGTCATATTGTATAACGGGACTTTCCCTGTAGCTTGGATCAAAGATCTCCACCAAGCTAATGCTTCTCCCTTGAAAGACTGTGACACGAATTTCACAATATCCCTATTATCACAACCACTAATATCCACAACCGTATCCATTTCGTCCATCCAAGTCATGCAATCCACTGCTCCTTTTTCCCCAGTAAAATCCCTGGGTTTGCACGATACGAAGTACTTATAGGAGCAACCCTTATTACGGGGTTCTTGATTCCGTACGACTCTTTGAGATGGAGCACTCCTCTGGTTTGATGAGTGGTGAGAATTACTGTTGTGGGCAGTGTGGGTCCTGGAGGGCGTTCTAGAGTGTGGTGCAGATTGGGTCCTTGCATGGGTACCACCGGATTCATGGAGCTGTCTATCCATAGCTCTATTAACGGCATTATCTATCATTGCCTGTAATTCTGCACCCCCTACATTTACTCGGTCATTATCATGCTCTCTCCCTGGGTGACTGTTGACCTCATTTGAGTCTGCCATGTAGCTTGAACTGTTACATATCGACATCAATTTATTGGTGAGTTTATTATAGAATTGTCTTTTATGGCAATTTATTAACCGTGGTAAACGTAGACCATATATGGTTAATTTATTACTCACATAAATTTAGGATTTCTAATATAATTTATCCTAATTATTAAAACAATAACAATTTTATTAGCACATAAGGCCTAGTCACAGGGACAATTTAGTTTATAAGCTATGATTTCAGAGAATCAAAGCATGAAGGTTTGAACAAAGTTCATTACCTTTATCAGACAGGGTCACAGACTAATACTGTCTTTTGTCTCATATGAAAATGAGAAGGGCCCGTAGGCATTCCATTACCAATGGATGGTAAAAAGAACTGATCATATTTATTAATGATTTAACCCATGATTCAGAGATCATTTAGTTGGGTTTGGAATCTTTGAAAAGATCCATATATAATAATAACACGTGTGTTTTTAACGAATCATGTCTGCCAGGAGTGTTAACATGTTTTCAGATGTTAACAGGGATTTGAATCTTTTTAACGAGTTTTACCATCTGGGCCAGGTCTTAAAATGACATGCAGGCTATGTTATACTTTTAAGATCCTTAATAAAAATAACATAGGCAGATAGATTTTTTAAAAGGAATGATTCTGATTTATTTATTTCATATATAATTTAATTATGCATAACATAGCAAAGATGAAATTTATAAACTTACATTCCATTAAAACTAAAAGTAGTACATTTTGCCCTAAACGGGACTTTTCACATAAACACATGCCCACGCAGGAGCTATACAGATAATACATGTCCTCACAGGGACTGTTTACAAAAGTAAATGTCCACGCAGGGACTAATAGAGACAAGTCCACGTAGGGACCAAGTACAAAGGTAGATGTCCACGCAGGGACTACATACACACATAAATAAATGTCCACGTAGGGACTTGATTTAAACAAGGAAATACAACAATATATATTGGGATTTAACGATCCCGTTTCTTCTTTCCCTTCAGCAAACTTGCCAAACCACTCATGAATCATTCATTCTTCTTACGCTCTCTCTGGAGGTCTCGTTCAACCCTGCCCAGTCTTTGACGGAGATCCTCCTGCTCTGGTGGAGAAAACCGTGGTGGCTGGTACTGTGGCGGCGGCTGAGCAGGTACTTGATACCCTCGAGCTGGATGTCCCATTCCCCAAGGGGTTCCATATGGTCCCTCAGGGTTTTGGGCAAGGTAGTTTGCTGCCACTAGGTATGGGTCAGCCTCGGCATAGTTATGGTATGCTGGCGGTCCGTAAGGGTTGTAAGCTGCCGGAGCAGTATAAGCAGGGATAGGGTGGCCAAAACCCGGTGATGGCGGTGCAATAGGTGCCGAATTCACCTCTGAAACTGGAACTGAAGGTCCACCCATTTGTGGGCCTTCATATATAGGCGGGTAGTGGCTGCCGCTAGAGTGTTGAGGGGTACTGAAATGAAACTCCCCTCCTCGTGCTGACATCCGTGCGCCAGTCCTCCTACGTCTTGGTGGTTCTGGAGGCTCTAGATGAACTGGCGGCGGTGGCGTGACTGCCTCGAAACGTGGATCCCCAGAGGGATCTTGCTGCTGCTCGAAACGTGGATCCCCAGAGGGATCTTGCTGCTGCTGGTGAGGTGATGAGTGTTCAGATGGTGTATAGTACCACTCACATCGTTCGAACCGTGCCATGTGACTATCCGGACCTTGGTATGGTGTTCCGTGAAAAGACGAACCGTCTGAGATCACAAAAGGATGGTTCAGGGATCCGGTTGAAGCCTCGACGGGATCTGTGTCCTCGTCCATATCTTGATCACCAGAAAAGTGATCCTCCGGCCCTAGTGGGTTAAAGCCCACTTGTTCTGGTAGGTACTCTGCTGGGTTAAACTGGCCCTGAAAGACATGAGTAGGGTCGCGGAAGGAATCTTGCGATGCAGATCGCTGTAACGGTATGTATGAAGGTTGCGGGTTGTTGGGCTCATTCTCGGACTGAGGCCCAAAAGAGTGATAATATGGAGGCGTGGAGCTATGTGACGTGGATTGTCTGGCAGGCTCCTCATAGATCCTCCAAGGTTCTCGCGGATCTATACTCCTTGTAGCAGAAGGAGTTCGCCGGCCTGAAGGCCCGGCCTCGTGGTCGTTAGGGGCGCTGATCGGCGCCTTTCCTCGATCTCCTCGCCTGAATCTTGGCGGCATTGCTAAACCTGTTAATATAACAAAGGTAACGACAAGGAAAAATAAAGGACAAAATTTAAATTAAAATAAAAACATTTTGGATTATTCCTAAGTTCTTTGTCTAGACTCAAAGATTTAGGAATGTGCAATTGTGTAACTGAGATTAAACACAAAAGGCTAGTGTTTAATTCACTCAGTGTTGGCTCTGATACCAACCTGTCACACCCCAAATTTCCACGTGTTACCGGTGGGCCCGGTATGGGAGTATCGTGACGTGGTTGGCAACATAATAGTCAAACAACACAATATTTAAATGCACAGCGGAAGCAAAGTATAGATTCATTTCAACCAAACGATATTGTAATATTAAGTATCACAAGTAGTTGAATATAAATCCACAGGTAAATCGAAATAAAAAGGAAATAGTGTTCAACAGTTTATGACATCCAAGCTTGCGAGACTTATTGTGGATGCTAGGAGACAAGCCAGCCTATTACGCGTAATACCTGCACTTAACCTTTTTAAGAAAAATACGTCAGTTTACACTGGTAAATACAATCAACCGACTCATTTTGAAAAGAGTTTAAGAAAATGCATTTAAGGCACAAGGCACAAATAATATTTTATAACTTGGGTTACTTATTTAATTATATAAACTTGTAAAGGATTTACATGTTCCTTATGCGTTCAGTAGCCCGGATCGAGCCGGGTTAAATATCAATAGACACACCACTTTATTTAATGAGACACTGACAGGTGTACGCCTACACCTGAGTGCTAAGGTCGTGGCCATTTCGTAAAATGATGTCAGGGATATCCGGGACACGGTCATTAACCCCCAAAGGCTTTAAGCAAACAAAACAAATTAAACGAAACATCTCAATACTTTAACCATCATACAATTAAAGATTCAATGTCCGACCAAGCGGTATTTTATATACCGTACCCCAAGCCCGTATAGGGAAATAAGTTAAAAGTATTTACCTGAGCAAGTATAAATCAAAATCAGCGAGTGCAAGTATCTTTTACCGGTTCTCCTAATCTGGAACGAAGATTTATAATAACCTATTAGAATCCTAACGGGTCTTTAGTTAAGCTTAAGCTTAGACCGGTTAGTTTTAAAGATACGGTTCGTACGCACGATTAAGCGAAGACCGGATAGAATGTGTTTTAGACCCGACAAGTTTGAAGACTTGCTTAATATGGGTATATTATACACATTCTGGATTTTGAGATAAAACCGATAAGGTTTGACCCGTTTCGGCTAATTTATGTAAACTAGTTACATAAACCGAACCGAACGCGTATGAAGCGTAACGGGTAACCATAAGAGTCCTAAACAGGTTTCCTAAGTTAACATGCCTTAAATATGTTGTGATATCAGTAGGATACCTTCCGTTATGCCCAAAACGAGTTTAATCTCATATTAAGCCCTGTAGGGGTATTTTGGTCATTTTAAAGATTATAAAAAGAATTAATTTATCTTCTGTGATCCGGGTCTGATTACATCAGTAAAATAGTTTATTTTAACAGGTTATAACATTTGGTTATAAGTCTTATATGTCAAAATAGTTTTAAACTCAAACTATGCGTATAATACGCGTATAAAGCCGTTTTAAGCGACGTACGGGTTAAAATAGGATTCTGAGTTTTCTGATCAGTTAAACAGGTTCAAAACACTCCATTTAATATTTTAAATCAGTAGCAATTGGATTGGCATCAAAAGGATTTGTAAAACTCATTTTATGGCCGAAAAGGGTATATTCGGTATTTACCGAATCAAGGCACTAATCCTAGCTTATGATCAGTTTAAAAATAATTAAAAATCTTCAAAAATCCCAAAATATTATATTATATCAGTGGGTAAAAGTTTTGGTGTCGAAAATTGGGTTTAGATAGGTTTTACGCTAATGACGTCATTTAATTACTAAGAATCGCTATAATTACCTCATTAAGCATAACTCCTAATCTAGACCTCCAATTGATGTGAAAATTTACAGACATGATTAATAATCAGTAACTAAGATTATTTTACTTTCGTATTTCCAAAATTCTTATTTTATGGTCATAAGGGCATTACGGTCAATATTTAGGCGATTAACGGAAACGTCGGACAAATAAGGATTTATGTGGTATAAACGCAGAGGGTTATACCAACATGTAACTAGGTCCTAATGGAACTTTAAGGCATGTCTATACCTATCAAAACCGGGTCAGAATTGAGGTCAAAGCAGAAAGTCAAACTATGTGACTTTCGGCTCCGAATCGGTTCAAAACAGAAAGTTGTCGAATCGAACAAGCGTAGACAAGTTTTTATACTTATTATTAGGTTAGATGAATGATACAATAGGTGATACGCCTTTTACATCGTTAATCATGCGTTAAATCGAAAATAACACTTTTGTTGACTTTTTCTAATTACCATTGACTCGACAATCGACCTAGTTAGGATTGGAATCAGTGGGTGCCCTTTTAAGGGTTTAAAGCCCACATGATTACCAACTTATAACAACTTTCGTTTCGACAATACTCTGGACCGTTTGTGTTTTATCGCTAAGTCAAACCGTAGTTACGACGGTTTGATTTTTAAGCTATAAACTAATCAAAACTTGATTAAGAAGGGTTAAACATACTTACATAAGTCTTATGAACGATTTGGAAAGCTTGGAAGATGGTCTTGAGTTCCAGAAATGCTCAGAGATGAAGTATGGAATGAATGTTCAAAGTTGTCAACATTAGGAGCTTTATAAATTGATCCAACTCCTTTGATTGTTGACAAATGAGTCTACAATTGATCAAGGATGAATACATGTGTCATCTACAACCTATAAACCACTTTAGGGAAGCCCATGGTATGCCAAAATTCGATCTAAGTCGGTTAACAGACATGCAGGACATCTGTGCATGTTTTCTGATCAGACAAGGCAGTCGCGTAGCGCGACGGCCAAGGTGTTTAGTGCTCGCGCTACGCGAGACCTTAATGACCTGACAAACAAGTTTTCCTAAATTGCATTTCAGTCCCTGGTCCCCCGAAAGGTCGTTTTCACTTGGTTTTCTTGCATTCTAAGACTTTATAATTGACATATGGGGCTTTAAGGCTTATACCATCTTTGTCAAGTCCTCGGGTAACTTTGTGATCACCCGAAAAGCCCTAATTTTCAATGTTGACGGTTCTAACCCTCACACACGAATTTTATCATAACTTTCTCATACGATAACGAAACTTGGTGAAATTTTTATGGTACATTCTAGTGAGCATAATTAATCATTACAAGGCTTCGGGTTTGCTAAAAGGTCACTCAGAGGTATATCTTAAACATGTTGACACATTTAACCCCTGTAGTTTGTAATCTCTCACTTTCTTTCACAATTCGCTTCGTATGATCCATGATCCATTCGTTCAAGGTTATAAACATCATGTAGGGTTATTGCAAAGTATATTTATTCATTGTTGACACTTTGAACCCTTATATTTACACAGTTTCATTGTTTGTCAACTTTAGTCCTTCAAGAACATTCTTTCACACGTTCAAAGGTTATGACACGTGTCAAAACATTATAGGACGTAAATTTTCGAGGTGTTACACTGAGTATGGAAGAATCATGTACAAGAATCACATTTAAGGATCAGTTATTCTCACCTCAGCAACGTATTCCTAGAACTGATGCTGGATCAGAGGCAGACCTTCAAGGGTATCAGCAGTCTTCCTTTTCTTCCCGCCCTTTCCCTTAGAAGTGGTTGCCTTGGGGATCGTGACGGATGGACTAGCAGCAGGCTTCTTCTTTGCGTATCGGACAACATCAAGGTCAGTGACACTGAAACGAGTAGCAGACTTCGATGATTTTCCAGCACCTACACATCCAAAACAGATAAGTATCCTTGTTTCATTTTAGTTTAAACATTTAGTTATGCACAAAATGGGATACTTACTTGATATCGTAACAGAGCCTGAGGATACTTCTTGAGAATCCTGGGTATTTGCTTGAAATGATCTTATTGCAGGATCAAGCTTCTGGAAAGCACCAAGCCTTTCCTTCGTTGCAGGTGTTGTAATAATATGTGAAACAGTAATAGCTGCAAAATAGAAACAAAGGGATCAGTGATCCTCACCGGAGACAGGGTATCCTATGATCCTTCTATAAGGATCCTCTATCCTACCATGAGTAACCCATTTTCTTGGAAGATCTTTCCCATCAGAGATGGAATCCCTTCTGACAAAGAAGAATCACCTTTTCCAGTTGGTGTCATTCTTAGTGGTTTTGAAGATGGGGTGTTCTTCACCGGGTTTGTGTTTGAATAGATATCGATGAGATCCATGGCTCACAAGGTCATACATTTCTGCTAACTCCGACATTCCCAGATCAATACCTTCATGCTCAATGATTCTTTCAAGGGTATAGAAGACCCTCCACATCATTGGCATCGCTTGGATGTAGGAGATGTCGGTGAGAGAGAATAAAGATTGGGTGAAATCAGGAAAAGGATACGAGTATCCTATTGTAAATGGGGTGACCGGAAAAGCTACCCAGGTTTCAGAAACAAAGTCGCTTAGGACGGTGGGGTCAAAAGCTTTAAAAACGGTGTTCGCCGGAAAACAATGGCGAATCTTGTCTATCTGCGGATCAGTAAAGCAGCATCGTTCCTTCGCAGAGTCTTCGATGATCCCTTGGCTCTTCAAGGGACTGTCCTTTTTGTGATCCTTAGCCGGTGAGGATCTTAGCATCATCTTGGTCATGATGATGGTGAAGAAGAAGAAACAGAATGAGAATATGAAGAGAGAAAGGAAAGAGAAGTACCTGATCAAATCTTCGAATGAGGATTTAAAGGATGAAACGCACGAATTTAAATGCTTCCTAACCCTTATCTCTAACTTTAATTTATAATCATGATTTTGCAGGATAGTCACTTCAATGACGCCAGATTGGCAACGGCTAGTCAGAAAGTAACGGCTATATATCCGTTGGTTTGTTACTGATAAGAACGAGAAAATATAACTCGTTTATTTACACTTTACTCCTTATATTTTGGGGGCAATTGTTAGGGGATGATTTTCCAAAGATCAGTGATCCTCAATTACTGTCGGGCTTAGGGATCTTCAGTTCTGTTTGAATTAGTGATCCTCAGAGAGTATTGTAGGATCAGGATCCAGGATCATCATAGTGATCCTTACACTAACGATTGTCTGCTTTGAATATGATGTTGTTTTGCAGGAGTACGTGCTTGGACTTGGTCTTGGCGATATTCCTGGAGCATATTCCCTTTTTATTCCGCACGTGCTTGACTAATATGGACGTTATGGAGGTCGTGGAAGACTTGCACGAAATGCGGATAGTTAGTTAGCTTAGATATTTTCCAAATTTATAAGGGGATAGCGAGCTAGATTAGAACACTTGGCTATTTTTGGCTAAACACACACACTCGTAACTGCTCTCATCAGCTCTCGATAGTTTACTCGGCGATTACACACTTTTTTGCACATTACACTCTAGTGATCCTTGTAACTAGCTCGCTATCATCCAAAGTTGTAATACACTTTCTGTTTAATCTGAGTTGGTGATCGGTAGTTTCCATCACCCGAGGTTTTTTATGCCGGAGATCAACTCTTGATCAAGGGCTTTTTCCTCGTATAAACCATTGTGTCACTTGTTCATTACTTTTCCGAGTGATCCTTAATATTGTTCATTGATTCAAGCATCACACCTCACAACAAAAGATTTGGTTGCATTATCTTTGCTTGATTTTTGACCAAAACAATATGGTTATGATTTGTAATATTATCTTGATTTCGAATATATTTTATGATTTAATTAGTGGATTATATGTTTGAATATTGTGATAACCATTAAAAATAGTTTATCTTATTTTATGATCATGTTATCATCAATAGATTTGAATAAGGTAGAAATCTCAAATAAAATAATTACAATATAATGGTTGACCTAAAATATGTTCTCCGATTAGTAATATAAGACGGGTTAAGAAGATAAATGAACACAATTTTTCTCGTTATCACAAACTAAAATTGGAATCTATTTCCTTATGAACACTATTGTTTAGAATTTGGTTGCTATTAGGCATAGCTGTTAAAATCATATGTTTTTATCATGTTTTGAATTGTAAATTAATCGTGACATATAATTTACAAAATAAACACAAAATTTTGGGTTAATTTGGTTGAACATTTTTATTTCCTTAATTATAAAATTATGCATCCGGGTGATTCAGTTTAAATGTTTATTATTATTCAGATTTACAACTAGCTAAATAAATTAAATAAGATTGGTTGTCGTTTGAAAATTGGTTCTGCTACTTTATGAAAAATTGGCTAGCGCATGACAATTAATTTTAATATACTTTTTTTGTTTCTACTTCAATGACATATGCTTCCAATGTGAATAATCAAACCAAACTTACATATTCAAGTTGATATCATCTTTTATTACTAAGTTACTTAAAGTGCATTATTTAAATTGTTGGCCCATGACCCCAATATTATTTTGTTATATGTGTGCACGTTTATTAAATTGTGTAATATGAAAGCACCATGGAGGAGATATTAGTTTATGCTTTAATTAAAGTAATAAATATTCGTATATAATATGTATCTGTGATTGGTTATACTCGGATATGTTGATACATAAATTATATATACGTTTGTTTATAAGTGATGATAAAAAGTCTTATTTCATAAAGTTTTATTATAACTTGTTTTATATGGTGACATGTTATTGTGAAAGCATTGTTTGATTTTACTCTATGTACACCTTGTATCCTATATGTTATAGTTTATTATAAAGATAGTATTTAATAGAACAATTAAATCAAAGTTGTGGTTTAGTATAAATCAGTGTTGTAAAAGTCGGAGTACTCGGCGAGTACTCGGTCCTCGGAACCCCTCCGAGGCGACTTCCTCCTAGGCGGACTCAATTAGTCGGCCTCGGTCAAACTCGATCAAACTCGGCGCCTAGTCGGCGCCTAGTCGGACGTAGTCGGAAAGAGTCGGCCTAGTCGGTCTAGGCGGTCAACGTGGTTTGTTGACTTTTAATTAGTCAAAATGGATCAAAATCGGCCTACTCGGACTACTCGGACTTGTATTCAGAATATTTGAACTTTAAACATGTTTCATTTTAAATTATACTCAGTTGACATGAATTATGCTTATTTTAACATATGTATAATATATAACAATTAATTTTCTTTATAGTTACCATGTCCGCGTACTCCCCGAGTACTCTTCGAGTACTCCGATTACTCCCAACTCCCCAGTCGGCCGACTAGAGACCGCCTAACGACTTTTACAACACTGGTATAAATCTCATGAAAGAGTATAGATATGCTTAGGCATTACACTCGAAGTGTCATACTCATAAATCTTATATGACTCGGCTATCTAATTACTTCTCTATTGGTGTTATGAAAATTGAAAAGAGAAGATTATTACAAGGGAAACTCGGATAAATATTTTCGGTTGTCACACCTCAAATATGCTCTTGAAGTAGCAATATTATTAAAAGGGTGTGAAAGGTTTGAAGTGACTTTATATTCGTATGTCTAAGAAAATAAATAATGAAAAGCTATGAAGCTCGTTCTTGTTATTCCATTCCCTAAAGTGAATGATATTATATAACGATCATTTAAAATGTCGTGATCATGGACATAGTTAAGAAATTTTGTAACGACGGTCATGTTAATAATGAAATCGATCATCGGAAGTGCTATGATAACCAAGTTGATAATGAGATTGACCATCAGAATGTTATGATAGCCAAGTAAATAATGAGACCGACTATTAGAATTGTAATAATGGTCATAATGAGATAGACCACTAGAAGTAGCAAATTAAAGGAGTGATTACATGAGAATAAAATTTGTAAAGGATAAAAGTTATATAACATGATAGTTTGCAATGATAATGCATTGTTCTCTCGTATAATGCAACTAATACACATACGATCGTAAACTAGAAGTTTATGTATCATGATTATTTACTTAGTTGGCATGACCGGTTAGACCACACCGAGTCAATGATGATGTGAAACATAATGAAGAGCTAAAAGATTCTTCAAGCTGGTAATTAGCATGTAATGTTTGCTCTCAAGGGAAATTTTATATTTTGCCATATAAAAGAGGGTGTGTATGCCTAAATATTCTGGAAGTGATTAAAGGATACGCATATCCTAACATGATACCATTTAGTGTTTTAAATCGATGCATCATCTAAATGGTTATCAAATCCACAACCTTAAGTTTGTGTGATTGTGGCTTAGCTAATGTGATAGCAAGCATATTAATCCAGATTAGTATATTTATTTGGTAATAATGAATTTGATTCCCAAGTTATTAACGATCATTGGAATAAGTGTTATTGTTGAGATGATTACTAAACATCTACCATTGATTACAAAGCCAATGATCATGAGAGGAGCAAAAGTTCATTTAAATACATGTAATTTTACATATAGTACCATTAATTCATATCAAGCCAACAAGTTATAGTTCTCCCCATACAGTTGGTTTTTGGTCAGGAACCAAAGATGTCTCGTCAAAGATTTTGGTTGTGTGACATATATTGAAACTCATCCACCACACCACACAAAGATGAGGCTTCTAAAAAGTTTGAGAATATGTTGGGTATAAATAATCGTCTATTATTGAATACTTAAAGCCATTAGTGAGAAATTTGTTTATGGCTCATTGTTTTTCACTTTAGTGAATGAATGTTCCCAACATTAGGGGGAGATAACAAGCAGTTGGAAAGTGAAAAGTGGAATGAATTATCATGTCATCTTGATCCTTAGACTATAAACGGTGAACCAGAAGTTCAAAGGATAATTCATTTACCAATATTAAAGAACAAATTACCAGACAAGCTCACTGACCTAAATAGAGTGACTAAATAAGTCACATAATCAACTGCTTATGCTCCAGTTATATTTGGGTCCCAAGAGGACAACCACATAGTTTGTAATAAGTCTATTGCACGCCTAAAGCATGGTAGACTTGTTGATTCCAATAATAAAATTCTTCGAAAATTGGAGCAAATAATTAAGATGGTCAAGTCGAGGTTATAGTAATAAGATCTCCTGAAGAGACAGTAGACATGATGGTTCAGAAGAACCTCAGGAAACTAAAAATAAAGAGATCTCGATAAGTTGTATCATGTCTAAGATATGTATGGAATCGAAATAAAATCGACGTCGTTATACTTTTGTGTATAATATAGCTTGAAATGATGAAGTGTTGAGGATCAAGATTTAAGATCTGCCTATGAATGAAAACATATAAATGATTGGCCAAATGGAAAGACACAAATAAGGCAGAGTTGAATTCTCTAATAACATGGAAAGTTTCTGGACCAACAGTCAATACAACTGAAGTTGTAAAATATGTTGGATACAAATGGGTCTTTTATGCGAATCATGTGAAAATTAAACAAAGTGATATAAGGCAAAATTGGTGGCACAAGTATTTTCGCAAAGACCTATAACTGATTATGAGGAGACGTATTATCTGGTGGTGGATATATTGGTTTTCCAATATTTAATTAGCCTGGTAATATAAAGAGAGAATTGATATGTGTCTTATGAAAGTTATGTATCACTGGATACTAAAAGTTTACATGAAAGTCCCTCAAAGATTTAATTTATTAAAATCATGAAAATAAGTTCTTGAGAACGATATGATCATTATATACAGATTCATATTTGAATACGTTGAATATAATTGGAACTCCTGATGAGTATCCTAAAGCATTTAAGTGCTTATAAGGCTAAGTGGAAACTGTTAGGGGTGGATTTCTAAATGATCAGTGATCCTTATTTACTGTTGGGTTTAGTGATCCTCAATTCTGTCTGAAGTAGTGATCCTCAGAAGTGTTGCAGGATCAGGATCATGGATCACTATAAGGATTCCTGTACTAACGATTGTCTACTTTGAATTCGTAATTGTTTTGCAGGAGTATAAACTTGGACTTAGTCTTGGCGATATTCCTGGAGAATATTCTCAGTCTATTCCGCACGTGCTTGGCCAGAAATGGACGTTGTGGAGTCGTGGAGGACTTGCACCATTTGCGGACAGTTAGTTAGGCTAGATATTTTCTAGTTTTAAGGGGGTAGTGAGCTATTTTTTAGAACACTTGGCTATTTTTGGCTACACACACACTTATACAACTGCTCTCATCAGCTCTCGCTAACACACTTGGCGATTACACACATTTTCTACACAATACACTATAGTGATCCTTGTATTTAGCTCGCTATCATCCGAAGTTGTAATACATTTCTTGTTTAATTTGAGTTGGTGATCGGCAGTTTCCATCACCCGAGGTTTTTTATGCCGGAGATCATTCATTGATCAAGGGCTTTTTCCTCGTATAAATCTTCGTGTCACTTGTTCATTACACTTCATAGTGATCCTTATTGTTATTCATCAATTCAAGCATCATACCTCACAACAGAAAGTTTGGTTACATTGTCATTGCTTGATTTTTGACCAAAACAGTTTGGCGCCCACCGTGGGGCAATTGGTGCTTTATTCCTAGAAAGATTCGTGTTTTCGTGGTCATTTCGGTTCGCTACAACCAAACAGATGGCTTCCTCAGTGAAGAATACTTCAAGTTTGATGCCCTAATTCAGTTCTTCACAAGGCGTTCCTCCTTTGCCTCCACCACCTTCTGGATCCCAGAAGAATGCTGAGAATGCTGCGAAGAAACCAACTCCTATTTTCCAAAAACCACCTACTTCTTCTGTTTCAACTAATCCTACTACTAATGATCTCTATGCCCTGATTTTGCAGATGAGGAATCATGCACAAGAGCAGGATAAAACCAACGAAAGGATCCTCCGGGAGATCGATGAAATCAAGAAACAGAAGAAATCAGTGGAGGATCACTCCCCTCTGATGCCAAGGTCGCTGAACTTCGACACTCCGGTCATAACTTCCCAACACTCAGCATTTCCGGATGTGCAATACTTGGGTGAACTACCAGAAAGGCGTTATGGAACAACAACAATGAGTCAAGCATTTGGCTCTTACTTCCAGCCGCAGGAATCCTCTTCTCAGCCATCAGGATCCTCCTCTCAGCATCAGGGATACTTCACGTCAGGAGGATATGTAGGAATGCATGCAGTACAAGGATCCTCCCAGGTCCAAGGATCCTCCCATGTACAAGGATCCTCCCAGGTCCAAGGATCCTCCCAGGTCCAAGGATCCTCCCAGGTCCAAGGATCCTCCCAGGTCCAAGGATCCTCCCGAGTACAAGGATCCTCCCGAGTCCAAGGATCCTCCCAGGTCCAAGGATCCTCCCAGATCCAAGGATCCTCCCAGGTCCCAGGATCTTCTTTGGTCCCAGGATCCTCCCTGGTCCCAGGATCCTTTCAGGTTCAAGGATCATCTCAATTCCAAGGATCCAACCTCCTTCAAAATCAAGGATCCTTGAGAAGAATGCAGCCTCAGAACTCGGACGTTCATCAAGGAGACTTCATACCAATGCAGACCATTGCCTCCTCTGGTCCTTCAATCATGCCAGAGTCTCGACAAGATGGATTCACATCCGCAATTCCAAACTCGAATCCTGTGGGAGGTAACACTTTTAATAATTTATATAACACTAACCATGGCTTTATGCAGGATACAGGTATCAATCAGGCCATGGCTAGGGAGCTACAGAAGCTTAAGGATATGATATCCAGTGTACCAGGAGTGGTTAAACCCATTCCTGAGATTGCGGATGGTAGCCATAGGATATCTCGTTTTGCACCACCTTTATGTGATGCTGAGATACCTAAAAGATTCCAGATACCATCAATGAAGCTATATGATGGTTCAACGGATCCAGAAGAGCATATAGCTCAGTACAGGGAGAGGATGGAGATCAATCCAATTCCTGAAAGGTTGAAAGAAGCATGTCTATGCAAGGGATTTGGATCCACACTTACAGGATCTGCTCTTAAATGGCTGCTAAGTCTTCCCCCTTACTCTATTACTTCATTTGCTAATTTAGTTAACTTGTTCAATAGTCAATTCTCTTGTAGTAGAAAGTTTGAACGATTAACTAGCGATTTATATAGGGTAACACAAGGTCAAAATGAGTCACTTAGAGATTATATCACTAAGTTTAGTAAAGAATCCTTAGATATTCCTAATTTGGATATTGCTACGACTGTAGAAGCCTTTAAAATGGGATTGCTTAGGGATTCATTATTCTATGATGATCTTGTTATGACACCTTGCAGGAATCTTGATGAAGTAAGGACTAGGGCCCATAGGTTCATCCGCCTAGAGGATGACAAAAGGATCCAGGACAGATTGACAGGATCCTCAAAACAGGATAAACAAGGATCCTACTTCAGGAACAACAAATCCAAGTCCTACAACAGATATGATAACCAGAATGTGCACGCAGTGGAACAAGAAGAGGATGATGAGGATTATCCTCCTTTTTCTGAATATTGTTTTTCTGTTGATAACAATGAACTAATCCTTGCAATGCAGAATCTAGGTGAGAAAGCTAGTTGGCCAAGGAAAAGTGATAAACCAGCTGCTACAAAGGATAAATCCAAGTGGTGTGCATATCATGAGGATTTTGGGCATCTCACTGAAGAATGTATTGCACTTAGAAAGGAAATTGGTTACTTGTTGAGCAAGGGGCATTTAAAGGAACTCTTGGGACGAAAGAAGTCAAGGACCCAGGATCCTGAAAGGATCCCGAAAAGGGCTCCTGCTCCTCCTGCAGATGCACAAGTCATAAATTTCATATCCGGTGGATCAGACATCTGTGATACATCCTTCTCAGCAGCAAAAAGACACGCTAAGGAAACCAAGATGGATAATGGAGACAGACCCGTCCGGACCTCCGTTGTCACCCAGGATAAAGTCATTACTTTTGATGAGGATGATCGTGTTGACATCCAGGATCCTCATCATGACGGTCTTGTAATTACATTGTTTATTTCTAACCACTTTGTTCGCAGGATCGTTATAGATGGAGGAAGCTCTGTGAACATCATTCAGCTGGATGTTCTCAAGAAAATGAATATCCCAGAGTCTGATATTATCCCAAGATCCTCAGTACTTGTGGGATTCAGTGGGGAAACAAAGAATACATTGGGGGACATCAAACTCCCAATCTATATTGAAGGATTGCATTCTTATCAAAAGTTTTGTGTTATTGATTGCTTATCGTGTTGTAATGTTATCCTTGGTAGGCCATGGATACATGATATGAAGGCAGTCCCATCCACCTATCATCAGTGTGTAAAGCTTCCAAGTCCATGGGGAGTGGTGAAAATTGAGAGTGATCAACAGGAGGCTAAGAATTGCTATACCTCATCAATGAAACCAGCCTCAAGACCAAGGGAGAAATAGCAATTAAAGTATCCTTCAAGAGATGTCTTGGAGGCAAGAGAACAGGATTTGAAAGAAATCCTCGTGGATCCTGATGATCCTGAATCCAAGATCTTCATAGGGTCAGGGATCCTTAGCGATATTGAACGGGAGCTAGTATCCTTTCTAAAAAGAAGGAAAACCACCTTTTCCTGGAAACATGAAGACATGACAGGTATATCTAAAGATATAATTACTCACAAACTTGGCATTGACAGGTCATTCAAGCCGATTCATCAAAAGAGGAGGAAGTTTGCACCTGAAAGAAATGCTATTATCCAGGAAGAGGTAGATAAGCTACTTCGAGCAGGTATGATTAGAGAGGTTAAGTATCCAAGATGGTTAGCCAATGTGGTTGTTGTTCAAAAGAAAAATGGAAAGTGGAGGGTATGTGTCGATTTTACAAATTTAAACAAGGCATGTCCCAAGGATCCTTTCCCATTACCCCACATTGACTCCATGGTGGATGCTACCGCGGGTCATGAGTTGTTAACCTTTATGGATGCTTCATCTGGATTTCAACAAATTCAGATGGAACCATCCGATCAAGAGGATACAGCCTTTATGACCCCAACTTGTATATACTGTTATATTGGTATGCCATTTGGATTAAGGAATGCAGGTGCTACTTATCAAAGGCTAGTCAATATGATGTTCAAGGAGCAAATTGGACACACTATGGAAGTCTATATTGATGACATGGTGGTTAAGTCCAAGAAAGCTGAGGATCATCTTAAACACTTGGAGGAAGCGTTCAATATCCTTGATAAATATAATATGAAACTTAATCCTTCTAAGTGTCATTTTGGTGTAAAGGCAGGTAAATTCTTAGGATATATGGTGACAAAGAGGGGCATCGAAGCAAGTCCAGAGCAAATTAAGGCTATTGTGAATATCAAATCTCCAGCCAATGCTAAGGATGTGCAAAGGTTGACTGGCAGGATCGCAGCCTTGAACAGATTCATATCCAAATCCTCAGAAAAGTGCAAGGAGTTCTATGACATCCTGAGGAAGAACAAGAAATTTGAATGGACTGAGAAGCATGAAAGTGCCCTTAAAGCTCTTAAGCACTACCTATCCTCAGCCCCAGCCTTGATGAAACCAGAAAAAGGAGATGTGTTATCCTTATACTTGGCGGTATCCTCAAAAGCAGTAAGTGCGGTCCTTGTTAAGGATCACCAAGGTACACAACATCCTGTTTATTATGTAAGTAAGAGCTTACTTGATGCTGAATCCAGGTATTCACATTTAGAAAAACTTATCCTTGCATTAATTATGGCATATACTAAATTAAGACATTATTTTGAGACTCATGCCATTATTGTTAAAACTAATTTCCCAATTAAGAATGTTCTCAGGAAACCTGAAATGTCAGGAAGGATGGCTAAGTGGGCAGTGAAGTTTGTTTTGGTCAAAAATCACACAAGGATAATGCAACCAAATCTGATTTTGTGAGGTATGATGCTTGGTTAATTGAATGAACAACAAGTATATGAAATCAATGATGAACACCGAGATTTATACGAGGAAAAAGCCCTTGATCTTTAGAAGATCTCCGGCATAAAAAACCTCGGGTGATGGAAACTACCGATCACCAAATATATTGCTGAAACAATAGTGATCCTTGTACAACTTCGGAAGAAAACAAGCTCGATACAATGAATTTCTAGTGTAAGTGTGTGTTTTTTGCTAGGTGTTTACAGAGAATTCGAGTGTTGTGTGTTGTTTGTGTGGTGTGCACGACTTATTCCTTTTTTGAGCTTGTTTCCCCTTAAAAAGATAAGAAAAAACAACTAACTAACTTCCCGAAAAAGGTGGAAGTCACCCATGACCACCACTAACGGTTATTTCCTCAATATGCACGTGCCTAAAAGCATATTCCACGAGATTCCAGCAAAGAAGTGGTCCACTACGTCCATTACCTGCATTTACACATTAAAAACGTGCAAAACATAAAGGATCCTGATCCTCAGACTCGTGATCCTCAGACACGTGATACTTAGACTCTGGATCCTCAGACTCTGGATCCTCAGACTCTCTGCATCAGCCATTAAGCATCCGTGATCCATGCCTAGTCTCAGGATAGATGATCCTTAGCATAAAATTCATGCCCTAACAATTGCCCCCAATATGGCAGTTGTGATAAGGATTCACAGCTGTCATATTTCCGTCAGAAGCGGACTAGCCATTGCTGCTGGTAACTAGTGGTTACACTGCCTGTCGTCACTGATAAGACCTGCTATAATCATCATTGCAAAATATAGAGTTATAGATAACTCCTCAGGTGCCTTTACAGATCAGAAGATCCTTCCGTTCGTGGAGAATGAATCCTTCTACACAGTTTGCTATTAACCTTCCTGCACTTTAATTTCAGAGAATCAAAGTTAGGATTCTATATCCTTGTAAATTATTGCTGAATAAGCAAACTATGAAAAGTAAAGCTTCTAGGATCAAGGATCCTTATCGTCAGAACTTGTATAACTTTAGACAGTAGTTTCTAGGGTGAAGAATCATGGATCCTTGAACAATAGGCAGGATAATGGGTGGTGGATGGATCCTCTGTTTGGGGGATGAAGCCACACGTTATCCTTCCGTCTTTTATTTTCTGCACTACAAAGACCCGTAAACAATGGACACCCTCTGCCAACCCGTGTGGACGGGCCACGTTTTGCTGGTAGAAACGTGGGTTGGCAATTTTGACAACCTTAAGGGGTTGAACATTTTGTGAATAAAATAACTCTTAACTTTGGCTATTTCCCGTGTTGTTATTCTTGTATATCCTTTAAATTTTCAATTGTTTTGACATACACTTGTCTGAATAGGAAAAGTTAAACAAATTAAGTTTAAAAATTTTAGGATGTGATCCAGGATCAAATATCCTATAGTCGAAAAGTTCCGAAAAGTAATATATTTTAAGGATCATAAGTTCAGTTGTCAAAGTATAAGGGTTATTCAAATGAATAATGAATAAAATCAAAATAGTTAAGGATCATACCTGAGAATCCAAGTTAGGATCCTAACCTTTATCATTATAAACAGGATAACCATAAGACAAACCTTAATAGAAGGTATGGATCAAGGATCCTTGGTCGTTTGTCTCCAAAAACCTGAAATAGGATACAACTTGGGACTAAGCCAATATAAGATAAGAGTTAGTAACTGGGGACAAGCCCAACAAACTGGGGACAAGCCCAAATAAACTGGGGTCAAGCCCATATAAACGGATGTAAACTGGGGTCAAGCCCCTATAAACGGATGTAAACTGGGGTCAAGCCCATATAAACGGATGTAAACTGGGGTCAAGCCCATATAAACGGATTTAAACTGGGGTCAAGCCCATATAAACGGATGTAAACTGGGGTCAAGCCCATATAACTTGTGTAAACTGGAGTATGGCCCTCACTGGCGACTATCCAAACTTGAGCGACATGAAAATGCCGAAACCTTAGCTAACGTGAAAAGTTAGAAACCTTAGGAACGGATGTATGGTACGTCTACCATTATACGTAGGATCTTAGGTATAGCCAGTACAATGGAATTATCAGCCCCTAAAGCGAGTACTGGTCCCACTGCCTTGAACTATACCAGGATCATCATGCGCTACAGGCGGAACTGGGGACAGGCCCAAACTGGGGACAAGCCCAAAACTTTGGAGGGTTGGCCAACCACTTTGATCTTCTGTAAAATGATAACAACTCTGCAAAAGCTTAAACTTTGTGAAAATAGATGTTAACTGATTAACATCTTTAACTTTGATAAGTAATAAGTATAAAATGAATGAAAATGAAAGTAATGTGTTACCAAATGTAGAATCATATATCATTTGAGGATCCTGGATCCTTAATCAGAATACCGGTATCGCTGAGGATCCCTGATCCTTCTTACTTAAAGTATTTTTTTGAGATGAACAGCATTCCAAGCTCTTGGCAGGAGATCACCATCCATTGTTAACAAATGATATGCCCCCTTTCCTGACTCAGCTTCAATTAGATAGGGGTCTTCCCACTTTAGTGCTAGCTTGCCATCAGAAGGATTTGTAGTGTTTTGGAATGCTTTTCTTAGCACAAAATCACCAACTTGAAATCTTCTAATCCTGACATTCTTGTTGTATGCTCCAGCCATTCTTTGTTGATAACTGGCCATTTCCTTTTTTCTGACTTTGAGCAAAAGCTTCTTCTTAGGATGCAGATGTTATGTTGGTTGGTGTAGAATATTACTGTGTCTTTGACAAGCATCACATTTCTTTGTGTATTCCACAGCATACATCTTCATGGTAGGCCAATAGTATCGTGTTCTAAGGATCCTTGAGAATAGTGCTCTGCCCCCAGTGTGGTTTCCACAGTCTCCTTGACTTTGAAAGCTTTAGGATTTTGTCCTGTAGGGATCTCTCCATGTTGTATATATCTTAGGATTGGAAGGATCCAGGATCCTGAATTCGACTGTGCAGGATCACCAGGTATGATTGCAGAATCCTCCACTATCTCTATGGCTACGTGATCCTCAATTGCAGGAGTTAAAACATGGGTGATGAGTACTTTTCACATCTTCTGGCATCTTTAGGAATGATCCAAGGTTAGTTAAAGCATCAGCTTCTTCATTTTCTTCCCTGGGTACCTGTGGTAGACTGAAAAAAGCAAAAGAATCTGCCAGTTTCCTGACTATTTCTAAGTACTAGATTAGCTTTTCACATTTGACAGTGTAAGAACTGTTATAATGATTAGTAATTGATAGAGAATCTACATATACTTGAAGATACCTGATCCTCATATTATTAGCTAATTGCAAACCTGCTATCAAGGCCTCATACTCTGCCTCATGATTAGTGGTTTGGAATTCACATGCAATGGATCGGGGTATAATGTCCCCCTGTGGCGATTTTAGTAGTGTGCTTTGTCTAGTTCCTTTAACATCTGAAGCTCCATCCGTGAGGAGTGTCTAAGGATCCTTGGTCTTCTCAAGTTGTTGAACTTCTAATTCAGCTTCCCTTTGTAGATCACTACTGAAATCAGCCACAAAGTCAGCTAAAGCTTGGGACTTGATGGCAGTCCTGGGTTCATACTTAATGTCATATGCAATAAGCTTGATTGCCCACTTTGCCATTCTTCCTGACATTTAAAGTTTCCTGAGAACATTCTTGACAGGGAGGTTAGTTTTCACAATAATGGTGTGAGTTTTGAAATAATGTCTATGTTTAGCGGAAGGCATAATTAAATCAAGAATTAATTTCTCTAAATGAGAATACCTGGCCTCAGCATCAAGTAGAATTTTACTTACATAGTATACCGGATGTTGAGAGCCTTCATGATCCTTAACTAGGATTACACTTACTGCTTTAGCTGAAATAGCTAAGTATAAGGATAACGATTCTCCATTTTCTGGTTTCATCAGGGTTGGTGCTGAGGATAGATAATCCTTAAGAACCTTAAGTGCAGCTTCATGCTTATCAGTCCACTCAAACTGGCCTTGAGCAATTTGTCTACCTCTTCTTGGATAATGGCATTCCTTTCAAGTGCAAACTTTCTCCTGTCATATCTTCATGTTTCCAAGCGAAGGTAGATTTTCTTCTTTCCAAGAAGGATACTAAATCCTGCTCAATACTGTCTAGGATCCCGGATCCTATAAAAATTTTGGATTCAGGATCCTCTGGGTTCAACAGAATATCCTTGACGTCTTGCTCTCTTGCCTCCATGACGTCTTGCTCCTTGGAGGCTGGCTTCATTGAAAAAGTGTAACAGTTCTTTACCTCCTGCTGATCACTTTCTATTTTCACCATATCTCATAGAGTTGGGACCTTGACACATTGATGATATGTTGAGGGGGACTGCCTTCATATCGTGTATCCATGGCCTGCCAAAGATAACATTACAGCAAGATAAGCAATCAATAACATAGAATTTTTTTTTAACATAATTCACTCCCTCTATGTAGATAGGAAGTTTGGTGTCCCCCAATGTAATCTTTGTCTCTCCACTGAATCCCACAAGGACAGGTGATCTTTGGACAATATCAGATTCAAGGATGTCCATTCTATTGAGGACATCCAACTGGATTATGTTCACTGAGCTTTTCCCATCAATGAGAATCCTGTGAACAAAATGGTTAGATATAAATAATGTAATAACTACACCGTCGTGATGAGGATCCTGAATGTCCGCACAGTTATCCTCATCATATGATATCACTTTCTGCTGGGTAAGGATGAAGGTCCGAACAGGTCTGCCCCCATTCTCCATCTTTGTTTCCTTTGCACGTCTCTTAGCTGCTGAGAACCTCCGGAGATGAAATGGATGATTTGAGCATCGGATGGTGGAAGAGAAGCTTTTTCAGGAACTTTCTCAGGATACTTGATCCTTGACTTTTTCCTTCCGAGCAATTCCTTCAAGTATCCTTTGCTCAAAAGATAACCTATCTCCTTCCTTAATGCTATGCAATCATCTGTGAGATGACCAGAATCCCCATGGTAAGCACACCATTTCAATTCGTCTTTGGTGGTAGGCGGTTTGTCATTCTTCCTTGGCCACCTAACCTTGTCACCTAAACTCTGCATAGAAAGGATTAGTTCATTATTATCAGCAGAAAAACAATATTCAGAAATAGGAGGATAATCCTAATCATCTTCCTCTTGTTCCACAGCATGCACACTTTGGTTGTCATGCTTGGAGTATTGCTTGGATCAGTTATCCTTGAGATAGGATCCTTATTTGTCTTGCTTTGAGGATCCTGACAATCTCTCGTGGATCCTTTTGTCATCCTCTAAACGGATGAACCTAAGGGCCCTGTTTCTTTTTTCATCAAAGTTCCTGCAAGGGGTCATGACAAGATCATCATAGAACATTGAATCCCTAAGCAAACCCATTTTAAAGGCTTCTAGAGCTGTAGCTATATCCAAGTTAGGGATATATAAGGATTCTTTACTAAATTTAGTTATGTAATCCCTTAATGATTCATTATGACCTTGGGTGATCCTATATAAGTCACTAGTTAATCGTTCAAATCTCCTACTGCATGAGAATTGGCTATTAAACAAATTAACTAGATTAGCAAATGAAGTAATAGAGTATGGAGGAAGACTTAGCAGCCATTTTAACGTTGATCCGGTAAGTGTGGATCCAAAGCCCTTGCACAAGTAACCAGATTTGATGTCTGAAACCTCTTCGGTATCTCTCCTGAATGATTCAAATTTGGAATTCCAGATGTGAATCCATGTTGGCGGGATTCTGGCATAACCGAGGGACCAGAGGAAGCAATGGTCTGCATTGGTATGAAGTCTCCTAGATGAACATCTGAACTTCCGGGTTGCACACTCCTTAAGTATCCTTGATCCTGGAAGATGTTGGATCCTTGAAGTGCTGTGAATGTAGGTCTTGGAGGATAATCCCTGGATCCGGAAACCTGAGATGAAGATCCTTGAACCTGGAAGGAGGAACCTTGAACCTGAGAGGATCCTTGAACCTGGGAGGAGGATCCCTGAACCTGAGAGGATGATCCCTGAACCTGAGAGGATCCTTGAACCTGAGAGGATCCTTGAACCTGAGAGGATCCTTGAACCTGAGAGGATCCTTGAACCTGAGAGGATCCTTGAATCTGATAAGAGGATCCCTGAACCTGAGAGGATCCCTGAACCTGAGAGGATCCTTGAACCTGAGAGGATCCTTGAACCTGAGAGGATCCTTGAACCTGAGAGGATCCTTGAACCTGAGAGCATCCTTGAACCTGAGAGGATCCTTGAACCTGAGAGGGTCCTTGAACCTGAGAGGAGGATCCCTGAATTGGCTGCGTCCCCATGCATCCTCCTAAACTGGTGAAGAATCCCTGATGCTGAAATGAGGATCCTGAAGGCTGGAAAGAGGATCCTCGAGCCTGAGACATTACCGATGATCCAGAATGTATTCCTGTTGATCCACCCTGGTATTGGACATGTGGAGCTGCAAAGTGCTGGGAAGTTATGACCGGAGTGTCGAAATTCAGCGACCTCGACATCAAAGGGGAGTGATCCTCTGCTGATTTTATCAATTTCGCGAAGGATCCTGCCATTAGTTTTGACCTGCTGCATGTGATCCTTCATCTGCACAATCAAAGCATAAAAATCACTGTTAGTAAGTGTAGAGGAAGAAACAACAGTTGGTTTTGTGAAAACGGGGGTTGTCTTCTTCGGAGAATTCTCAGCATTCTTCTGGAATGCAAGGGGGAGATGATGCAAAGGCGGAATGCCCTGTGAAAAAGTGACCGCCGACATAGAACTTGGAGAAGTTTTCCCTGAGAAGCCATGTGGTTGAAGGTAATGAACCGAAATGAATGAAATGAACAAAATTTCTCAGAATTGAAGCACCAATTGCCCCACGGTGGGCGCCAAACTGTTTTGGTCAAAAATCACACAAGGATAATGCAACCAAATCTGATTTTGTGAGGTATGATGCTTGGTTAATTGAATGAACAACAAGTATATGAAATCAATGATGAACACCGAGATTTATACGAGGAAAAAGCCCTTGATCTTTAGAAGATCTCCGGCATAAAAAACCTCGGGTGATGGAAACTACCGATCACCAAATATATTGCTGAAACAATAGTGATCCTTGTACAACTTCGGAAGAAAACAAGCTCGATACAACGAATTTCTAGTGTAAGTGTGTGTTTTTTGCTAAGTGTTTACAGAGAATTCGAGTGTTGTGTGTTGTTTGTGTGGTGTGCACGACTTATTCCTTTTTTGAGCTTGTTTCCCCTTAAAAAGATAAGAAAAAACAACTAACTAACTTCCCGAAAAAGGTGGAAGTCACCCATGACCACCACTAACGGTTATTTCCTCAATATGCACGTGCCTAAAAGCATATTCCACGAGATTCCAGCAAAGAAGTGGTCCACTACGTCCATTACCTGCATTTACACATTAAAAACGTGCAAAACATAAAGGATCCTGATCCTCAGACTCGTGATCCTCATACACGTGATCCTCAGACTCTGGATCCTCAGACTCTGGATCCTCAGACTCTCTGCATCAGCCATTAAGCATCCGTGATCCATGCCTAGTCTCAGGATAGATGATCCTTAGCATAAAATTCATGCCCTAACAAAGTTGAGTGCATATGATATAAGATATGAACCAAGGACTGCCATCAAATCCCAAGCCTTAGCTGACTTTGTGGCAGGTTTTAGTAGTGATTTGCAAAAGGAGGCTGAACTAGAAGTCCAACAGCTTGAAGAAACCAAGGACCCTTGGATACTGTTCACTGATGGATCCTCCAATGTAAATGGAACAGGGCTTGGAATACTACTAAAATCGCCACAGGGGGACATAATACCCCACTCCATAGCTTGTGAATTTCAAACTACCAACAACGAGGCTGAATATGAAGCCTTGATAGCTGGTTTGCAAATTGCAAAGCACATGAGGATCAGGTATCTTGAGGTACATGTAGATTCTTTATTGATCACTAATCACTTTAATGGATCCTATGCTGTTAAAGGTGAAAAGCTAATCAAATATTTGGAGATAGTCAAAGAATTGGCACTCTCTTTTGTATCCTTTAGTTTGACACAGGTACCAAGGGAAGAGAATGCAGAAGCTGATGCATTAGCCAATCTAGGATCATCTTTGAAGATTCCTGAGGATATTAAGATCCCTATTATCCATATCCTGACCCCTGCTATCAAGGATCATGTAGCTATGGAGATAGGAGAAGATTCTGCAATCATCCCTAGTGATGATACCCAATCTCATTCAGGATCATGGATACTCCCAATCATGAGATACATACAACATGGGGAAATCCCTACAGGAGAAAACCCAAGGGCTTTCAAAATTAAGGTATCTCAATTTACAATATTAAATAATATGTTGTATAAACGATCTCTTGCAGGACCATATTTAAGATGCATTGAGGATCCTGAAATTCAAGAAGTCCTAAAGAATTTCCATGAAGGAGATTGTGGAAACCACACTGGGGGCAGGGCATTATTCTCAAGGATCCTGAGGACAGGATACTATTGGCCCACTTTGAAGAAGGATGCTGTGGAGTATGCCAAGAAGTGTGATCCTTGTGATCGGTAGTTTCCATCACCCGGGGTTTTTTGTGCCGGAGATCAACTCTTGATCAAGGGCTTTTTCCCCGTATAAATCCTTGTGTCATTTGTGCAATTTAC
Source organism: Helianthus tuberosus (assembly GCA_030545235.1). Lineage (NCBI taxonomy): Eukaryota > Viridiplantae > Streptophyta > Magnoliopsida > Asterales > Asteraceae > Helianthus > Helianthus tuberosus. Next base: position 9,010,558 of record CM060424.1, on the reverse strand, counting down.
ATTGAAGTGATCCTTATCATTGTTCTACATTTCAAGCATCATACCCCGTAACTAAGAGTTTGGTTGCATTATCCTCATTAGATTTTTTGACCAAAACAGTTTGGCGCCAACCGTGCGGCAATCAGTGCTTCATTCCTAAGAAGTTTTTCTGTTGGTGATCATTCCAGTTCATTACATACAAATACATGGCTTCATCATTGAAGAATACCTCTACTGCAATGTCTACGGTCAATTCATCTCAGGGCATTCCACCTTTGCCTCCACCACCTTCTGGACCTCAGAAAAATGCCGAGAAGAAACCAACTCCCATTTTCTCCAAACCTCCAACTTCTTCTGCTTCTTACACTCCCACTACTAGTGACATGTTTACTTTGATTTTGCAGATGAAGGATCATATACAGCAACAAGATAAGACCAATGAAAGGATTCTCAAAGAAATCGGAGATCTCAAGAAACAAAAGAAAACGGCAGAGGATCATTCCCCACTGATGCCCAGATCTTTGAATTTTGATACTCCGGTGATTACTTCCCAGCCATCAGTGGTTCCAGACGTTCAATATGTGGGTGGACCGAAAGGAGTGCACTACGGAACAACAACAGTGACCCAGGCATCAGGTTCATATTTTCAGCCAGCAGGATCCTATCCTCAGCATATGGGATCCTTCATGAATTCAGGAGGATACTCAGGAGCGCAGCAGATTCAAGGATCTTCCTTTGTTCCAGGATCATTCCAGGTTCAAGAATCTTCCTTTGTTCCAGGATCATCCCAGGTTCAAGGATCCTCCCTTGTTCCAGGATCATCCCAGGTTCAAGGATCCTCCTTTGTTCCAGGATCATCCCAGGTTCAAGGATCCTCCCTTGTTCCAGGATCGTCCCAGTTTCAGGGATCCTTCCAGATGCCAGGATCCTTGAGGAGTGTGCAAACAGGAAGTTCAGATATCCATCAGGGAGATTTTATTCCAATGCAGACCAATGCTTCTACTGGTCCTTCGATCATTCCAGAGCCCCAACAATACGGATTAACATCCATTCTTCCTAATTTGAATCCAATAGGAGGTAACACTTTTAATAATTCTTATACTACTAACCATGGCCTTATGCAGGATCCAGGTATCAATCATGCCATGGCCAGAGAGTTGCAAAAGTTAAAGGATATGATATCAAGTGTTCCAGGAGTGGTCAAACCTATCCCAGAGATTGCAGATGGGAGCCACAAGATATCTCGTTTTGCACCACCAATCTGTGATGCTGAGATACCCAAGAGGTTCCATGTGCCGACCATGAAGCTGTATGATGGTTCGACGGATCCTGAAGAACACATAGCACAATACAGGGAGAGGATGGAGATCAATCCAATCCCAGAAAGGTTAAAGGAAGCATGCCTGTGCAAGGGATTCGGATCCACTCTTACTGGATCAGCTCTCAAATGGCTGCTAAGTCTCCCCCTTACTCTATTACCTCATTTGCTAATCTAGTTAACCTATTTAATAATCAGTTTTCTTGTAGTAGAAAATTTGAACGATTAACTAGTGATCTATATAGGATAACCCAGGGTCATAATGAGTCATTAAGGGATTACATTACCAAATTCAGTAAAGAATCCTTAGACATTCCCAACTTGGATATAGCCACGGCTGTTGAGGCCTTTAAAATGGGATTGCTTAGGGATTCATTGTTCTATGATGATCTTGTTATGACACCATGCAGGAACCTAGATGAGGTAAGAACCCGGGCACTCAGGTTCATCCGGCTAGAGGATGACAAGAGGATCCAGGAGAGGTTAGCAGGATCCTCAAAGCAAGATAAGCAAGGATCCTCATTCAGGAACAACAAGTTCAGATCCTATAACAGATCTGATAACCAGAACGTGCATGCTGTTGATCAAGAAGAGGATGATGAGGATTATCCTCCAATTTCTGAATATTGTTTTTCTGTTGATAACAATGAACTAATCCTTGCGATGCAGAATCTAGGTGATAAAGCTAGATGGCCCAGAAAAAATGATAGGCCAGCTGCAACTAAGGATAAATCAAAGTGGTGTGCATACCATGAAGATTTTGGGCATCTCACAGAAGAATGCATTGCACTGAGAAAGGAAATTGGATACTTGTTGAGCAAGGGGCATCTAAAAGAATTGTTGGGAAGAAAAAAGTCAAGGACTCGGGATCCTGAAAGGATCCCTGAGAAGGCTCCAGCCCCTCCAGCAGATGCACAAGTAATAAACTTTATTTCTGGAGGATCAGACATTTGTGGCACATCCTTCTCAGCAGCTAAAAGGCATGCAAAGGAAACTAAAATGGATAATGGAGAAAGACCCGTTCGAACATCAAATCTCTGGCCAATGCTAAGGATGTTCAAAGGCTAACAGGCAGGATAGCAGCCTTGAACAGATTTATATCCAAATCCTCAGAGAAGTGCAAAGAATTCTATGATATCCTAAGGAAGAACAAGAAATTTGAGTGGACCGAGAAGCATGAAAATGCCTTAAGAGCTCTCAAAGATTACCTATCCTCAGCCCCGGCCTTGATGAAACCAGAAAAAGGCGATGTGCTATCCTTGTATCTTGCAGTATCCTCAAAAGCAGTAAGTGCGGTCCTTGTTAAGGATCATGAAGGTACACAACATCCTGTCTATTATGTAAGTAAAAGTTTACTTGATGCCGAATCCAGGTATTCACACCTTGAAAAGCTTATTCTTGCATTAATTATGGCATCTACTAAGTTGAGACATTATTTTGAAACTCATGTTATTGTTGTTAAAACTAATTTTCCAATTAAGAATGTCCTCAGGAAACCAGAGATGTCAGGAAGGATGGCTAAGTGGGCAGTGAAGCTAAGTGCATATGATATAAGATATGAGCCTAGGACAGCCATCAAATCCCAAGCATTAGCTGACTTTGTGGCTGATTTCAGTAGTGATTTACAAAAAGAAGCTGAGTTAGAAGTCCAGCAGCTAGAAGAGACCAAGGATCCTTGGATACTCTATACTGATGGATCCTCAAATGTCAAAGGCACAGGGCTTGGAATACTACTAAAATCGCCACAGGGGGACATAATACCCCACTCTATAGCTTGTGAGTTCCAAACCACTAACAATGAGGCTGAATATGAAGCCTTAATTGCTGGTTTGCAAATTGCTAAGCATATGGGGATCAGGTATCTTGAGGTACATGTAGATTCATTGTTAATTACAAACCACTTTAATGGATCCTATGCTGTTAAAGGTGAAAAGCTAACCAAATATTTAGAGATAGTCAAAGAATTGGCACTCTCTTTTGTTTCCTTTAGTTTGACACAGGTACCAAGGGAAGAAAATACAGAAGCTGATGCATTGGCTAACTTAGGATCATCTTTGAAGATCCCGGAGGATATCAAGATCCCTATTATCCATATCCTGACCCCGGCTATCGAGGATCATGTGGCTATGGAGATAGGAAATAATTCTGCAGTTATCCCTAGTGAGGATACTCAATCCCATTCAGGATCATGGATCTCACCAATCATGAGATACTTACAACATGGAGAGATTCCTACAGGAGAAAACCCTAGGGCTTTCAAAATTAAGGTATCTCAATTCACAATTTTAAATAATATGTTGTATAGACGATCTCTTGCAGGACCATACTTGAGATGCATTGAGGATCCTGAAATCCAAGAAGTTTTAAAAGACTTCCATGAAGGAGATTGTGGAAACCACACTGGGAGCAGAGCATTATTCTCAAGGATCCTGAGGACAGGATACTATTGGCCAACCATGAAGAGAGATGCTGTGGAGTATGCTAAGAGATGTGATCCTTGTCAGAGACACAGCAATATCCTTCATCAACCAGCTGAATTTTTACATCCTATATCCTCCTCTTGGCCATTTATGAGATGGGGTGTGGATATAGTTGGTAAGCTCCCTAAGGCACCTGGTGGAAAAGTATTCATGCTTGCTATGACTGATTACTTCTCCAAGTGGATAGAGGCTGAAGCTTTTGCCCAAGTCAGAGAAAAGGAAGTTATATCCTTCATTAAAAGAAATATCATAACTAGATTTGGAATTCCTTCTGAAATTATATGTGATAATGGTTCCCAAATTATTGGGGGCAGAACCACTAACTTTTGTGACAGCTGGGGGATTAAGATGATAACATCAACACCAGTCCACCCACAAGCTAATGGTCAAGCAGAATCATCCAACAAGATCATCATCAATAATTTGAAGAAGAAGCTTGGATCCAAGAAAGGGAAATGGGCAGAAGAATTACCTTATGTGCTTTGGGCTGATAGGACAACCCCTAAGAATGCTACTGGTCAAACGCCATTCTCTTTGGTATTTGGTGCAGAATCAGTGATCCCAACAGAAATGGTGGTTCCAACTGCTAGAACAAGTACTCGTGATCCTGAAGAAAATGATGAGAACTTGGCTCAAGGCCTGGATACTATTGAAGAAATCAGGGATATGGCTAGGATAAGGATGGCCAGTTATCAAGAAAGAATGGCTGGTGCTTACAACAAAAATGTTAGGATCAGGAAGTTTCAAGTTGGAGATATGGTATTAAGGAAAGCATTTCAGAATACCACCAATCCTGCTGATGGAAAATTGGCTCCAAAATGGGAAGGCCCTTACTTGATTGAAGCTGAAGCGGGAAAGGGGGCATATAGATTGCTAACCATGGAAGGTGATTTGCTACCAAGAGCTTGGAATGCTGTCCACTTGAAGAAATATTTCTTGTGAGCAGGATCCTCATGGCACAGATGATCCTTATGTTAGGGGTATCCTTAAAGGATCCTTAAAGTATCGGTGATCCTTACTTTGGTAATATCCTAATCTTGAATTATTTCATTTCTTTATTTTCTCATATAAGGATAAGGATCATGTGTCCTTTATCCATCTCTCACGTGATTTTAAGTTTTGAAAGTTCAGGAATCCTTAGCAAAGTATTGGTTATCTGCAGAAGCAATCCGTCCTTTGGGTTTAACCCCAGTTATTTGGGCTTGACCCCAGTTCCGCCTGTAGCGCATGATGATTCTGGTATAGTTCAAGGCAGTGGGACCAGTACTCGCTTTAGGGGCTGATAATTCCATTGTACTGGCTATACCTAGGATCCTACGTATAATGGTAGACGTACCATACATCCTTTCCTAAGGTTTCTAACGTTTTCACGTTAGCTAAGGTTTTGACATTTTCATGTCACTAAGTTTGGATAGTCGCCAGTTAGGGCCATACTCCAGTTTACATACGATTCTTGGGCTTGTCCCCAGTTATCCTTGGGCTTGTCCCCAGTTATCCTTGGGCTTGTCCCCAGTTGCTAACTCTTATCTTATATTGGCTTAGTCCCAAGTTATGCTCTATTTCAGGTCCTTGAAGATAAGCAACTAGGGATCCTTGATCCTTACTTCTCTCTAAGGTTTATCTTATAGTTATCCTTATTATGGTTAGGATCCTAACTTGGATCCTTAGGTATGATCCTTAACTATTTTTAATTCTATTCATTGTTTATTTGAATAACCCTTAAAATTTGACAACTAGACTTGTGATCCTTAAAATATATTACTTTTTGGGATTCTTTAACTATAGGATATTTGATCATGGATCATGTCCTAAATATTTTCAATTTGACTTATTCAAAATTGTTTATTCAATAAGTGTGCATCAAAACAAAGAAGAATTAAAGAAACAAAAAGGATAACAACACAAGATAAGCGACAAAAGATTAAGGTTTTATTTATTAACAAAAGACTAACCCTTAAAAGGTTGTCAAAATCACCTACCCCGAGCATCTACCAGCAAAACGTGGCCCGTCCGCTGGGGTAGGTAAAGGGTGTCCATGATAATAAGTTCAAAAGTAGTGCAGGAATATAAAGGCGGCAGGATCACAATGACTTCATCCCCCAAACAGAGGATCCCTCCACCATTTGCAATCCTGCCTATTGTCCAAAGGATCATACATGATCCTTAATCCTAAAAACTATTGTTCAGTACAAACCATTAAATTGTTCAACAAAACAACCATCAAACTAAAAAATTGGGCTCCGGCTATGTCTAGAAGTTTCCATCATTGCCCAATCATGCATCCTAAACCTTCCCTGCATCACCACCTCCGGCTCCACTTGCTTCACCACCTTCACCCTTGCCTCCAGCCTCAATCGCCAAAACTTCCTCAGCCTCTTCATCATCTTCAAGATCAGCCAACCTTGCTTTCCAGCCCTCAACATCCCAGCTGCTTCTGTCAAAGTTAGGATCTTGAGTTTCCTGGGCCATCTTCAGTTTTGTCTGATACATTGTGATGGCAGCAGAGACCTTTGCACCTTCTATGAGGTCATGCTTTTCATAGTCAAGGTCAATCAGAAGTTTAGCCGTCTTAGTCTTGGCATCTTGGAGTTCCTTCTGAAGATCAGCAATTTTGAGGTCCTTAAGCACTGCAACCTGTTGGAGGTCAGCAATCTTCTTGTCCTGCTCCTCGACGTTCCCCACATAGTCCTCAATCTCAGCGAATTTCTGCAAAGGGGATAAAAGATAAGGCCAGGACCAGGTGATCCTCAAATCAGCAGGATATGTCAGCAGGATATGCCAGCAGGATATACAGGCAGATACAGTGATCCTTACATCATTGAAGTACTCGAGGAATTGGTGACGGATCAGAGGCAGACCCTGCAGATCCTCAGCCTCGGAGGTCTTTCTCTTTTTGCCACCCCTTCCTTTAGTGGGTGCCTTGGGAATGGAGATGCTAGGACTGGTAGTGGACCTCTTCTTCCTGGGTCTAACAGTATCAAGGTCAGCCGTGTCGAATTGAGAAGCAGGCTTGGTGGATTTTCCAGCACCTACACAACCAAAACAAGATAAGTATCTTCACTTAACTTATATTTCACTATTTATTTAAATTTTAAACAAAGATACTTACTTGACATCGTGACAGAGCCTGAGGATACCTCCTGAGAATCTTGGGTTGTTGTCTTGAAAATTCTTGCTTCAGGATCAAGTTTCTTGAAAGCGATGAGTCTCTCTTTGGCAGCAGGAGACAATCTGAGGTGTGAGACGGTGATAGCTGCATAACAAGAAAGCAAAAATATATAAGTGATCCTTATATCAAAAGAAAGTTCTCTGGTGATCCTTCTCAGGATCCTCCACCCTACCATGGGTAGCCCATTTCTTGGGTAGATCCTTTCCGTCCTCAATAGAATCTCTCCTGACGAAAAAGAAACGCTGCTTCCAGTTAGCATCGTTCTTGGTAGCCTTGAAGATCGGGTGTTCCTCACCAGGTTTACGTTTAAACAAATAACGATGAGAACCAAAGGTAGTAAGATCATACAGCTCTCCCAGCTCTGACATTCCTAGGTCTATCCCTTCATGCTCGATGATCCTTTCAAGGGTGTACAAAACCCTCCAAATCATCGGCATGGCTTGGATATAAGAGATGCCGGTTAGGGAAAAGAAAGATTGGGTGAAGGCTGGAAAAGGATATGTATAGCCTATGGTGAACGGAGTGACAGGAAAAGCAACCCACTTGTCGGAGATATGATCACTCAGGGCATTGGGATCAAAAGGTCTAAACTCGGTGTTCGCCGGGAAGCAGTGGCGGATCCTATCAATCTGTGCATCATTGAAACAGCAGCGTTCTTTTATGGAATCTTCGATGATCCCCTGGCTTTTCGGTGGGCTGTTTTTCGGGTGATCCTTAGCTGGGGAGTTCCGGAGCAACATCTTTGATAGAATGGTGAAAAGAAACGGAAAATAGAGCAAGAGAAGGAAGAAGATGAAGAGAGAATACCTGTTTATCTTCGGAATGCAGTTATAAAGGGAGTCTCTCTGAAAATTTAAATGCAATCGATCCTATCTATATCTCCTATTTATAATCATGATTGTGCAGGGTTGTCACTTCTGTGACGTCATGGTTGCAACGGATAGTTCTACAATAACGGCTATATTTACGATAGTTAGTTGCGGATAAGATCAAGAAAACATAACTCGCTCATTTTACATATCACTCCTTATATTTTGGGGGCAATTGTTAGGGGAGGATTTTCTAACAATTAGTGATCCTTACTTGTTATCCTAATTAATGATCCTTACTTCTGTGACAGATAGTGATCCTCAGAAGAGCTTCAGGATCAGGATCATGGATCACCTTAAGGATCCTCATACTAACGATTGTTTGTTTGTGTTTTGTATTATTTCGCAGGAGTAACAAGCTTGACTTGGTCTTGGCAACGTTACTATGGAATATTCCACGGGTATTTCGCACACGTTTGACTGGAAATGGACGTTGTGGAGAACGTGGGAGCTTGGCACAAAAGTCGGATAGTTTGTTATTGTAGTTAACTTCTATTTTAAAAAGGGGTGACGAGCTAGAATTAGAACACTTAGTCATTTTCAGCTACACACACTCTCATACAATCGCACTCTTGAAGCTCTCGACGAACACTTATTAGTTTTCACTCACTTTTACATATTTCACGATAGTGATCCTTGTACCTAGCTCGTTACTATCCGAAGTTGTAAACATTTGTTGATTTATTTGAGCTTGGTGATCGGTAGTTTCCATCACCCGGGGTTTTTTGTGCCGGAGATCAACTCTTGATCAAGGGCTTTTTCCCCGTATATCCTTGTGTCATTTGTGCAATTTACATTGAAGTGATCCTTATCATTGTTCTACATTTCAAGCATCATACCCCGTAACTAAGAGTTTGGTTGCATTATCCTCATTAGATTTTTTGACCAAAACAGTAATATCCTTCACCAACCAGCAGAGCTCTTGCATCCTATATCCTCTTCTTGGCCATTCATGAGATGGGGAATGGATATAGTTGGAAAGCTTCCTAAGGCACCTGGTGGAAAAGTATTCATGCTTGCTATGACTGATTACTTCTCTAAGTGGATAGAGGCTGAAGCCTTTGCTCAAGTCAGAGAAAAGGAAGTTATATCCTTTATTAAAAGAAACATTATTACTAGATTTGGTATCCCTTCTGAGATTATTTGTGATAATGGATCCCAATTTATTGGGAATGGAACCACTAACTTTTGTGACAGTTGGGGGATTAAGATGATAACATCAACACCAGTCCATCCACAAGCTAATGGTCAGGCAGAGTCATCCAACAAGATCATCATCAACAATTTGAAGAAGAAGCTTGGATCCAAGAAAGGAAAATGGGCAGAAGAACTACCTTATGTGCTTTGGGCTGATAGGACAACTCCCAAGAATGCTACAGGCCAAACTCCATTTTCTTTGGTATTTGGGGCAGAATCAGTGATCCCTACAGAGATGGTGGTTCCAACTGCAAGAACAAGCATTCGTGATCCTGAAGAAAATGCTGAAAACTTGATTCAAGACTTGGATACTATAGAAGAAATCAGGGATTTAGCAAGGATAAGGATGGCCAGTTATCAACAAAGGATGGCTGGAGCTTACAACAAAAATGTCAGGCTCTGGAAATTCCAAGTTGGGGATATGGTATTAAGGAAAGCATTTCAAAACACCACCAATCCTGCTGATGGAAAGCTAGCACCAAAGTGGGAAGGCCCCTATTTGATTGAAGCTGAAGCAGGAAAGGGGGCATATCGATTGCTAACAATGGAAGGTGATTTGCTACCAAGAGCTTGGAATGCTGTCCATTTGAATAAATATTTCATGTGATCATGATCCGTGATCCTTACCAGACAAGTATCCTTGAAGGATCCCTACTGACAGATGATCCTCTTTCTGGTAACATTCCAATCTCAAACTATTTCATTCTTTTTATTCCCTTACAAGGATAAGGATCCTGCGTCCTTTATCCTCCTTTTACTTGATTCTGAGTTTTGAAGGTTCAGGTATCCTCAACTAAGGATTGAGTATCCACAGAAGTATCCAGTTATTTGGGCTTGACCCCAGTTATTTGGGCTTGACCCCAGTTATTTGGGCTAGTCCCCAGTTTGGGCCTGTCCCCAGTTTCGCCAGTAGCGCACGATGATCCTGGTATAGTTCATGGCAATGGGACCAGTACCCGCTTTAGGGGCTGACAATTTCATTGTACTGGCTATATTCAGGATCCTACGTATAATGGTAGACGTACCATACATCCGTTCCTAAGGTTTCTAACGTTTTCACGTTAGCTAAGGTTTTGGCATTTTCATGTCACTAAGTTTGGATAGTCGCCAGTGAGGGCCATACTCCAGTTTACATACGATCTTTTGGGCTTGTCCCCAGTTATCCTTTGGGCTTGTCCCCAGTTATCCTTTGGGCTTGTCCCCAGAATTGTTGGGCTTGTCCCCAGTTACTAACATTCATCTTATATTGGCTCAGTCCCAAGTAACATCTTATTTCAGGTTTGTGAAGATAAATGACCAAGGATTCTTGATCCTTACTTTCAACTAAGGTTTGTATCTTGGGTTATCCTAATTTTAAGTGTTAAAGGATAGGATCCTAACTTGGATTCTCAGGTATGATCCTTAACTGTTTTGATTTTATTTAAGTGACACTTATCCTTTGACAACTGAACTTATGATCCTTAAACTATTTTTTATGTGATCCTTGGTCATATCCTTAACTCTTAAGGGATATTTTTTAAAATTTTTCCTTACTTGATAAGTTTAAACGACATGAACATCACAATAGATTGAAAAATAAAATAACCATAAGGATATCAACACAGGATATAGCCAAAAAGTTAAAGTCATTTTATTCACAAAAGCTTAAACCCTTTTTAGGTTGTCAAAATTGCCAACCCACGTTTCTACCAGCAAAACGTGGCCCGTCCACATGGGTTGGCAAAGGGTGTCCATTGTTCATAGGTCTAACAAGTGCAGGAAATTAAAGACGGCAGGATCACAATGGCTTCATCCCCCAAACAGAGGATCCCTCCACCATTTGTAATCCTACCTATTGTTCAAAGGATCAACCATGATCCTCAACCCTAATTACTATTGTTCAAGTACAGACCAACCATTGTTTATCAAAACATCATCAAAACAAAAAAACATAACCAAACTAAAAAAATGGGCTCCGGCTACGTCTAGAAATGTCCTTCATCGCCCATTCAAGCAGCCTACACCTTCGCTGCATCATCGTCCCCTCCAGCTCCAATATCCTTTGCATGATCCTTGCCACTGCCACTAGCCTCAATTGCCAGAACCTCATCAGCCTCATCCTCATCCTCCAATTCAGCCAGCCTAGCCTTCCAGCCTTCCACATCCCAGCTGCTCCTATCAAAGGCAGGATCCTGAGCTTCTTGAGCCATCTGCAATTTGGTCTTGTACATGGCAATGGCAGCAGAGACCTTGGCATCCTCTGTGATCTCGTGCTTTTCATAATCGAAGTTGATCAGAATAGCGGCTGTCTGAGCTTTGGCATCAAGGAGATCCTTTTCAAGGGAAGCAATTTTGTGATCCTTGAGCACCGCAACCTTTTGGAGGTCAGAGTGCTTCTCCTCAAGCTCCTCAACATTCCCAACATAGTCCTCTATCTCAGCAAATTTCTACAAAGAAGACAATGCAAAGATTAGAATTAAGTGATCCTCAAGTGGATAGGGTAACTAAGCTGAGTCAGTGATCCTTACATCATTGAAGTACTCGAGGAATTGATGGCGGATTAGAGGCAGGCCTTGTAGGTTGTCAGCCTAGGGAGTCTTTCTCTTCTTTCCACCTTTTCCCTTTGAAGTGGTAGCTTTGGGGATTACAACGGAGGGGCTAGCAGCAGATTTTTTTCCTGGATCAGACGGTGTCAAGCTCAGTGACACTAAATTTGGAAGCAGATCTTGATGACTTTCCAGCGCCTACACACCCAAAACAGATAAGTGTCCTTATTCTATTCATATATAACTATTTATTTAAACATTTGAATATAAAAAGAACAGGATACTTACTTGACATGGTGACAGAGCCTGAGGATACCTCTTGAGAATCCTGGGTGTTTGTTTTGAATGATCTCGTGGCAGGATCAAGTTTTCTAAAAGCAGCAAGTCTCCCCTTGGTGGCAACTGAAGGAATAATATGCGAGAATGTGATAGTTGTACAAAAGAAACAAAAGCATATTAGTAACCATTATCGGAAATGAGCTTACTTAGTGATCCTTCTAAGGATCCTCCTACCCTACCATGGGTGCTCCATTTCCTTGGCAGATCCTTTCCATCCGGGATAGAATCCCTTCTGACGAAGAAGAACCGCCGTTTCCAGTTGGTATCATTTTTAGTAGCTTTAAAGATGGGATGTTCTTTTCCGGGTTTACGCTTGAATAGATATCGGTGGGATCCAAATGTGGTAAGGTCATACATCTCGGCTAATTCTGACATTCCCAAGTCGATTCCTTCTTGCTCAATGATCCTTTCAAGGGTATACAAGACCCTCCAGATCATTGGCATAGCTTGAATATAGGAGATGCCGGTGAGGGAGAAAAAGGATTGGGTGAATTCAGGGAAGGGATACGAATATCCTATTGTGAAAGGTGTGACTGGGAAGGCTACCCAAGTTTCAGAGACATAATCGCTTAAAATGGTGGAATCAAATGGTTTGAAAATGGTGTTCGCCGGGAAACAGTGGCGAATTCTGTCTATTTGTGGATCAGAGAAACAGCATATTTCTTTCACCGAATCTTCAATGATCCCCTGGCTCTTGAGAGGACTTTCCTTCTTATAATCCTTGGCTGGTGAGGATCTCAGCATCATCTTGATTTGAAGAAGGTGGAGAAAGATGAACAGGGGAAGAAAACGTAAAAGAAGAAAAGGAAAAGAGTTACCTGCTTGATCGTCGGATGAGAATTTAAAGGGAGTTCTCTTGAATTTGAATGCTGATTGATCCCTATCTCTAACTCCTATTTATAATAATGATTCTGCAGGATAATCACCTCACTGACATCATGTTCGTAACGGCTAGTCCGACTCCAACGGCTAGTTATCTGATTAATTCGTTACGGATAAGAACAAAATATAACTCATATATTTACATAATTACTCCTTATATTTTGGGGGCAATTGTTAGGGGTGGATTTCTAAATGATCAGTGATCCTTATTTACTGTTGGGTTTAGTGATCCTCAATTCTGTCTGAAGTAGTGATCCTCAGAAGTGTTGCAGGATCATGGATCACTATAAGGATTCCTGTACTAACGATTGTCTACTTTGAATTCGTAATTGTTTTGCAGGAGTATCAACTTGGACTTAGTCTTGGCGATATTCCTGGAGAATATTCTCAGTCTATTCCGCACGTGCTTGGCCAGAAATGGACGTTGTGGAGTCGTGGAGGACTTGCACCATTTGCGGACAGTTAGTTAGGCTAGATATTTTCTAGTTTTAAGGGGGTAGCGAGCTATTTTTTTAGAACACTTGGCTATTTTTGGCTACACACACACTTATACAACTGCTCTTATCAGCTCTCGCTAACACACTTGGCGATTACACACATTTTCTACACAATACACTATAGTGATCCTTGTATTTAGCTCGCTATCATCCGAAGTTGTAATACATTTCTTGTTTAATTTGAGTTGGTGATCGGTAGTTTCCATCACCCGAGGTTTTTTATGCCGGGGATCATTCATTGATCAAGGGCTTTTTCCTCGTATAAATCTTCGTGTCACTTGTTCATTACACTTCATAGTGATCCTTATTGTTGTTTATCAATTCAAGCATCATACCTCACAACAGAAAGTTTGGTTACATTGTCATTGCTTGATTTTTGACCAAAACAGAAACATCTTATGGTTGTAATTCTTGTGCACCAATAAACAGACATAGAATACCTATACTTGGTGATTATGGTATCTCAATGTACAGTGTATAAGCATGGTACAATATGTATTATACAAATGAAGCAAGTGTTCAAGACATCCTTCCATATGATATAGAAATCAATGAGGAGGTTTATGTAATAGAACTCCTAAAGAGTGTATGCACATACATTGTTTTTCAAAGTAGAAAGAAGTAAGTGATGATTGTAAATGCCTGAAGCATTGATTTCAAAACCTTATGAATGTATCTTTATAAACTTAAAAAGATAGTATGGATAAAATAGTTGGATTGAGTATTGTATAACTCACGAGATATTCTGATAAAGATCAATATGAGTTTGATAATATTATCCATCTTTATCAAAAGTCCTCTCCTAAAAGTTCACTATAATCGCAGTTTACAGTGATGATGTCTAGGCACCATCGAGAGAAACTGTCGAGCTTTTAGATGGAGAATTTTTTAATGACGTTGACACATTGTAATTATTGCTCGACCTGCAGTTCGAGTATATGTGTAATCAATCAAACTATAACTATTAGAGGTTGACGCGTTTTACCATGGACAAACCTTATCCTTTAACTACGTTAAAGGTTGTTTAATTACTTGATATATAAAATGGTTGTTATAGCTTCATATGAAAGAAATTGAAATTTTTGGTCTAGACGTACCCTCTTTAAGTGCAATTGTACATTAGTATTTCTTGCTATCTATTCATGATTTTATATATCTTTATTGAATTTATCGATTTGATATAGCATGTGTTAAACAACGAAATATTGAAATGGGAAAACATCTATTTCAATACATCTAAGGTATGTAAGATATGAATTTATATTTTACTAACCTATCAAAACAAGTTTGGTTAGTTTTGTAAATGCAGGGAATGTAACAAATCACAGTTGTGGATCTTATGATATTTATTTAAAAGAAGAGGCACTAGAAGGCTCATATGAAGATATACAACATTGCGAACATAAAGAATTGCATATTAAGGGATCAAGCGGCAAATCATTGACTACTAAAACTTTGAGCAACTTTCAAGAAAAATGGGCACTAGTCACTTGAAGAATACATGTTCAAATGAGGGGGAGTATTATACAAGTTGCACTCTTTTTCCCTTCACTAAGTTTTATCTCATTGGATTTTCTTAGTAAGGTTTTTAATGAGGCAACGTGCATGATCCAGAAGTATCAGGGGGAGACGATACGCGCTGCACTCTTTTTCCCTTAGCTAAGGTTTTGTCCCACTGGGTTTTCCTGGCAAGGTTTTTAACGAGGCAGCATATCCAAGCGTATCAAGTTGATAACCAAGAGGGAGTGTTATAAATATATTATTTATATTATGGTTATCAACACCAAAAATAGATTAGTTTCTTCTCCAAGTTTTCTTCTCCTATATATACTTCCTATTGTATTTCTTGTATGACATATCTATCAATGAAATATCTCTTTCTCCCTACATCTCTTTCTCTTATTGTTTGCTATTAGGCTAGTTTCACAACAGCATAATATTTCTTTTATTTCAACTTTAACCTGTGGAATTGAAAATCAGTGACTTTCTAGTCATTCAATATGCAATGAACTTTACTAATTTACCCAACAAAAATTTACTGAGATTTTTTTTTCCTCCTCGTTACGTATAATCTCAACTAACTATTACATCGATTTTTTGGATGCTACAATTTGAGACACTCTAAGGCCCTAAATACATCCATATGAGACTCTACACTCTTTGAAGCTCTTGTGATACATCCTAAATATTTGTGTATACGCACAATCTTAATGATTTCTACATATTTCCCTTGTCATGTCCTTGGCTAACATACGCGTCTTATAAATATCTTACGCTACCCAGCATTATAATTATAAAGAGTCGCTTCATTAACTCAAAGTTAGTTCAATTAACAATAAAGTTGGTTCTATGTAACCACCCACGTACACTTAGTATTAATATCACAATTACACGTACACTCACATCCCACCCAATGAGTGCATATGAAACATTATACCCAGATTATGTAAAATGTCTAATGTGAGTACTTACAATATTCACAACATGATTGTAAAACATACAAAGTCATGCTTGTGCCATATTCAACATATACACCATGCACACGTTACACATAAATATGCAGTCTTGGACTCGTCAACATGCTTATACCCAACATCCATCTTACTAATTATCATAACCATACATCGGTACATTTTTCTCTTCGTCATAAAGAGGGTGAGACCCTTAACCCCTCACGACAACCTTAAACTTAAAGGTGATATGTTATTCATTGTCTGGAAATGATGTTGTTGATGTTATTCATTGTTTGAGTTAGATACACAAATGGTCCTTCTGGAATAAATAAATAAATAAATAAGGGTTCGGTATTCTTAATTTCAAAACTTTCATAGGTACTAGGCTTGATACACCGGGTTATAGTATTTTTGTGCACCAAGTTTCAATTTCAACTACTATCGCACCCCCTTGGTATATCTCTTACGCAATATATGTATCACTCTCCCAACTTTCCTCTTGTCTTTACAATTAAACTTCCATCGTATGACGATCTCATAATGTGTTTAAGCATTGATTGTTTAGTAGTGACTGAAGATCAAGTTTCGATGGAGGATGTGAGATCGTGAGGGCATAGGATTTGCAAAAGGGTGAGAGCCAAATTAGGATAACTGGCTTTAGCGATGGCCTATAGGCTCCACCAGAGGCAGACCTAGCTTTATAATAGGGGTAGCCCCCGCTACCCCTTGACGCTCTGGCAGTAGTGTAAATTTTTAAAAAATTGACGATTTTTTTTTATTTCGTTACCGTTTTTCTTGAAACCTTGCCCCAGTAACAATTTTCTAGATCTGCCACTGGGCTCCACATATGGTCAAGGTTTACTTGGCTATAACTATGGACTCCACTTGATGGCTATGGTCATGACTCATGATATTGTTTGACATCCAAGTTGAATGACCGAATGAGGGACAGGGTTAAGTTTTATAGTTTGTTCTTTTTATTGTTTGAGTAAATTATAAAAACAACCCATGGATACGTAAAAGGGCAAAACAATTACTTTAGTGCTTTACATAAATTTAACAAAACTTTTAACATTGAAAGTGTTACAATATTGAAACTAGGAATACTAAACCGTTTTTAGAGTTAGATTGCAAATATTATTATTTCGGTAAGCCACAAGTGTCTTTTGTGTTTATATTTTGATACTCTTGTTTTCTCTCGGAAGTGGATTTTTTTACACTAGAACAAGTGTAAACCTTAACTAACGTTTATTTATTGATCAAGAAGTTAACAAATAGTTTTCAATTTAATATATTTAAGTATTTTTTGTGACAAATATATAATCAAGTTCTAAACATATTGTGTTTTAGGTTTAACTTATCTAACACTTATAATAATTAAGTCTATTCGGGTTGGAAAGACTTCCGACAAAGGTGGCATAGTTGGTTCTGAGCAAAAATCGAACCAGAAATTAAAAAAAAAAAAATCGGTTTAGGAAATCAATCAATTTGAACTTCTTTTTGTTTGGGTAATAGATCGGTTTTCAGTTTTACATTTGAAACTGAAAGGTTTAAGTAAAAGAAGAAAAAAAAAAAAACTAGCCCAACATAATGAATTTGGGCCTAGAACTTTTTATTGAAGTTTTTTCTTTTGTTAACTTAACAAAGTTGATCCCAAATAGTTTTGATCCGAAATAATGAACTTGTGCCGTAAATCCAATAACAAACATTAACAAAGTTTTATGTGGTTCAGTTTCAAGGTTCGGTGCAGTGTGATTTACAAGTTTGAATATGTAAAGTTCTGTTTTTGAACAAGATATAACTAAAACCGACCCGTAATTATTATATATATAATTGAACAACTTCTTGACTCACAAACAAATCACATCCACCCATGTGGAATAAATGAAAGTATGAAACATATGACACTTTTGATGTATGAATAAGAGGTATAAAATAATTAAATATTGACCCCTTTATTTGTCAAATACTCATATTATATACAAGATAAAAGAAAACATAAATACATTATTCCTTATATTAATTTAATTTGTATTAGTGTTATAACCCCGTGTATTACACGGGTTAAACACATGTGTAAAATACTAAAAAGTGACACGTAATAATGCGAAAACTTAGTTATATTACAAATACATCTATCTATAAATACACCAAGTACCTATACCTATTATACTCAATTTAAATATAGTTCTTTAAAAGAAATGGAAACTTATGAATGCAATATACGTACTATGTGCTATTAGAAACTAAACTCTATTTAATTGTTTATATATATATATATGTGTGTAGAGGATCCTGTAAAAAGTGCTCAAAGTGTGAGAAGTGTATTATAACACTATATATAATACTATATAACACCATATAAACACCGTATAACAATATGTAACACCATATAATACCATATAACACTATGTAACATTATATATCATTATATAACAAATATAACACTATAGGTTGTCTGATAGCATGTCTATGATAGATGTATGTATAGTGTTATATTTGTTATATAATGATATATAGTGTTACATAGTGTTATATGGTATTATATGGTGTTACATATTGTTATACGGTGTTTATATGGTGTTATATAGTATTATATATAGTGTTATAATACACTTCTCACACTTTAGGCCCTTTTTACACTATCCTTAAACTATATATATATATATATATATATATATATATATATATATATATTCTAAACAAAATTTGTGATCTAACATATAATAAAAAACTCCAAATAATACCACATGTCATTCTCTCCTTCAATCTCATAAATTTTATTTATATTTATTTAAAAATTTTCTTTTAATATTAATATTAATTTTTTTTAAATATTAATATTAATTAATAACCAATATATAGATATCACTTATTTTTATCCTTATCTTTATCTAGAATTATAAATAACTTCAATTTTCCAATTTAGATCCTTTGTTTTTTTTACTTTTAACCCAAAGTTTTTCATCTTTTGCAATTTAATCCCAACTCTTTTTTATTTTCAATTTTGGTCCACCATACTTTTCATCTTTCCCAAGTTTTTGGTTTCGTTCTAAATTTTGTGAGTTAATACACCGCAACGTGCGTGTGGGTGTAACGCCCCAAAAAATCCGAATGTTAATAATTGTTGTATGTTCTTATGTGACACGTCAGGAAAATAAATAACTAGGCTATTTAACTTAGTTAAGGGTATGGTTAAAAGAATTAAAAGATGAAGGTAGTGTCGGTTATGTTTTAAAGGCAAACCCGAGGGGTTAAAGTGGAACAAGATGGAAGTTGTGTTATTAAAAGAAACTAACAACACACACAAACACACCTTCGTGGGTGTTCTAGATCGACCAGGAGACTCCCATGGAGTCTCAAACCCTAAACATGAAAGATCATCCAATCGGAAGGCTAAATGATGCTTAAATTCATAACCGAGCATGGATTAATGATCACCAACACGAGGGGATCATAAGGTATGTCTTAAATCTAGGATTGGTGATCATGGGTGAAGTGGGTTATGCTCTAATCCGTGAGTTAATATGAAATTGATCATGTATAAGGGTTAGAATCATCATATAGAACATGGGTTATGCAAGGTTTGTGTTAATTTGAAGTTTAGATGTGAAACCCGTTTGTTATGGTGAGGATGGTGACTTGAATCACCATTTATGTTTAATTCTTGTTGAAAGAATGATGTATTATGTGGGTGTGATGAAATCTTGTTAGATGAATTAGGAGAAAAATGATGATGCTATGTTTGATGTTTAATTGGAAATGAAACATGATGATTAGTAGTAGGTTTTGATGGGTTATGTATGAAATTAGAAGATGTATGTATGAATTAGTTGTACGTTATGCTTAAAAGGTGGTACACGCACATCAAGTGTATGATAAAATGTATATAGTGTTGACCGTATAGTCGATTATGATGTTACTAGTATATGATGATAAATCGATAGTTAAATACGGTTAATAGTTGACCTTGAAAGTCAACTAAGTATAAGAATCATGATTTGACTCGTTGTCGTAAAGGTAGGACTATAAGAAGTCGTATGATACATGTTATAGCAATCCACGTTAAATGTAATGACATGATGAGTTACATGAATTTAAGCGTATATGGATATGATTATATGAGTTATGTTGGTTAATAATGAATAATGAAAGTTAAGTATGAAAGATGCAATTGACATGATGGTTAACATGCACAAATGAGTATGCTAATAAGAGCGTGATTTTGATGAAATGAAAGTATAGGAATCACGTCGAGACGGGCTCAAGCATGAGATGTTAACGGGTCAAGAAGAGGCAAGGAATCGGATGCGAGCACGGACGCATAAGGTAAGTGATTTCTGTAATCACTTCTTAGTTCGATTAAGTAATATGGTGTTTTAATTAACTAAACACGATGGTTGAATACAAGTATGTGTCGTAGTCTTTTGTCGTAAAGTATGGGATTAAAGTTGACCAAAATGCCCTTGATGGGTATTTTGGGCAAACGGTCTTAAAAAGTAGTTTAGAAGTAAGTTACTCGATTAGTATAATGTTTTGGTTAAGTATGAAAGTGAGAAGTATGGTTTGTAAGTCATAAATGTTTTAATGCGCAAATAACCTTAACGGGTCAAAATAAGCTTTTGAGCGAAAACGGGTGGAATGAGATGTTGGGCATCCGAGAATGAATCTTTTATGACAAATGACCTTGAAATTATCAATTCATGTGAAGTTAAGGTCAAACAAACAAGTTATGTGGGTAAATGCATGAACGGGTAGAAATCATGGAAAAGGGTAATAAGCCGAAGGCTTAAAAGTTATAAATTTCGATAGTCCAAATGTTGGATCTTAACTCCATAAGATGGAGAATTAAATTACGGACGCGTAGGAAAAAGAATCGGGTAAAACGGACCATTAACGAAGAAGTTATGACCGTTTCCGTGAAACGCGGACGTGCTGGGAATCTGCAGATCAGCAGCAGCAACCTTCTGTGAATATCAGGGCGTCGCGTAGCGCAACGGGCCGTCGCGCGACGCGACGGTGGGGCTGTTTGGCGAAAGTTGTTCGGTTGCTCCGTTTTGGCTCGGGAACTCGTTTAAACGCGTTTTAAGTTGCGTACGACTAATTTAACTCATGTTTTGTGACCATTAGGGTAAGCATATGTGTGGATATGTATGTATGGATGTTGTATATCTCTATACACGTATGTAGAAGTGTACGTAAGCTTGTATGCGGTAATGTATGTAAGATTATAGTATGTAAGCGAGTACCTAAGGATATATATGAAGACGTATATGAGTAGGCAAGTATGGGTTGGGTATATTGCCAGGGGTGATTGAAAATATAAATGTATGTATGTATGTAGGTGTATACGTATGTATGTTGTATAAGTATAAGTGTATGTATGTAAGGGTGTATGTAGATAGTATGTACATGTAGTCAAGTGAGTATGTACGAAGGTATGTACGTATGTAAGTTGTGAGAATGTATGGAATAAGTATGTACGTATGTATGTAAGTATGCATGTATGTTTGTATGTATGTATATAGGTATGTATGTATATAGGTATGTATGTATGTAGGTATGTAAGTATGTATGTATGTATGTATGTATGTATGTATGTATGAAGGAATGTATTTAGGTATGCACGTACGTATGTATGTAGGTACATAGGCATGTATGTTGCTATGTGTGATCGTAAGTGTATGTAAAGGTTGTATGAAAGTATGTACACATGCATTCAACGAAATTGAGTACTAACGATAATAACATCGTGCCTGGTGATGAAGTGTAACGCAGGATACCAAGGAAGTCTCACTACGGATTGTATGATCAGAGGGAAAGCCGGGATGTAAAGAGTTAATGAAATGAAAAGTAAACGTGTACAAGTCTTGTATGCTCATGATACGTACTAACGTTATGAATTTTATGTGGTGAGCGCAGGTAGTACAAGCCATGAGGATTATCAAGGCGTAGAGATCGAAGATCGAGTCACAAGACGGATTGTACGGGAATGTTTAAATATGTAATTTAGGTTCGATAAGTTATGTTCTTATATTAGAAAATGAATTTTTAGAATGTCAAGATGTATGTCACGAAAGAAATTTTCAGACTCGAATTTCCGCTGCGTCGTTTTAAGGTTAAATAATTTAGGGTCTTACAAGTTGGTATCAGAGCCCTGGTTTGAGGGAATCAAGTACGAGAAGGTAAGTACTTGAACTCAAACTTGTGTGCTCTTGAGATAAGAAATCCGTACAATCTAAGACTCGATCAAGATCCGAAGGTAAAGGCTGACGAAAGTATGTAGTTATGTATACGTATATAGAAACTGACGGTTTCGTATGTGCAAGGTAAGCATAAGTGTTGGAAGAGGATGATCCGTGAATGCAGTCTAGGATGGATACTAAGGCAGGCAAAGAGGTAATAAGACAAATAGGCAAATGAGCCCAGGTATGTGAATTTAATATGTGGATGTATGTAATGGTAAAGTTCATTAAGGGAAGGAAAATTTTTAAAATGAAAGACAATGATCGTATAGTAATGAAGTACTGAAAGTAATACACGCGCCGAAACCTAAGTTTACGGACATAAGGTGACAATTACATGAAGGCACGAAACTACTATGTGGAATGTGTACCTGGCCAGTACACGAGAAACGTAGGACGTTCGTGCGAACATGATAATGGTTACAGGTATGTCCGGTAGAGTTAGGCAGCAGGCGGGCGTGTGGGTGAAATGGGAAGTAAGACTCTCGGGAAATCGAGAGCACTATGTAAGAATGAAAAACATGCCTGATAAGAATGAAGAATGTGGAATCCGTAATTAAGTACGGATCAACAAGATATGAATGCAATGTTTGAATCCGCGAGACGGATTCAAGGATGAAAGGCATGAATGATATGTTTGAATCCGTGAGACGGATTCAAGGATGAAAGGCATGGATGATATGTTGAATCCGTGAAACGGATTCAAGGAATGAAAGGGATGAATGAAATGTTTGAATCCGCGAGACGGATTCAAGGAATGAAAGGTATGAATGAAATGTTTGAATCCGCGAGACGAATTCAAAGAATGAAAGGTGTGAATGCAATGTTTGGATCCGCGAGACGGATTCAAGGGTAAGAAGGGCATGAATGGAATGTTTGAATCCGCGAGACGGATTCAAGGTATGAAATGCATGAAGGGAATGTTCGAAACCGCTAGACGGATTCAAAACATAGAAATAATGAAAGGTATGGATGCTACGATTGTGTCCGCAGGACGAGTTTAAAATATAGAAATGATGAAAATAGCCCACATCGCGATGTGTCAATAGTTTGACCGTGGTTGTATCATACGAATCATGTGAGTAAATGCAAAGTAACTGAATGAAAGAAAGATCATGATTGGCACGCAAACCTAAATTTTAAATTTCAAAACGAAAGAAAGAAGTTTTGAATAAGTTATGTGTTAAAAGTGCTGGTAATCGACTACTAGGAGTCAAAATGAATGACGGGCTAACACCCGGACAATGATATAAGTACGCACAAGAAGGAACCTAGAGGTGATGAAACCCATCGATTTGGTGAGAGGTTGTGCACGAGCGAAGGCACATTGCACGGATGAATGAAATCTAGTCTAGTACGGCTAGTACACGTGAAGAATGTGGACAGGTCTGATTTACGGACCGCTGAAGTATGGAAGGAAATAAAGGTAAGTAAAATGCTTTAATTTATGTCAGATAAGTATGAATTCGTAAGTTGAAAACGCCCTACAAAATGTATGGTGGAATGAGTATGATATAGTACGGAATGTTCGATTCCTAACAGTTGACCTAAGAAGAAGATTATGTTGTTAAGGAACGAAACTCAAAGGTTTGAAGTGAAAAATTTCGAGAATTCGCTAAACTCTCGTATAATGAATTTGCGTGACATGTGGGCTTATGTAAACGAAATGATGCATGAAATAAGAGGAATAGTAATGTAGAATGAACAAGGTGAGTGGAAGATAACGTAAGAGTATGTATGGTACAAGTAGTTATAGAAAAGATAGAATGATGTTAACGTTGAAGTGAAGCGCGTATATGTGGTCATGAAATAGTAGTTTTGTGCGGTAACAAAACAAGAACTAAATGCTAAATAATATATGTGTAGAATGTAATCTTAAGAGATCGGATGATTGTAGTTGATCCGTTGCGAACGGATCATACGAATGTATGTATGATTACAGATTGAGGAAGTATGTATATAGACCCGTTATTGACAGGTCAAGGAAATGAAAATGATATGCGGAAGTATGATAAGGAAGATATGTAATTGTTAGGAAGAAGTCAATGATATGAATAATGAAATAAACATGAAAGAAACATTAATAAGAATTCTGGGATGGGTTCTTGAAATTGAATGATAGTCACGGTGATGAGCTTGTGGTTGTGTCGAGTGGACGTAGAGAAGGAATAATTAGTGTTAAATAAAGGTAAGAAAGGTTTCGGGGACGAAACCTCATTTAAGGGTGGTAGACTTGTAACGCCCCAAAAAATCCGAATGTTAATAATTGTTGTATGTTCTTATGTGACACGTCAGGAAAATAAATAACTAGGCTATTTAACCTAGTTAAGGGTATGGTTAAAAGAATTAAAAGATGAAGGTAGTGTCGGTTATGTTTTAAAGGCAAACCCGAGGGGTTAAAGTGGAACAGGATGGAAGTTGTGTTATTAAAAGAAACTAACAACACACACAAACACACCTTCGTGGGTGTTCTAGATCGACCAGGAGACTCCCATGGAGTCTCAAACCCTAAACATGAAAGATCATCCAATCGGAAGGCTAAATGATGCTTAAATTCATAACCGAGCATGGATTAATGATCACCAACACGAGGGGATCATAAGGTATGTCTTAAATCTAGGATTGGTGATCATGGGTGAAGTGGGTTATGCTCTAATCCGTGAGTTAATATGAAATTGATCATGTATAAGGGTTAGAATCATCATATAGAACATGGGTTATGCAAGGTTTGTGTTAATTTGAAGTTTAGATGTGAAACCCGTTTGTTATGGTGAGGATGATGACTTGAATCACCATTTATGTTTAATTCTTGTTGAAAGAATGATGTATTATGTGGGTGTGATGAAATCTTGTTAGATGAATTAGGAGAAAAATGATGATGCTATGTTTGATGTTTAATTGGAAATGAAACATGATGATTAGTAGTAGGTTTTGATGGGTTATGTATGAAATTAGAAGATGTATGTATGAATTAGTTGTACGTTATGCTTAAAAGGTGGTACACGCACATCAAGTGTATGATAAAATGTATATAGTGTTGACCGTATAGTCGATTATGATGTTACTAGTATATGATGATAAATCGATAGTTAAATACGGTTAATAGTTGACCTTGAAAGTCAACTAAGTATAAGAATCATGATTTGACTCGTTGTCGTAAAGGTAGGACTATAAGAAGTCGTATGATACATGTTATAGCAATCCACGTTAAATGTAATGACATGATGAGTTACATGAATTTAAGCGTATATGGATATGATTATATGAGTTATGTTGGTTAATAATGAATAATGAAAGTTAAGTATGAAAGATGCGATTGACATGATGGTTAACATGCACAAATGAGTATGCTAATAAGAGCGTGATTTTGATGAAATGAAAGTATAGGAATCACGTCGAGACGGGCTCAAGCATGAGATGTTAACGGGTCAAGAAGAGGCAAGGAATCGGATGCGAGCACGGACGCATAAGGTAAGTGATTTCTGTAATCACTTCTTAGTTCAATTAAGTAATATGGTGTTTTAATTAACTAAACACGATGGTTGAATACAAGTATGTGTCGTAGTCTTTTGTCGTAAAGTATGGGATTAAAGTTGACCAAAATGCCCTTGATGGGTATTTTGGGCAAACGGTCTTAAAAAGTAGTTTAGAAGTAAGTTACTCGATTAGTATAATGTTTTGGTTAAGTATGAAAGTGAGAAGTATGGTTTGTAAGTCATAGATGTTTTAATGCGCAAATAACCTTAACGGGTCAAAATAAGCTTTTGAGCGAAAACGGGTGGAATGAGATGTTGGGCATCCGAGAATGAATCTTTTATGACAAATGACCTTTAAATTATCAATTCATGTGAAATTAAGGTCAAACAAACAAGTTATGTGGGTAAATGCATGAACGGGTAGAAATCATGGAAAAGGGTAATAAGCCGAAGGCTTAAAAGTTATAAATTTCGATAGTCCAAATGTTGGATCTTAACTCCATAAGATGGAGAATTAAATTACGGACGCGTAGGAAAAAGAATCGGGTAAAACGGACCATTAACGAAGAAGTTATGACCATTTCCGTGAAACGCGGACGTGCTGGGAATCTGCAGATCAGCAGCAGCAACCTTCTGTGAATATCAGGGCGTCGCGTAGCGCGACGGGCCATCGCGCGACGCGACGGTGGGTCTGTTTGGCGAAAGTTGTTCGGTTGCTCCGTTTTGGCTCGGGAACTCGTTTAAACGCGTTTTAAGTTGCGTACGACTAATTTAACTCATGTTTTGTGACCATTAGGGTAAGCATATGTGTGGATATGTATGTATGGATGTTGTATATCTCTATACACGTATGTAGAAGTGTACGTAAGCTTGTATGCGGTAAAGTATGTAAGATTATAGTATGTAAGCGAGTACCTAAGGATATATATGAAGACGTATATGAGTAGGCAAGTATGGGTTGGGTATATTGCCAGGGGTGATTGAAAATATAAATGTATGTATGTATGTAGGTGTATACGTATGTATGTTGTATAAGTATAAGTGTATGTATGTAAGGGTGTATGTAGATAGTATGTATATGTAGTCAAGTGAGTATGTACGAAGGTATGTACGTATGTAAGTTGTGAGAATGTATGGAATAAGTATGTACGTATGTATGTAAGTATGCATGTATGTTTGTATGTATGTATATAGGTATGTATGTATGTAGGTATGTAAGTATGTATGTATGTATGTATGTATGTATGAAGGAATGTATTTAGGTATGCACGTACGTATGTATGTAGGTACATAGGCATGTATGTTGCTATGTGTGATCGTAAGTGTATGTAAAGGTTGTATGAAAGTATGTACACATGCATTCAACGAAATTGAGTACTAACGATAATAACATCGTGCCTGGTGATGAAGTGTAACGCAGGATACCAAGGAAGTCTCACTACGGATTGTATGATCAGAGGGAAAGCCGGGATGTAAAGAGTTAATGAAATGAAAAGTAAACGTGTACAAGTCTTGTATGCTCATGATACGTACTAACGTTATGAATTTTATGTGGTGAGCGCAGGTAGTACAAGCCATGAGGATTATCAAGGCGTAGAGATCGAAGATCGAGTCACAAGACGGATTGTACGGGAATGTTTAAATATGTAATTTAGGTTCGATAAGTTATGTTCTTATATTAGAAAATGAATTTTTAGAATGTCAAGATGTATGTCACGAAAGAAATTTTCAGACTCGAATTTCCGCTGCGTCGTTTTAAGGTTAAATAATTTAGGGTCTTACAAGTTGGTATCAGAGCCCTGGTTTGAGGGAATCAAGTACGAGAAGGTAAGTACTTGAACTCAAACTTGTGTGCTCTTGAGATAAGAAATCCGTACAATCTAAGACTCGATCAAGATCCGAAGGTAAAGGCTGACGAAAGTATGTAGTTATGTATACGTATATAGAAACTGACGGTTTCGTATGTGCAAGGTAAGCATAAGTGTTGGAAGAGGATGATCCGTGAATGCAGTCTAGGATGGATACTAAGGCAGGCAAAGAGGTAATAAGACAAATAGGCAAATGAGCCCAGGTATGTGAATTTAATATGTGGATGTATGTAATGGTAAAGTTCATTAAGGGAAGGAAAATTTTTAAAATGAAAGACAATGATCGTATAGTAATGAAGTACTGAAAGTAATACACGCGCCGAAACCTAAGTTTACGGACATAAGGTGACAATTACATGAAGGCACGAAACTACTATGTGGAATGTGTACCTGGCCAGTACACGAGAAACGTAGGACGTTCGTGCGAACATGATAATGGTTACAGGTATGTCCGGTAGAGTTAGGCAGCAGGCGGGCGTGTGGGTGAAATGGGAAGTAAGACTCTCGGGAAATCGAGAGCACTATGTAAGAATGAAAAACATGCCTGATAAGAATGAAGAATGTGGAATCCGTAATTAAGTACGGATCAACAAGATATGAATGCAATGTTTGAATCCGCGAGACGGATTCAAGGATGAAAGGCATGAATGATATGTTTGAATCCGTGAGACGGATTCAAGGATGAAAGGCATGGATGATATGTTGAATCCGTGAAACGGATTCAAGGAATGAAAGGGATGAATGAAATGTTTGAATCCGCGAGACGGATTCAAGGAATGAAAGGTATGAATGAAATGTTTGAATCCGCGAGACGGATTCAAAGAATGAAAGGTGTGAATGCAATGTTTGGATCCGCGAGACGGATTCAAGGGTAAGAAGGGCATGAATGGAATGTTTGAATCCGCGAGACGGATTCAAGGTATGAAATGCATGAAGGGAATGTTCGAAACCGCTAGACGGATTCAAAACATAGAAATAATGAAAGGTATGGATGCTACGATTGTGTCCGCAGGACGAGTTTAAAATATAGAAATGATGAAAATAGCCCACATCGCGATGTGTCAATAGTTTGACCGTGGTTGTATCATACGAATCATGTGAGTAAATGCAAAGTAACTGAATGAAAGAAAGATCATGATTGGCACGCAAACCTAAATTTTAAATTTCAAAACGAAAGAAAGAAGTTTTGAATAAGTTATGTGTTAAAAGTGCTGGTAATCGACTACTAGGAGTCAAAATGAAT
Source organism: Helianthus tuberosus (assembly GCA_030545235.1). Taxonomy (NCBI): domain Eukaryota; kingdom Viridiplantae; phylum Streptophyta; class Magnoliopsida; order Asterales; family Asteraceae; genus Helianthus; species Helianthus tuberosus. The sequence continues at coordinate 8,982,018 of CM060424.1, read as the reverse complement.
GACGGGCTAACACCCGGACAATGATATAAGTACGCACAAGAAGGAACCTAGAGGTGATGAAACCCATCGATTTGGTGAGAGGTTGTGCACGAGCGAAGGCACATTGCACGGATGAATGAAATCTAGTCTAGTACGGCTAGTACACGTGAAGAATGTGGACAGGTCTGATTTACGGACCGCTGAAGTATGGAAGGAAATAAAGGTAAGTAAAATGCTTTAATTTATGTCAGATAAGTATGAATTCGTAAGTTGAAAACGCCCTACAAAATGTATGGTGGAATGAGTATGATATAGTACGGAATGTTCGATTCCTAACAGTTGACCTAAGAAGAAGATTATGTTGTTAAGGAACGAAACTCAAAGGTTTGAAGTGAAAAATTTCGAGAATTCGCTAAACTCTCGTATAATGAATTTGCGTGACATGTGGGCTTATGTAAACGAAATGATGCATGAAATAAGAGGAATAGTAATGTAGAATGAACAAGGTGAGTGGAAGATAACGTAAGAGTATGTATGGTACAAGTAGTTATAGAAAAGATAGAATGATGTTAACGTTGAAGTGAAGCGCGTATATGTGGTCATGAAATAGTAGTTTTGTGCGGTAACAAAACAAGAACTAAATGCTAAATAATATATGTGTAGAATGTAATCTTAAGAGATCGGATGATTGTAGTAGATCCGTTGCGAACGGATCATACGAATGTATGTATGATTACAGATTGAGGAAGTATGTATATAGACCCGTTATTGACAGGTCAAGGAAATGAAAATGATATGCGAAAGTATGATAAGGAAGATATGGAATTGTTAGGAAGAAGTCAATGATATGAATAATGAAATAAACATGAAAGAAGCATTAATAAGAATTCTGGGATGGGTTCTTGAAATTGAATGATAGTCATGGTGATGAGCTTGTGGTTGTGTCGAGTGGACGTAGAGAAGGAATAATTAGTGTTAAATAAAGGTAAGAAAGGTTTCGGGGACGAAACCTCATTTAAGGGTGGTAGACTTGTAACGCCCCAAAAAATCCGAATGTTAATAATTGTTGTATGTTCTTATGTGACACGTCAGGAAAATAAATAACTAGGCTATTTAACCTAGTTAAGGGTATGGTTAAAAGAATTAAAAGATGAAGGTAGTGTCGGTTATGTTTTAAAGGCAAACCCGAGGGGTTAAAGTGGAACAAGATGGAAGTTGTGTTATTAAAAGAAACTAACAACACACACAAACACACCTTCGTGGGTGTTCTAGATCGACCAGGAGACTCCCATGGAGTCTCAAACCCTAAACATGAAAGATCATCCAATCGGAAGGCTAAATGATGCTTAAATTCATAACCGAGCATGGATTAATGATCACCAACACGAGGGGATCATAAGGTATGTCTTAAATCTAGGATTGGTGATCATGGGTGAAGTGGGTTATGCTCTAATCCGTGAGTTAATATGAAATTGATCATGTATAAGGGTTAGAATCATCATATAGAACATGGGTTATGCAAGGTTTGTGTTAATTTGAAGTTTAGATGTGAAACCCGTTTGTTATGGTGAGGATGATGACTTGAATCACCATTTATGTTTAATTCTTGTTGAAAGAATGATGTATTATGTAGGTGTGATGAAATCTTGTTAGATGAATTAGGAGAAAAATGATGATGCTATGTTTGATGTTTAATTGGAAATGAAACATGATGATTAGTAGTAGGTTTTGATGGGTTATGTATGAAATTAGAAGATGTATGTATGAATTAGTTGTACGTTATGCTTAAAAGGTGGTACACGCACATCAAGTGTATGATAAAATGTATATAGTGTTGACCGTATAGTCGATTATGATGTTACTAGTAGATGATGATAAATCGATAGTTAAATACGGTTAATAGTTGACCTTGAAAGTCAACTAAGTATAAGAATCATGATTTGACTCGTTGTCGTAAAGGTAGGACTATAAGAAGTCGTATGATACATGTTATAGCAATCCACGTTAAATGTAATGACATGATGAGTTACATGAATTTAAGCGTATATGGATATGATTATATGAGTTATGTTGGTTAATAATGAATAATGAAAGTTAAGTATGAAAGATGCGATTGACATGATGGTTAACATGCACAAATGAGTATGCTAATAAGAGCGTGATTTTGATGAAATGAAAGTATAGGAATCACGTCGAGACGGGCTCAAGCATGAGATGTTAACGGGTCAAGAAGAGGCAAGGAATCGGATGCGAGCACGGACGCATAAGGTAAGTGATTTCTGTAATCACTTCTTAGTTCGATTAAGTAATATGGTGTTTTAATTAACTAAACACGATGGTTGAATACAAGTATGTGTCGTAGTCTTTTGTCGTAAAGTATGGGATTAAAGTTGACCAAAATGCCTTTGATGGGTATTTTGGGCAAACGGTCTTAAAAAGTAGTTTAGAAGTAAGTTACTCGATTAGTATAATGTTTTGGTTAAGTATGAAAGTGAGAAGTATGGTTTGTAAGTCATAGATGTTTTAATGCGCAAATAACCTTAACGGGTCAAAATAAGCTTTTGAGCGAAAACGGGTGGAATGAGATGTTGGGCATCCGAGAATGAATCTTTTATGACAAATGACCTTGAAATTATCAATTCATGTGAAGTTAAGGTCAAACAAACAAGTTATGTGGGTAAATGCATGAACGGGTAGAAATCATGGAAAAGGGTAATAAGCCGAAGGCTTAAAAGTTATAAATTTTGATAGTCCAAATGTTGGATCTTAATTCCATAAGATGGAGAATTAAATTACGGACGCGTAGGAAAAAGAATCGGGTAAAACGGACCATTAACGAAGAAGTTATGACCGTTTCCGTGAAACGCGGACGTGCTGGGAATCTGCAGATCAGCAGCAGCAACCTTCTGTGAATATCAGGGCGTCGCGTAGCGCGACGGGCCGTCGCGCGACGCGACGGTGGGGCTGTTTGGCGAAAGTTGTTCGGTTGCTCCGTTTTGGCTCGGGAACTCGTTTAAACGCGTTTTAAGTTGCGTACGACTAATTTAACTCATGTTTTGTGACCATTAGGGTAAGCATATGTGTGGATATGTATGTATGGATGTTGTATATCTCTATACACGTATGTAGAAGTGTACGTAAGCTTGTATGCGGTAATGTATGTAAGATTATAGTATGTAAGCGAGTACCTAAGGATATATATGAAGACGTATATGAGTAGGCAAGTATGGGTTGGGTATATTGCCAGGGGTGATTGAAAATATAAATGTATGTATGTATGTAGGTGTATACGTATGTATGTTGTATAAGTATAAGTGTATGTATGTAAGGGTGTATGTAGATAGTATGTATATGTAGTCAAGTGAGTATGTACGAAGGTATGTACGTATGTAAGTTGTGAGAATGTATGGAATAAGTATGTACGTATGTATGTAAGTATGCATGTATGTTTGTATGTATGTATATAGGTATGTATGTATGTAGGTATGTAAGTATGTATGTATGTATGTATGAAGGAATGTATTTAGGTATGCACGTACGTATGTATGTAGGTACATAGGCATGTATGTTGCTATGTGTGATCGTAAGTGTATGTAAAGGTTGTATGAAAGTATGTACACATGCATTCAACGAAATTGAGTACTAACGATAATAACATCGTGCCTGGTGATGAAGTGTAACGCAGGATACCAAGGAAGTCTCACTACGGATTGTATGATCAGAGGGAAAGCCGGGATGTAAAGAGTTAATGAAATGAAAAGTAAACGTGTACAAGTCTTGTATGCTCATGATACGTACTAACGTTATGAATTTTATGTGGTGAGCGCAGGTAGTACAAGCCATGAGGATTATCAAGGCGTAGAGATCGAAGATCGAGTCACAAGACGGATTGTACGGGAATGTTTAAATATGTAATTTAGGTTCGATAAGTTATGTTCTTATATTAGAAAATGAATTTTTAGAATGTCAAGATGTATGTCACGAAAGAAATTTTCAGACTCGAATTTCCGCTGCGTCGTTTTAAGGTTAAATAATTTAGGGTCTTACAGTGGGGTTCAACATTTTTCCGTATAATTTTTTCTGTTTGACTGGCCCGTCACGTCACATCTACTTTTCTGCGTTTAACAAGTTCGTCCAACATGCGGGTCCTAGATGGACTTAGTTATTTTTTCTATGTTTTACGTTTCGGTTTAATTTCTCAGCAACGAGCGTGCGTGATTCAAAGATTTTACGTCTGCTTTTCAATCGGCGTTATTTTTTTCATGTTTTTGTTTATTTTGTTTTTACGAGCTTTTCCGGTGTTGGTGGTTGCTGATAATGGTATAGTATTGCTACTACTTAACACAGTTTTATGACAAGCGCTGCAACGCAGGGGCTTAATACTAGTTAAAATATATATTAGATGCTAAAATTGCAAATTTTTAAATATCATGTGATACATCGTCTTTATTATAAAAATAGAACATGTATATTGTTATATTTTATATTTACACCAACCTTTTAAAGAAGAATAAAAACAATCTTTGTAAACAAATACAATTTCATAATCATTAAATTTGAATTAATATAATAAGGGACATACTGAAATTAATATAAAGTTCTTTAGATAAAGTCGGTTTCAGTTTCACCGCTCCTTGGCGAGTTCTTCGTCTTATGGAAACAACCATTGAACAAGGTGACATGATTATTTATTTCACTCTACTTGGACGAGAGGTTATCATTTTCACGACACACCTCCTTGCTTTGCATTTGTATATGAAATGATTTTTTTATGGCATCCCAAAAATCTGTGCGATGTCGTGCATTCCCTATTCCAAAAAAAAAAATGTAGTCGTTATAAAAAATTATAATAAAACGAAAAATATAATATTGTTATATATAAAATACTTTTGATCGAATCTTGCGATTCGTCGATATAACATCTCGTCAAAGTAGCTTTTTCTTGAGCCGTCCACCTTTTTTTTGTACTCGTAGTAGAGCGGCCACTATTGCTTTCCCTTCATCCGTTTTTTGTGACTTCTTTTTTTGGCCGGTTTGGATGACGAACCACCAACGTCTTGCGGTTGTGTTTCGGGTACGGAATCAGGTTGGGATATATTAATTGGAACAGATGTATCGTCGTATGGAAAGTTTGTGAAAACACGCCGCCTATATACGACGCGATTCCGGCTAGCTCGTGACAAGCTGAGTATACAAAACCTTGTGGTTGGCCGTGGGTAAGGGGTATTTGGTGGTTGGCGATTTTGTGGCGGGCTAGGGTTCGGGTCGAGGTTTCGGTTAAATGGATGTATTGTAGAGGATTATGGGTTGAATTTATAAAAAAATATAGAGATTGAAGAAGGTGAAAAGTAAAGATGTGGTAAAATTTTAAAAAATAGGTGAGTATTTATAAGTTTGAAAAAGAAATATATATATTTTTTAATCTAGCCGTTACCCAACGGTTACCCCAAACGGTCGAATATCCTAGCCAATCCCAGCCATCCACATCTCTCCCCAACCCGCCCCACGTCAGGCTTCATAGCCACGCCAGTGGGGGAACACCGCTACCCACACTGGCCCGATGTGGCTAAACGGCGTTGGTTGGCTTCTAACGCCCCAAACCCAAGCCCACACCCCACGTTCTAATATGTTAATTAGTGCATAAAGGGTAAAATCGTCCAACAAGGAAAAAAAAGGGAAAGTAGGGTAAAGGTTGCATTCGGATCTACATCACGCCACTTTTATCAACAACTCACAAACACATCTTCTTCCTCAACTCCGCGGCGTCGATCCGAGGAGTTTGAGAAAACCCTAATTCATTCAACACTTCCCACATTCTTCCTCTTCTTCAGGTATTATTATTCTTACAACACTTGATGTTTCTATTTCTCACTCTTTCATATCTTCATTCATGTTTTTCGTTTTATACATCCACTTTTTCAGTCACAAACTCCCGTTTTTCGGTTCTTCCTAGCTCCTATAAACGTATTTAGGTAGAGATGTTATGTATAGTGAACACTGCAAGTCTGGTCTTGACTGACATCGGAATAGTTGTATGAATGTTTAGAAAATTATCGGATTGGTTGCATAATTTTATTCATTGTTATGTGTTTTTTTTTTTTTTTATTGTGTATTTTTTGCAATTATAAATGCTGCTAATCGTTTAATGAGAAATTGTTTTTGAATGAACAAAATATGTGATTTTGAAAAAGTAGTTACTAGCTGTTTATATTTATTGTTATTCTCTCATGTTGGTTTTGTTTATGATATATACATGGTTGTATGGTGGTTTTTATAGCAGTCTCTAGTGGCATATAGGCGTAGCGATCGCTATAGCGCGCTACGTAGCGTATAGGTGTAGGCTCACTATTAGGGTTGTAGCAATAGATAGCGATAATAGCGGCTATTTATTTTTCTTTTGTTTTTTTTTAATATAAATAGGAATTAAATATAGCTATAAAATAGCTGGATTTTAAGTTTTTGTTAAGTATACATGTAAAATAGCATATATACCAGGGTATTTTGATATAGTATACATATAAATTAAATTTTTTTTTTTCTAGCGTATCGCTATTTATAAAATAACCGCCCGCTATTTATCGCTATTCTCTATGTAGCATATAGGTACCTTATCACTATTTGTCGTTGTTTGTCATTAACAACTATGCATTGGGGTAGGCATACAGACTTTGGGTGTTTTAGTTTAAGTAGTATTTAGTGCCCTTGAACATTGTTTGTGGAGATTGCAATAAGATTTATATAGGTGAATGTCAGTAGTTAGTTAGAAGTGAACTTTTATTTGAAAAGGTAAGCTGTATCTAATGCTTCTTTTGTTGATAACAGTAGAGACGTTAAATGAACATGCTAAAATATATATTTTGGATCAATAATTTTCTACATATTGTTGCTTTACGTATGTATGGGGATGATTTTAAAAAAGAATCTTGTTGAATTGCTTAAAAGAAATTACTATCGTTTATTTGCAGTCATGGCGGGCGTAGCACCAGAGGGATCCCAATTCGATGCTAGACAGTTTGATTCTAAAATGAATGATTTGTAAGTTCGTAATAGTTGATATTCTTGTTCTTTTTTAAGCTGGGATTGTAGTGCTAAAATGTTTTTTGTCTTTTATGAATGACGCAGGCTTTCGGCTGATGGACAGGATTTTTTCACGTCATATGATGAAGTTTATGATAGCTTTGATGCTATGGGTCTGCAAGAGAATCTTTTGAGGGGCATATACGCATATGGTAAGTCCATTTAATACTAATAATTAGAAGTCACACATAGTGTATTATCTCAATTATATTTTGTTTTGACGTATAAATTGTTTCGATGCAGGTTTTGAGAAACCATCAGCAATTCAGCAACGGGGAATCGTACCATTCACCAAGGGTCTCGATGTTATTCAACAAGCACAATCTGGAACCGGAAAAACCGCCACCTTTTGCTCAGGCATTCTCCAACAACTCGATTACAATGTAGTCGAATGCCAGGCTTTGGTTTTAGCACCGACTCGTGAACTTGCACAACAAATTGAGAAGGTCATGCGGGCCCTCGGTGACTACCTTGGTGTTAAGGTTCATGCTTGTGTTGGTGGGACCAGTGTTCGTGAGGATCAACGCATCCTCTCAGCCGGGGTCCACGTCGTTGTTGGTACACCCGGCCGTGTTTTCGACATGTTGCGCAGACAGTCCCTTCGTTCTGATAACATCAAAATGTTTGTTCTTGATGAAGCTGATGAAATGCTTTCACGAGGTTTTAAAGATCAGGTATATGATCAATGATCAATGATCAACTTACTTTACATCGGAAATCTAATTATTACTAATGAATTTATTTTTTGGTTTCAGATCTACGATATCTTCCAGTTGTTGCCATCAAAGGTTCAGGTCGGAGTGTTTTCCGCAACAATGCCACCGGAAGCTTTAGAAATCACTAGAAAGTTCATGAACAAACCGGTGAGGATTCTCGTAAAGCGTGACGAACTCACTTTGGAAGGTATCAAACAATTCTACGTGAACGTGGAGAAAGAAGAGTGGAAGCTTGAAACCCTTTGTGACCTTTACGAGACACTAGCAATCACGCAAAGTGTCATCTTTGTGAACACACGAAGGAAGGTTGACTGGTTGACCGACAAGATGAGAAGCCGTGACCACACCGTCTCAGCCACACACGGTGACATGGACCAGAACACACGTGACATCATCATGCGTGAGTTTCGGTCCGGCTCTTCTCGTGTTCTCATCACCACTGATTTGCTGGCGCGTGGTATTGATGTTCAACAAGTTTCACTTGTTATAAACTATGATCTTCCTACCCAACCGGAAAATTACCTTCATCGTATCGGGCGTAGTGGACGATTTGGAAGAAAAGGTGTGGCGATTAACTTTGTGACACTTGATGATGAGAAGATGCTTGGTGACATCCAGAAGTTTTACAATGTTGTCGTTGAGGAGCTGCCGTCCAACGTTGCTGATCTGATTTAGATGAATTATCGTCTCTGCGGTTTTGAATTTGAATTTGGTCGTTATTTTTGTTTAAGTTATTGAAAGATGGTCTTTTGGTAGTAGGATTTGAAACCATGTTTGTACCCTTGAGCTTTAATTTCCTGGGACTGTATGGATTAGTTTATTTTCCATTCAATCTTTCAGTGTCATTCCATTTTTGATCCAAATTTTGTTTGTTCTAAAATTAACTATTGGTTATTGCAGCAATTTTTTTATATAAACCTGGTCATTTTATTAACCTTTGTTGTATTATAACAATCAAATCTGAACATTTATTAATTTTTGGCTGTAAAAAATCTATACCTACAAGTTTTTTAATCTATTACTAAGGTGACTCGGGGCGGTGCGTGATGAAGCTTCATCACGCGTTATTTTATCACGGAACACCGCCGCCGCCTTGTTTAAAACGCGTTATGGTTAAAACGCGTTACACAGATAACGCGTTGAACTTTCAATTTTCGAACGTTGGAACATGACCGTTGGGTATTTTTTTGAACGTTTGGATGATATTTAATCCTTTTTTTTTATATAAATCCAACCTATTTCAATACACAAACTCAAAAACCTCTCAACTATTCTCACACTCAATACAAAAAATTAAAACACTCTCCAACTCAATCTAAATAATTTTACAAGAAATATGGAAGGTTCAAGCAAGAGAGGTGGCGGATCGAAAAAAAGAGGTTCGGGTACGAAGAAAAATCCCGTAAGGCCCAAGGTTCGAGCGAATCTTGGTGAGTCGGGGCGCTTTAGGTTGCAAGACGAACCCGACCAAGTCCACGGAGTCGATCTCCAGAATCGAAGAGGAGAAAATGACCCAATTCAAGAAGGCCGAGCAAAGAAAAGAAACAATTTTGTCCCTAAAAATTGAACGCGAGCAGGCGTACAAGGATCACTTGAAGACGATTGAAAGACAAAAAGATTTAAAAATCTTGTGTGAAAAGCACGACCATCTCGACGAACCATTTAAGTCAGTTGTCATTCAACAAAAGCGCGAAATTTTAGCAAAGTGGGGTTGGGATATGCCACTTTAGTTTATTTTTTTTCCCAATTTTAGTTGTTTTTTTATTTTCCTATGTAATTTTTTTTTTAAATTTAATGAAATTTTTAATTTTAGTGTTTTATTGTTAATTTCTAATTTAAAATAAAAAATTTAAAAATTAGTGAAATTTAATTTTAAAATGAAAATTAAAAATAAATTGGAGTGATAGAATTCCATCACTAGTGATTCCACCCCTCCTACATTTCTATCACTAGTGATGGAAATTTGGTTGATGACATGGCACGATCTTATTGGACAATGTGAGTGATACTTTCTATCACTAGTGAACCACCCCTAGTCCCCTAATATCCATATTCTTTAATACAGGAGTGGTTGGTTGGTATTCTTGAGGGTGATTGATGTTCTTCAACTCAACAGCCACCGCCACCGCCACATACGACTATCAACGTTTGACCGTTTAGGAAACCCATCCTAAATTTTTTTACGGCAAATTCGGATGACTAACGAACCACTGGAGTATCATCGTGCCACCGACGGAACCACCCGATCATATCCATCTCCACTAGGCTATAATGCTTATACACTAATTCAGGAGGAAACCCAATAAATATGGAAACACCCCCTTGTGGAAATTGAACCCATGACCTATTGGTTCCAAAGCGTTATCCCCATCTACAGATTGTGACATGCACATGTGAATTTGTATCAAATTTGAGTTCTAGAACTAGAACTTTGACCTTTAAAAAGTCAAGGTTATGAAAAGTATGCAAGTGTGGCATGTGCAACAAGTCAACAGTTTGGTCATTGGCTAACAGTGGATACAAATTTCTATCAATTTTGATCTATAAACGTTATGGAGAAAGGTCATGCTTGGTAATTTAATAGTTATTTACAACATGATCAGGAATCTTGATTCCACTCTTTTGAAATTATTTCTTCTATTTCATAGCCTGCAGCATCTTTCATCACAAGATGTAGGAACCAACAGTTCCCAACCCATTTGTTCCACCTCTTATTCCTGTTCAAACCTTGGCTACTTGAGCTTTCCGTTCTACGCTTCTGGTAATTCAGCATGTGGATTGTGCGAGGTTGATTGCAACCAACTAGTTCCGAAGATTCAACTGACACAAGACTACCCATCCTATGATCTTGTGCAGGTCATGCCAGGCAGTACTAGTAGTCATTTTGTTCTTGTCCGAGACAACTATTTTTCAAACCAAATAACTAACAAAAGTTGTGATTCGTTGACATACATATTACCTCCCAATTTACCATCTCTCTCTTATAACATCTCTCCCACCCTTTTCGTTGAAATAGCCGTCAACGAGTCCTAGAGTTGAAAACGCTACTCTTATTCACATGTGAAGAAGATGACCGACTCCTTCAAAGTAAAAGTAGGTGAAGGAGGCTATGGTTCTGTATACCGAGGGAAGTTACAAAATGGTAACGACGTTGCAGTCAAAGTTTTAAACGAATTAAAAGGTAACGGGGAAGATCTAGTCAATGAGCTAGCAAGCATTAGCAAGACTTGTCATGTTAACATCGTAAGTCTAGTAGGCTTCTGTTTTGAGGGTCGTCACAAAGCTCTGATCTATGAGTATATGCCTAACGGGTCACTCGAGAAATTTATCTATAATCCAAGTTCAGAAACAAGTATTCAACTAGAATATAAAAGGTTATATGAAATTATAATCGGCATTGGTAGAGGACTAGAGTACTTGCATCGCGGTTGTAATACTAGAATTCTGCATTTTGACATAAAGCCGCACAATATTCTTTTAGATAAAGATCTGTGTCCTAAGACATCTGATTTTGGGCTCGCAAAGCTATGTCCAGAGACAAGAAGTGTTGTATCTATGTCGGGTATGCGAGGAACACCTGGTTATATTGCACCGGAAGTATTTTCCAGGAACTTTGGAGTGGTGTCCCACAAATCAGATGTGTACAGCTACGGGATGATGGTGTTAGAAATGGTGAGGGGGCGAAGGAATGTGGTGGTTGAAGATGATGGCACTAGTAACATGTACTTTTTTGATTCCGTATATAAGCAAGTTGTATCCAACAAAAATTTTGTACTGAGTGGCGTGTTAGACGTGCAGGATAAAGAAGTAGCGAAGAAGATGATCTTGGTAGGCTTATGGTGCACACAAAGCGATCCTTCAAGTAGACCATCAATGAGTAAGGTGTTGGATATGTTAGAAGGGGATTTAAAGTCCATACAAGTTCCCCCAAAACCTTTTATGTATTCCACTTCAAGATCACCAGATTCCCGACACTAAATTGTATACGGTTTTATGGTTCAGTCTTATATATTAAAATATGTAACTAATTTTTTGTTTATAAATGTAATGGAAGATTTCATTATCTCGCGGTAAAGTTCCTGGATGTTTTGTATAGACATATTTCTCAATAATTTTTGTTGACAACTTATTTGTTGCTTCAAAGAAAAAAGCTGTCACCAAGTCCCATTTTCAAAAAAAAAAATGTTGATTTGGATGGATATTCTTTCTTTGTTTGATATAATGAAATAGTGAAATGAGTCAAATGGGTCTCTCTTATCAAGCATTCCTTTCTTTATCGTTAAGAAAACCCAACGATAAATTGGTAAATTGGGTAAGAAGTACTTAGTTATGAATGGAGCGGTTCAATCTGTTACAGGTCACGAGTGCAATTTTAGTTTTGGGGCCTTTTATAAAATCTTTTAAGATAACAATACTACTCTTCTTTAAATTTGTTACCGACAATAATAAACTAAATAAATACGTTTTGATTTAATCTTAACTAGTGAATAGTCAAAAGAAAACACAAACAAACTATTTTGGATGGTGTGGGTTGGCAGAGGTGTACAACAAAAGTGGTTTGGGCCCAACGACCTGGAAACCAGCCCGACGTTGACCTCGTAATTGGTAAATAAACTGGTTTGACACGAACCGGTTTGGGTTCAACCCAACGGTTTTTTACAGGTTTGAGATTTTTTGTGTTGAGAATTAGTTCCAACCCGAACCGGTTTGAGTCTGCCTAAAAATAGCCGATAAAAAAACAGTTTAAACGCTAAAACCGATTTTGGACCCGATCCAGTTTGGGTTTGGTGGATTGAGATTTCAACCCTAAAACCGGTTCACAATCTCAGAAACGTAATAAATTAAACTGTAGGCCCAAGTCTTAAGCCCAATGGATCATGTATCAGCATTGAACTGCAGCCCAATTTGAAACCCAAAACTTTCCAGATCCCACAATATCGCCTACGGCAGAACAACCACAGCACAAAATGGCTCCCAAATCGAAACCGAAACCGTCAGCCGCTCCGGCAATCGCCATCGAAGATCTTTTCACAGCTCTCGATCGCCACATAAAGAGATCAGAGTACGAACAAGCCGTTAAAGTTGCAGATCAAGGTATACAACTCATTCTAATTCCACGATTTATTCAATTTGTTAGTAAATGTTGTTTTTCTGCAGTTTTATCGGTTGCTCCTGGTGACGAAGATGCAATTCGGTGTAAGATTGTGTCTCAGATTAAGGAGGATAAGATTGATGATGCTGTTTCCACTATTGTTGCCTTGTCGAAGAAGTTTCCGATCGATTTAGGTTTTTATAAGGTATATGTTATAACTGTTTGTTAATTGTGTGTGTGAATTTGATTTCGTGTGTTATTGGTGTGTAATGTTAATTTAGGAGGTGTTTATAGTTTATGTTATTTGATGCATGATAAATTGTGTATTCGTATGATTATGATTCAGTTGATTCGGTTTTTCGATGAGATTCTGAGTTTGATTTTTAACTTATTGTTGGACAGCATATTTAGAAATTAATGGTTATAGGTGATTAAATGGCCTTAATGATTTATGAGAACTGTTGAGTGTTCGACTGCGTTACTTTGAGTACAAACTAGTAGTTATCGGGGCATAGATTGAAGCGCGTTAAGAGTTGTGTAGTGATGCTGAAATTACTGATGAGCTACATAAATAGAATGGTTTCTGTGGTAATGGAAGTAGAGTCACATTGTGTTGCATACAGATTCATTGGATTCCGATACAGTGATTCTATGGCTTGTCTCCTATCCTGTATAATTATGTAATTTGTTTTATACTTTCGTATGGATTTATATGAAAATTTGCGTATTTGAAAATGGTATTTTCATGTTTCTATGTATACACTTAACCAGAACCGTTCATTAGGAGTCAGGACTATTACTTCACATGTTTTTGAAGCGTGAAGTTTCATATTGTTGATGCATCTCTTTTTTTTTTTCTCTATATAAACAGGCCTACTGTCTATACAGACAAAATAAGTTAGATGAAGCTTTGGAAATCTTAAAGAACCTAGAGAGAGACAATGCAACAATGTTGTTAGAATCACAGATTCTATTTCGTCAAGGAAATATGGATGCTTCTGTGGACATATATCAAAATCTCCAGAGATCAAGAATAGAGTCACTGGAGATAAATCTTGTTGCCGGTTTGGTTTCAGCTGGTAGGGCTTCTGAAGTTCAACGAGTGATGGATGCCATGCGAGTGAAAGCAACTAGCAGCTTTGAGATGGCTTATAATACGGCATGTTCATTGCTTGAAACGAACAAGTTCTCAGATGCTGAGCAACTCCTACTTTCAGCTCGAAGGTATGTTTTGTTGATATCAGGATGAAGTTCGCATCACATCTCGATTGCCCAAACTGCATGTATTTATTTTTCTCAATATATCTTTTTTTTGAACGGCACACAACATCTTATTCATCACCAAATATTGTACAACGTTTATGACAAGCAAGAAACTGGAACAGAAACATCATACAAAATCCTAAGCAGTTAATCTCGGCGATATATCGGTAATATATCACCGATATATCGGTTATCGGGTCTCAGTAAAATATTGGTTCAAAATCTCGGTGATAATATCGGTAGCGATAATATCGGCGATATATGCCGATATATCGCCAATATTTTGTCTTTGTAATATCGGTTATCTCATCGATAATATCAGTTGGCCCAATTTTATTCTTTTTCTTTAAAGCCTGCTCTCCAAAGTCCAAAGCCTATTCCCTTTTGCGTTATTGTTGGCCCAAATACCATTATTTTAACCAAACTATATTCACACCCTTCACACGCTTCGGCAGCAACAGTCGTCCCTCCCAGTCACTCAACCTAAATCTATCACACAGCCTACAATCGTCCCTCCCAGAATGTGTGTTTAAATTAGTTTATCATTTATCAATTTATCATAGAATGTTAGTGTTAGAATCATTTATCAGTTTAATTTAGTGAGCTATGTTGATTTTCATTTATCAGTTTACCACACTTAGTGTTAGAATCATAGAATGTGTTTTTAATTTATTAGGTATGTCACACATATTTATAAATAAACAAGAAAAAACATTGAACCGATATATCACCGATATCTCAAATATCGGTCCTTAACCGATATCCGATATTTTTCCGCATTAACTGCATAGACAAAATCATCGCCCTTACTTCACCTATCTAATGTGACAATGAACTTTACTCATCTATATTAAACAACAGCCAGTTCCGCCAATCCAAGTTGTTTCTTTTTGCTCTACTCTTGATCCACATGTAAGACACCACTTGCATCTCACCGAAAATCTTCTCGACTACAACTTGCTCGCCTGAAAAAGTTAAGCCATTCCTCGCTTTCCATATCTCCCAACATGTCGCTAGAAGAATTGTTTGTATTACCTTCTTCCTGAATTTCGACACCACTAGTGGTTTGTATGCTCGCAATAAATCTCTCATGTTTTCAGCTGAGAACATATCATTGATCCGTGGTCTGAGTCCTCATCTGAATCCTCATCTTGATCACTGCACAATCTACCTATCATTGATCCGTGGTAAATATGACACTTCTGCAGATTTTTTAGAGTTGCTAACTTGTTCTGACTACCTCGCCACGTGAAAATATTCGTCTTCTTCGGAGCCCAGTTCACCCAGTCCGTCGGGCAATACGGAGCCTGCGAACTTGGAAAATAATAACCTGCACGAAGAGACCGAGAACACGTCTTCCCTGTCCGGGCACCACTTCCATCGGTCCCCCACCCCTGAGAGAACAAGCGCACTGCGAACAACGCTGATTTGCTGCTGCTGTAGTTCTGCAGCCATAACCGGAACCCGATTCCAACGTATCTATTTTGACACTTTATAAAAGACACATGCATTAATTTATTTAGGGTTACTTTAGTTGCTTCTTATTCTCATAATGCGCCTTCATTAATATGTCAAATTATGCTAAAAAAATGTACGTACAATACAAATCACAAATTAATTTAAAAGTATAAATTCTTGACAGAATTGGGCAGGAGACATTGATGGAAGAAAATTTAGCTGATGATGAGATAGAGATCGAGCTGGCACCCATAGCTGTGCAGTTAGCCTATGTACAGCAGGTAACGAACAGCCTATAAATTCTTAATTTTTCTTACTTTTTACAACATTATTTATAATCATCTTTTTTTCAGCTTTTGGGAAACAGACAAGAAGCGATTGTGTCTTACACAGATTTTATTAAGCGAAACCTGCCCGATGAACCATCAAACGCAGTAGCAATAAACAATTTAGTAGCTCTAAAAGGTCCTAAAGATATAACTGATGGTTTAAAGAAGCTTGATCGCTTAATCCAGAAAAACAGTGGAGATAAAAGCTTCCAGCTTGTTCCTAGTTTAGAGCTAAAACTTTCATCAAAACAGAAGGAATCAATCTACGTCAATCGCATGCTGTTGCTACTTCATTCTAATAAGATAGATCAGGTCATAATTAATTTTATTTCTTTCCTCAATATCTTTCTTTTTAGGAAGGCTTCTCTGTAGGCTTGTGAATGAACCGAATGAATACGAACGGAGGCATGTTCTTATTCGTTCATTTAGCTTTAACCGAACACGAACATATAACCGAACACAGTTTTTTGTTCATGTTCGTTTATTAAGAAAATGGGTATGTTCGTGTTCGTTTATGTTCATTTCATTCGTTTAAAACCTAAATGAACAATTCGTGAACATACACACATAAACAAACAAACTTAAAGAAACATAATTTAACAAATAATAAACAACAAAAATGAACATAATTGAACAAACATAAATGAACACAAATGAACATAATTGACTAAACATAAACAAACATAAAGTAATTTTGTATATAAATTAGTGATTAGTTACGATAAATTTCATTAGAAAACCCTTTTTTTTTTACTAGAAAGCCCAATTATCAATTATATAAATTAGTGATTAGTTACGCTAAATTGCATTAGAAAACCTTTTTTTTACTAGAAAGCCCAATTATCAATTAATTATATTTATATAAGTAGTTAGAAAGTTTCTTTTATGTTTAATATTTATATAAATATAACTACTTGTGTATTTATATCGAAACGAACAAACATAAACAAATGTAAATAAACGAACATAAACGAACGTTCACGAACGTAAATGAACGAACAAAATGTGTGTTTATGCTCATTCGTTTAGCTGCATGAACAAAAAATTGTGTTCATGTTCATTCATTTATTAAATAAACGAACTTCTCGCCGGACAAGTTCAGGAACAGTTCATGAATGTTCGGTTTGTTTAGAGGCCCACTTCTCTAAGTTATGATTCTTAATTTAACAGGCTCGCGAACTTGCTGATGCGTTGCCACAAATGTTTCCTCAAAGTGTGACACCTGTACTTCTTCATGCTGCTGTATTTGTGAGAGAAAACAAAGCTGGAAAAGCAGAAGAAATGTTAGGAAAATACGCAGAAAGATTTCCCGAAAAATCAAAAGTTGCTTTACTGGCTAGGGCACAGATTGCAGCTGCTGCAGGGCATCCTCAAATTGCATCAGAATCTTTACTAAAAATACCTGATATTCAGCACATGCCTGCAACCGTTGCAACTCTTGTTGCTCTAAAAGAACGTTCTGGTGATATCGATGGTGCTAATGCGTTGTTTGATTCCGCCATTGCTTACTGGTCAAACGCTATGACTGAAGATAATAATAATCTGAGTGTTATAATGCAAGAGGCTGCAGCTTTTAAGCTCAAACACGGGCAAAAAGAGGAAGCGTTAAACCTCTTTGAAAAGCTTGTGAAAAGCCATAATAATATCGAGGCTTTGGTAGGACTGATACAAACTGCTGCTTATACAGATGTCGAAAAGGCGGAAACTTACGAGAAGAAACTGAAACCGCTTCCTGGTTTGACATCTATCGATGTTAACGCTTTGGAGAAAACTTCTGGTGCAAAGCACGTTGAAAACGGGCCCCACTTGGCGAATAATAACATTGAACCTAATGAAACAAAAGTTAGCAAGGAGAAAGCGAAGAAGAAGAGAAAGAGAAAGCCGAGGTACCCGAAAGGGTTTGACCCTGCTAACCCTGGTCCACCACCGGACCCGGAGAGATGGTTACCTAAAAGAGAGAGATCTAGCTACAGGCCCAAGAGGAAAGACAAACGGGCTGCTGCTCAGATTAGAGGCTCTCAGGGTGCGGTGGCTAAAGAAGCTTCTGGCTCTAATTCCGGAAACGTGAAGTCCAACCAGCCGTCAAATGCAAAGGCATCTTCCGGCAGTGAACCTGCAGTACAACCGAAGGCTTCTTCAAAGTCTTCCAGGAAGAAATCCAGAAAGTGAGGTAACTTCGAAATTTTGTACTGTTAAGACCCAAAAGGATTTTTATTGAAGGGGAGTTGAAGCTGTTGCTTAAGTGTGTTTACTTGTTGACTTTAGTCATGAATGGGTGAAAGACGAGATACATTGTTGAATTACTTATGCTGTAGTACTGTTTTATTACAATATTTACCGAGAATCACTTATCGAGCTTGCGAGCGTAAACAAGTCTATTATTATTATCTTTATTAATTATTATATTAATTTATAGATGATAAACGAGCCAGTCTCCAGTCTCCACGTTCTATAGTTTCATCTAGTGGCGATTTCTGGCTTCTTGTTTCTCGCCTGGATCTCTCGATTGGAATCTTACATTGTTAGGTGTCCTTCCATTTGTTTTTGCTAGAAACGGCACTTTCTATCTACAATCTCTTCTGATTTTGTGGGCAAACAAACTAAATTTCAGCTCAGATTTCTACATTGATCTGTCAACATTTTTCTTTGAAGGGCTCAGATTTGGACCACATATTCCAAGTTAATTTCTTTGCCATCTGATTGAAAATTTGAAACCATGATTTCAGTTTTTGGGGATCAAGGGAATTGTCATTATTTCAATTATGCTTCTGTTCACTGTTCTGATGAATATATGGTTCCAGTTGATCAACCGGCACAAAGTTGAACATGATTTCAGTGATAAAGTTTTCTTCATTGACTGGTTCTTCTACTTGGAATTTTTGTTCAAAGTCATTCATAATCGTTTTGTACCATCTTTTCGAGCCCATATGGATTTGGAATAAAATTTTCCCGTTTCAAACACACATACTGAAATCTCTTTGCAGCCGCTTTAAACAT
The DNA here is from genome assembly GCA_030545235.1 of Helianthus tuberosus. Taxonomy (NCBI): domain Eukaryota; kingdom Viridiplantae; phylum Streptophyta; class Magnoliopsida; order Asterales; family Asteraceae; genus Helianthus; species Helianthus tuberosus. Next base: position 8,963,107 of record CM060424.1, on the reverse strand, counting down.
GGCCCAAACCCGTTTTGACCCGAATCAAAGTAACCATTTTTTAAAATCGGCTCATCCTGACCCGGATTCATTCTGACCTGTTACCCTGCCCAATCCGACCCGACCATTTGCCTAGGTATAGTGCCAAACTTTTTTTTAATGGGCTCTACGTTAGAGATGCACATAAAAACCGATTTTTACAACCAAACTGGTTTGAAACCATTAATAGAAAAGCCGGCTAGGTGATAAATAACCGTAGAATTCTAACCGGCTCACCATTTTAAGCAGGAATCAGCTTTTCTACGTTTGGATAAATAATAGCCGTTCTATATAACTGTATAAACAAGTTTTTTGCTCTCTACATCAGTATATATAGATATTATTGGTTTTAATCATCTAGATGTATTAACGTAATATGAACTGTTCGATAAGAACAATGTTTTATTAATCTTTAACAAGTAAAATTATTTTTTTAAAGGTCGAATAGTCGTAAACAGGAGTCGTCTAAATGTAACATATTCGTCCACATAAATTCCTATTCTTAATGTAAAAGCATGAAAATTGTCTTTCTAAATCTAAACTAGCAACTATCACACACCCTACCCCTTGGTTGTAAAGCTAGAACAAATCAACAAAGCATGAAATCGGTATATACTTGCTATTATTTAATAACTAGTGTTATTACCCGCCGCTTCGCGGCGGGGTTAAGTAAACTATTAACAGGTTTTGGCATTTCAATGCACCATGTGGTGTGCAAGTATATAAAAACAAAACCTATGCGGCCAATGTTGAAACCAAAGAAACTATACTGTGCCTTGACATGTTGTAAATTAATACATACAAGTGTATCTACTCGACTAACAAAGAAAGAAGCAACACTTGTAACCCTAGATAAGTCATGAAGACCTGAAGTTATAATTACGTTTTTAGGATATAATTACGTTTATTTTTTAAGAAAACTTGAACTTCGTCAAGTGTCGTTTTTAGGATATAATTACGTTTCGTAGTACGGGTTTTTAACGAAAAATGGACAGAGTTTCCTCTGTTTTTAGACGATCCCGACAACTAAAGTGTCAATAATTTCAAAAACGCAACAATACTTTTCAACCATTCAAACAATATATATATATATATAATGTTCGTCAATTATGCCAAAATAAAACGTAAATATTCGCTAAAAGCATTGGTTCGAGCTCGGTTCGTGTAAAGTATAATATGTATAAACAATGAAATTAAAATTCGCTTCGTTTAAATTTTTACCGGGTCTGGCTTTCACCGGCGTTGACTGCTGTTGACCAGCAGTTTGACCGTTGACTTTTGTTGACTGAAGTTGAACGAAAGTTGTTCGCGTTGACTGTGTCTGACCCGGACTCAAACTGAAACCTGAATTGACCCGTGATACCAAGGTTGACCCGTGTGTCGTTTGATCACTTTTGACCTGACCCGCTTGACCCGAAACCGAACCGGAACGAATCCGCGCAGGAACCGTGTTGAACCAAACACCCTAACAATAGCCACCAGTATCACTGCCGTTAAATTCCGGCAGTTATATGTCGTGGTCGACCTCCGGTCACCGCCGTTGTGAGCCACCCGCGCCAACACCAACAAAACCAAAATGCAGGGGAAGCTAGGTTAGCACTTGTAAAGCTGACAAGTTTACCCGAGAGAAAAGAAAATGAAAGAAACTTACTAAATCCTTGTCGTCAGTCGTCGAAACCACCCCGTACCACCGTGTCTCCGCCGCTTTGTCGCCGGAATTCCACTGGAAACCTTGTGCATCTAAATCTGATACAGAATTCCCGCACCCCAGCCGTCGATTGCCGAAATCTGGGTCGCCGGAGGAGGATTCGCCGCCTGTCGGCCTTTGCGCCGCCACGGGGGAGGTGGTCGGCCTCCCCTTTCTCTCGCCGATCTCTCTCTCATCTCGTTCCCTCCTTTGCTGCCGTATACTTGTCGTCGTGCGCCACCACCCGAGGGTGGTGGCCGACCGTTTACCCGAGAAGAGGGGGGTGTTGTGTGGGCGGTGCGAGGGGGTAGAAGAAGGACAGGAGGTTGGAGGTTGGTGTGCGGCCGGAGAAGAAACTGGAGATGGCCGGACCGTCGCCGGAAATACGGCTCCGGTTCCGGAGCTCGAGAGAGGAGGCAGAGGGTGAGAGGCGTCGGCTGCAATGTGTGTGTGTAGGTTTTCCAAACGCCGTTACCGTCAAGTTACTGTTTCTCAGTTAAGTTAGAAATTAATACATATATATGAATTAATAAAATACAATTCAAATGACTATATGCTAGACCTCAGGCACTAATATACATGAACGGCTACTGGTAAACACTGCCAGAAAAACAAGAAATGAATGTAAACATTTTTACTATTAAAACAAGCCAGATAAAGAGTTGTAAAAAAAATAGAATTCATAAATGCTACAGATTTACACTTCTGTAAGATAGCTTTTTCATTACCAAGAGAGAACAATTTCCCCCACCACCACATGCCCATTTTGAAGGAGGTGGTTGTTTCTTTGTTTTATGGAAAAAGTGTTTACAATTTACAACTCCTTTAATGGGCCCTCCTATCTTCATCATCAAAATTTAGAGACTCCATTCCCTTGAGAGTAGTTTCATACTTTGTCGTAGCTACATTCCTGTTTCTTGGATCTGAGGATACAGGTTGTGGTGAACTTCTCTGCCATGTCTCGGAGACGCGGGACCGACTAGGTGGGTCCACATCATTACTTCGCCTCATTGATCCGCTTGCTCTCTACATAACAATCGTATGTGCACGTTAGGTAGTGAATACAAAGTACATTTGCATTATAAGAAACAAGAAAAACTCACCATAGCATCTGTGTTGGTTGTAGCAGCAGCATCATTACCAACTGGACTCTTTTCCCTATGGAGTAGATTACCCGAGTTAGTGACTTGTGGAGAACTTCTCCTTCGAGAAGGATCCAATGAAGATAAGCCAGTCTGTCTCCCACTTTCCTCGCCTACAATAGATTAACTAATTGTTATTTCTAACCAAATACGAAAAAGCCTGGAGTTAAAAAAGTAAACTCCGCATTACCCGTCTGCCTATCACCGTTTGGAATAACTGGTGGCATCCCAGAACTTGGCCCGGCACCCATACCCTATCAGTTAAAACAGTTTGTTACATTTTGTAATTCCACTTCTTAATAAGAGGTGCATGAAACAAAACATGTATGATGCTTACAAGGCCACGAGTAGGTGGAGCAGCAATCTGTGATTGCTGATACTTCAAAATCGTCCAATCAAAAACATAATCAAACTGAAACCCTATAAAGAGAAAAGAACGACTGTAAAATATCATCTGTCAAGTGTGAACCGTCAAAACATGAAATTTATACCTTCACGGATAAAGAGGTCGCGGAATATTCTCTTCAGGTAAGCATAATCAGGTTTGTCCTCAAACCGTAAAGAACGGCAGTAATGAAAGTATGATGCAAACTCTGTTGGATAACCACGGCATAAGGCCTGAGAGAAGCGGAAAGGAATCATTACGCGAACTTCAATACAACTAATCTCTTGTGAGTGCACAATAATTAATACCTCAATCGACGTAGAAACCTTCTTCTCACTAATTTTCTCGTACTTCTGTTTCTTGTTTCCTGCTTTTAGCCCTTGCCAAGGAAGGCTGGTTGTATAACATAAACATCGTTAGATTGATGACAGTACAAGCGGTTTAAAAATGGAAAAGAGTGAAACTCGCCATTACCTTCCTCTTAAGAAATACATAAGTACATATCCAAGAGATTCTAGATCATCCCGCCTGCTTTGTTCTACACAGTCCACAAAGAAAAGTACACAAGTCAATATTCACAAGACGACATAAGAGTGCATTTACTATTTTAGTATTTTCAAATATTCACCGATCCCAAGATGGGTATTCATGCTTGCATATCTTGCAGTCCCAGTCAGGTTTTTATTCTCTCTGCAGAACAGAGAGAAGAGCATGCATTAATCACTTGAATATGTATATATATATATACACACACATATATATAACTATAATTGAGTTGTTAATAATCTCACCTGTATGGTATGTGCTGGTGAGTTGTAGTATCCCTGTATTTCTTCACCAGACCAAAGTCAATGATGTAGACCTGATTTGCACGTCGTCCCAAACCCATAAGAAAATTGTCTGGCTTGATATCTCGATGTAGAAACGATTTACAATGAACGAATTCAATACGATTGATCTGAAAGGAATAACAGTCCTTGTGAATGTTAGAAGCTAAAGAGGTAAATATATTTAAGTTTTTAGATCATGAACCGACTAACCATTTGATCTGCAAGCATGAGAACTGTTTTGAGAGAAAGTTTCCTGCTGCAGAAATTGAATAAATCCTCAAGACTGGGCCCAAGCAAATCCATCACAAGAACATTATAATCTCCCTCCACGCCGAACCACCTCACATTTGGAACACCAGCTACAATAATGAGATTGTGGCAATCAATAAAATGCTTCAACAATTGATAAGAAGTTTTCAAAACGATATATATGTAGAATATATTGATGCAGGTCCATACTTCCTCCCTGTAATATTCTGTATAACTTGGACTCATACAGCAGCTGAGGATGTTTTGTCTTGACATTTTCCTGACAATTACAGATATAACTTCAAAAAATGTTACAAAATAAAAAAGAAAAAGAAAAGGATTTCACTTTCCCTTGCAAGAAAACAATGTGATACAATCCGATTTTTAATGAGCAAAGGTATCTGTTAACCTAGAACACAAGAAAGATTAAAACGAATCCGATAGACCCGCACCCGCCAGTCTACCAGATAAAACCTAGAGTACCAAAATAGTCATGCAGCTATTTTGTGTTAGCCCCATGCAGAAAAACAACACACATGCACATACATACATACATACATTATACATACATATATATAGTTCCCAAAATAGAATTCCTGTCTACAGAAAACATGATGTGTTTGACTTTAATACCTCCATACATCTTATACAACAACAACAACCATACCCAGTAAATCCCACTTATAGCAAAGCTATTGGTAGGGTCTGGGGAGGGTGAGATGTAGGCAAGCCTTACCTCTATCCCATGGGATAAAGAGGCTGCTTCCGGTGAGACCCCCAGCTCCAACGCCATGTCCAGACATCAAAGTTACATCCAAAAATACAAGGCACATTGATAGCGGTTAGGGAACCCAGAAAATTACCGACTTTACCGTTGGGATTTTGAAAGAATTGACGCTTATAATATTGAAGTTTGGACCAGCAGCTCTAATTGGGTCATTCACAACAAACGGGTCAGCTGAACCTGGGCCCGAATCGGATCATATAGGGACCCATGGAGGTGGTTGATAAAACTAGCTTAACACCCCACGTTCACCACCTCTTTTTATTTATTTCTGCATGTTTTATTTTCAGTTTCTTTTGATGCTTTATTTAATTGTACTTGTTGCTTATTAGGTAGTACTTTATCTTAGTGTTTAAACGTGGGGGTAGTGCATGAAATCTATATGTATCGAACTTTGTAATGAATGGAAGGTGGTGGTTTTATGTTTGAAATTTCTCTGTGTTTCTCTTCTTCGAGCAACCAGTTTTATTATCTTCCATTGCTAATCCAAGGTAGCATCTTGGGTGGTGTTCTTTGGAACCTATACTTGAGTTTTAGGTGGTGAATCTGTATCCTTTTACTCAGTTTAGGAAGCTCTTCGGTTTGAATCGGGTGGTGTTTCTGTATCCCATTCGACCGTTGCTTGTTCGTTTCGTTTGAATTCTATGATTACTAGCCGTTTGATACTTTGATTCCTATCACACATAGCTACTAAAAAACAACATAAACATAGTACACTAAAGATATTTTTAGCAGGCTACCATACAATTAGTGATATACAACATAACATAAAAACACACAGACAAGCAATAACATGCAAAGGCCCCCAAAGCATGTCAACACGGTAATCTCCTTAGAAAAAACCAACATCCTAAGCTCTTAAAGAACGAGTTTAATGTTAAACCAAAATATCGTCCTAAAAGTCCTTGACCTTGATCCTACGTCTCCACGAACTCCTATCCTGGACCATGTCCTTAGAGAGGTGCAATTCTAGCAAATCCTGTCTAATCCGCTCCTCCCACGCTAGCTTTGGCCTATCTCTACTCCTCCCCTCCACATTGAGATTTTCTACGCTTCTAACTGCGGCTGCCGTTTGTCTCCTCCTAACATGCCCAAACCATCTCAACCTCCCCTCACTTATTTTATCAGATATACTAGCTACCCCTAATCTATCCCTGAAAACCTCCATACATCTTATATGTAGCTCAAAAGATCCTGGACAGTAAAGTTCTAACTGAAAATAGTACAAGTTCATAACCAGCTGAATCTTCATAATACATTCATTATTCTCAACTACTTGATGATCAAGAACATAACTTAATATTTATTGCACGTGCATTTAACTGTGTTGATGTTCCAATGGGAGTCTTGCAATAAAACGTGAGCATGCTCGGAGGAAAAGATTAGTAGACCAATCAATCAACTTTCATCTCTTAGATTCTTAATACAAAGTCTGAGGGCTTTTATTACAAAGTTATCATTCAAATAACAAAAGAAAGCAACAAAGAGTTCTAATATCATAATACCAAAGTTAAACAGTTACATTCATCATGACTTAAATTCATAAAGGCAATCCTCTTAAACATCAAAATTAACTCATTGTTCTCAGTAACCCTAGAATCAACAACATTTCAAATTCGTCTTCTTAATAACCTAATAATAGCAATCAACAACCTTCATTCACAATCATTCAACATAATTATTATGTAATAACAATGGAAACAATACTCACAAGCTTAATTGCAACTTCTTCATTCGTCTGAACATTAGTACCTGCAACACAACACAACACAAAACAATCAACCAAAACACACAAATTAAACAAGATTAACCAACGGCACCGTAAAATTAGGAACATTTGCAGAAATAAAAACACGTAGAAAATGATGAGAATATGAGAAATTGAGGAAGAAGAGAGAGAGAGAGAGACCTAGATAGATCTCACCGAAGGATCCACTGCCAATTTTACGGCCGAGGCGAAACTTATTGCCGACACGAGGCTCCATAAAGAATGAAGATCTAGGGTTTTGGATGATCGTATTGTTATGATTATTTAGGGGAGTGAATTTATTTATTTATTTATTATTATTAGGTTGAAGAAGAAAAGAAAGACGAAGGCGAGGAGAGAGAGTATGGATGGATATTCTCTCTCTCTATAATAATAATTATTATATTTATTGTTGTTATAATGATTATATAAATGGAAACGGTCGTACACGCGGTGGTACAACTGGTCTCCTTGGCGTGAACCGGATGGGTTTGGATTCAAAGGCCGGTGAGGGGTCAAACTCTTTATTCATAAACTAAAATAAGGAGGGTTTTTTTTTTTTTTTTAACGACCAACAAAGCATATTTTATTAAACATAGAACTAACAACTAGTTAGCTTACACCAAATTTACATTACAGGGCCAAAAGGCATGAACCAAACACTAGCTACATTTGTCTGCTATATCAAATACATACCATTCCTCCCACTTTAAGTCCTTCAGACTCGAGCGGCTCTTGATCCATAGGAACCCGAATTGCTTGATTTGCTCTTTCATTCTTGCAATACAAATAGCCTTTTCGTTGAAAACCAAATCATTCCTCCATTTCCACAAAACCTAGGCTGCAACTTGCATTACTGAGTATACCAGCTTTCTCCATTTCATGGTTCCACGGACTTGCTTATGCCATCCAAATAAGTCTTTTACACTAAATGCATAAATATCAGATATTCTACACCAAAGCGAGATAAAGTCCCATAGTGTTTGAGCCACCTCGCAGCTGATAAACAAGTGGTCCACATCTTCCTCGGCTTGGTCACATATTCTGCACCTAGACGATCCCGTGAATACATTCCTTCTCGCTAGTGCGACCAAAGTCGGCACCCTACCCATCGATATTCTCCAAGCAAAAATAATTAACTTTCAATGGTAATCAATTGTTCCAGACATAATTATTCCCTAAATCCTTGAACCTAGCCAGTTGAAGTGTGTTCTTTAAGCTTTTAACCGAAAACGTACCCGTTGAATCCAGCTGCCAACTCCATCGGTCAGGCCTAGAGCTTAGCCCAACAGCCTGAATGACCTGAACGAAAGCCTGCAGCTCCAACTATTCAGCCATCGATGATGGTTGCCGCCCCCATCTGAAGTCACAAAATATCGCTCCATTTTCCACTTTTATTCTTTCTGAAATCGATATATTCTTGTTTATTTCCAGGCTATACAACCTTGGGAATCTACTGCAAAATATCTCTTCGCCCATCCATTTTTCTTTCCAAAACAGAATAGTCTCCCCTGCACCTGGCATTGCACGGAAACAATTAACCAAGTTGACGCCATAGCTTCCTATGTCTGAGGATATCTTTATTATCTGCTTCCATGGTCCTGAAATAGTTACTTTTCCGGGAATGAAGTTCCAGGTTCTCGCGCTATTGTGTATGCTCCATATTGCTTTACGCCGTAAACTTTCCGGGTCAATCTTGAACCTCCACCACCACTTCGCTAGCATAGCTAGATTCGCCTCTTTTAATGATCCAATGCCGGCACCGCCAAGGTCTTTTAGAGTCATCACATTTTCCCAAGCGACCCAGTTAGTCTTCCCATGTTCGGTTGTAATACCCCATAGGAATTCTCTTCGTAGTTTTTCGAGTTGATCGATTACTTTTATAGGGGCCCGGTATAGTGAAAAATAATATGTTGGAAGTGCATTTAGGACAGATTTGATCAACGTTAATCTCCCCCCAAGACAGCGTATTCGCTTTCCATATTGCCAACCTCTTCTTAATCACGTCAATTAACGGTTTTCAATGCTTCACCAAATTCATGTTCGCCCCGACTTGAAGTCCCAAGTGTTTAAAAGGAAAGGACCTCTCTCTACACCCAAGGACATATGCCATATCTTGTATTTGACCACCATTCACGTTTACCCCGTACACGCTACTCTTTGCTAGGTTGACCCGTAACCCCGAGGCGAGATAAAAACACCGGAGAATTCTTTTAAGGTTTTTGACAATCGTGGGCGACCAAGAACCTACAAAAATAACATCGTCGGCATATAAAAAATGAGAGATCATCGAGCCGTTATTTACAAACCGGATTCCTTCATAAAGCCCAAGCTCACAAGCTTTCTTAATAACTCCCGTTACGGCTTCCATAGCGATGATAAAAAGAAAGGGTGACAAAGGATCTCCTTGCCGCAAACCCCTATGGCAAACAAACTCTTGTGTAGGCGACCCCTTAACAAGAACAGAAGCCCGTGCATTTATAACCGTGGCCATGACCCATTTTCTCCAAATCAAAGGGAAATTCATTTGTTCCAAGATGGACTCAACGAACTCCCAATTTAGCGAATCATAAGCCTTTTCGATGTTGACTTTGAAGATGAAACCTTCCTTCTTATTTCGCCTCATCCATGGTGTTACAACAACAACCAACAACAACCATACCCAGTAAGTCCCACAAATAGCAGAGCTACTTATAGGGTCTGGGGAGGGTGGGATGTAGACAAGCCTTGCCTCTATCCCTAGGGATAGAGAGGCTGCTTCCAGAGAGACCCTCGGCTCGAAAACGAACAGCAAACCAACACAACAAGTCAAAGAATATAGAAAGAATATAGAAAGAATACAGAAATAAGAAGTCGCCCATTAGCAAGAAAGTGATCTGAGTCGCACAATATAATGTAAAATCATGTATCATAGCATACAACATTATTTGGGCATAAACACAAAGTAAATCATGCATAGTAGCATACAACATCATTTGGGCATAAACACAACAAGGCAAACACTGGAAAGGTCCCTTTAAAAAAAGAAAAACCTACGTCCCTGAAAATCCACCTAAGACCATACTACAATATCCTCTAGAAGTCCTTAACCCTAATCATATACCTCCACGAAGTCCTATCGTGGACCATGTCCTCAGAAAGGTGCAACTCTAGTAAATCATGTCTAATCTGCTCATCCCATGTCAGTTTGGGTCTGCCTCTTCCTCTCCTCCCCTGCACAGTAATAGAATACTTCTGTTTGCCAAGAATGCAGCCTGTTCATAAGAAATTAGCTTGTTTATAACTAATTTCATCCGGTTCGCTAACACTTTTGATATCGTCTTATTAATACATCCAATGAGGCTGATTGGTCTGTAGTCCGCCAAGTTGCACGGGTCATTACATTTTGGTATTAAAGCAATAAACGAATGTTGGTGCATGTTTGTGACAACAGCTTAGATTTGGTCTTTGGATATCTTGTAATTAGTTAAACGATAAACAGTTAGTGGGTTTAGCTTTGTAATAGTTTGGTTATAGAGTTTGGGCTAAACAAAACCCATATTGGGTCATAGGGGACTAAATGGGCTTGCCCATGGAGGAACCTTAGCCCAAGTAGCAAACCTTGTGTTATATAAACAAGGTTAGGCTTTAGGGTTTAGGTTAATCAGCCAAAAACATTGTTTGAGAGCAATTTCGTGAGAGCTTTAGGGTTTGGACGAAATTGAGAGGGAGTTAGGGTTTAGATTGATTGTAAAACGTTTGTTTGGATAATCAATAGTAAACCCGGTTTGAAAGTGTCTTGCTGTTTCTGTTCCTACTAGTTTCTGTGATATTCTGATCAAGAGGATTCCGCACTCTTGATCGGATTGACAATTCTGTGAAGATCCATACGAATAGGGGACCTACAATTGGTATCAGAGCGTTAGGCTCTTGAAGGCTCGGTTCAGAATTGTGCTTGGAGAAACAGGAAGAAATTTTCAAAATTTTGAAAACCTGAAAAATTAGGGTTTTGAAATTTTCGAAATTTTTGATAAAATTTTTCGAATTTGTTGGCTGTTTTGATCTTCTGTTTGTTTGTTTGGTGTTTTGCAGGATTTCTGGAAAGTTTTGGTTGATTCTGGAAGAGTTTTTGGCTGAATTTCTTGAAGATTCGAAAACTGTTTTCGTGTTCTTCATTAAGTTCATCAGAAATTTGTCAAAAGTTTGCTGATTTGCTTGTTCGATTTTGCAGGAAATTGATACGAAATCTGCAGAATTCTGAGAAGATTAAGTTTCCAAAGATACTGGGTGGCGAAATTAACTGTACTGGCGAATTTGGCTGCTCTGCGAATTTAACCAGCAAACTTACCATCGACATTAAATCCAAAGGCGACTTTGGTAACCGGATAATTTTCCTCAGCGAAATTATTACGGTTTTCGGCGACGTTACAGGTCGTCGTAATCGCGAACTTTGACCAGCGAATTTGAACTAGTAACTGACCAGCGAATTTAGCAGATAACCAGCGAAATTGATTAAGCATAACAGACCTGCGAAATTAAGTGTTTAACCAGCGAATTTAAGAGAGGAATTAAGTGGTAGAATTTTGTTTGGCAAGCGTCGATAAAATTTCAGTGTTTTGCAAATAGAAATTGATCCGTAGCTCGTTAGACAGAACCGTTTGGACCGTTGAATTCCTTGGATTTCGGTTTTCGACATTAGATATCATTGGATTCGTCTTTTCGAGACGATTCTAACGGTGTAATTTGGTAACCACTGATTTCGGAAAAATTTTGTACGGTTTTATCAGTCTGTTACGTTAAAAATGTCGAACATGTCTAGTTTGAATGAGCTGTTGAGAATGGAGCATGAGGTTGGCACTACCAACAAACCGCCTAAGATGATGAAGGTGGAAAATTACTTGACATGGAAGGATCGTTTCCAATCCTTCATTGAATATCAAGATATGCGAATGTGGATATGTATTGAAGATGGGTACACAAACCCTACTCACGACTTTGAGGGCAGACCACGTAGAACAGCCTATGTGAACATGGAAGAGAATGATAAAAAGATGTATGAGGCTGAAAAGAGAGCATTGGCTGCTATTAAAATGTCGTTACCTGATAGCATCAAGCATACATTCACAAAGTATACAAATTCAAAAGATATGTGGGATGCATTAGAAAAACGATATGCAGGAAATGCAGATGTTAAGAAAAACAAGATTGATCTACTGAAGAAGCAGTTTGCTATTTTCAAGCACATGAAGCATGAGTCACTTGAGGACATCATCACACGTTACTATCATCTGATGTCAGAAATGGAAAACTATAAGATTGATTGCTATACTGATGTAGAGAAGAATGACAAGCTGCTCGATGCCTTACCTACTAAGTGGGATATCTATACTCTCATGATTAAGGGAGAGACAGATTATGAGACAAAGGAGCTGGAAGAAGTAGTTGGCAAGCTGAGAGCTTATGAGCTCAGTATGAAGAAGAAAGATACTGGATATGATCAGGTTCAAGATCCAACGATTTACAATGGGCTTGCATCTTCTTCATCTCACAACGCTTCTAGCGACTCTGCTACTGCTTTTCTTTCGTGTGAGAATGAGCAGGTCACAGTGAATGAAGATGGTGATGTGTGTTTTGTAGCTGCTTCAGGAGGATCAACAGGAGCCAAGAAAACATCGGTTTCTAAGCAGAGTAGTGGTGTTAAGTCGATGCCAATGAGTGTGAAGTCTGCTGAAGAGCATCTTGCTCTACTTGCTTCATTTGTGGCTTCTTATGAGAACTACATTCAGGGGAAGATATCTGATCCTGCCACTTTGGATGAAGATTATGATCAGATTGACCCTGATGATCTTGAAGATATGGATTTGCAGTGGCAAATGGCCATGATTACTAGAAGAGTGAAGAGATTTATGAACCGAACAGGCAGGAAGTTTATAGGAAAGACGGTTGGTTTCGACAAGACCAAAGTGAGATGCTTCAACTGTCAAAGTTATGGGCATTTTGCTAGGGAATGTCAAAAACAAAAGCAGGAGACTTCGAGTCAGAGTTCAAACAATAGGAATGCATCAAACAACTCTAACTCAAGAGCGCTGATCTCTACCGCAAGAGAAGGTTCATATGACTGGAGTATTCACTTGGAAAAAGATGACACTGTCACACAGGCATTCATGGCAGAGATAACTCCAGTTGATGATGGTGAAGCTACTGTGGGAGATGCTGAAGCAAAAGTGGATGCTGAGGTGAAGATAGAGAATAAAGTTGACGAAAAGAAGGCTGATCCGACAAAAGATGCTGAAGAGGATAAGCAAAAGTCTGACCATGAAAAGGAAGCTGAAGAGAAGGAAGCTGAATACAACAGAGTAAAAGCTCAGCTTGCGGCCCTCATGGCCAACCTTGATAAACAAACAGGAGAGGTAAAGTCTAATTCTGTGTGTTTAAAATGTCGTGAACTACAGGGTGAAGTTGACAGGTTGTCCACACAAAACCAAAGTCTGGTGGGCGAGATGTCTACCATAAAAGAAGCAAACTTTTTTGCTAAAAGAAATGAATCATCATACTTGAAGAAGATAAAAGGTTATGAAAGTAAACTTGAAGCTGTAACCTGCAAATTAAATGAAAAACTTCAAGTGATAGACTTAGCTCATGAAATGATGGCAGAGAAAACAAAAGAGATTTCTGAAAAATGCAAAGAGTTGTCAGATGCACAACTCAAAATTATTGAACTTGAAAAGAAATTAGGTCAATTCAGGGACTCTACTTTTGTTATGAAACATATGATGGGTGGCTTGAAGAAAAGTAATGACAAAACAAGTGTGGGATTTCATGGTTTCAATGAAGTTCCACCTCCTGTTAGTCATGACTATTCTTTCTTGCCTGATGAAGATGATCTCATGGACTTTGGGTCAACATCACCAAGTAGTTCCACATCAAGTCAAGGAAATGTGTTTGTGAGTGCTTATGCTAAGAAGGATAATAACAGAAAACCTGTTTTGAAAAAGAACACATCACATCCTAAAAATAACAATCCAACTTTTGTTAAAAAGGTTAATTTTGTTCAAGGAAGTGACATGAAAAACGAAACGGCTGTTATTGAAAATGAATCAAATATAGAGTTTGCTAAAAACAAGAACATAGAAAATTCTGAAACTAAGCAAACTGAACCAAATCCTTCTAAGGCATCATCAGAAGAAAAACCCGAATCTAGTTCAAAGGCTTCAGAGAAGAAGTCTTCGAAAAAGAAATCGTGCTTTAAATGTCACACCAAGGGACATGTAGCTAGCTGCTGTCCTAACAAAAAGAGTGAAGCACAAGTGAGTGAGGAGAAGAGAGAGAAGTCACCAGAGAATAGTGGTGATAAACAGGAGAAAGTTGCAAATTCTCCAAAGAAATCTGCTGCTAAGCAACCAGAGAATGTTGCTGTTGGTGAAGATAAGGCTGAAAAAGGAACTCCACAAGTTCCTCGTTTTCAAAGAAATCAACCAAGATTTCAGCCTAGATCTCCACCAGGCAGATTTGAGAGACCTAGAAGCAGTTCACCAAGAATGAACAATTATAATGCTAATAATTTTAGAAGTCAAGGTCAATATCAAAATCGATACCAAAATAATGGTGGTCGAACTTTTTATAACAATGGCTTTAGAAATTACAACAATAATGCTACTTGGAATCAAAATGCAAGATATCAAAATCAAAATTTTCAAAGGTCAAATAGTCCAAACACGTATAGGAACCATCAGGACCAAAGACCTAGTGGAAATCAAAATCAAATTCCATCAACAGGTCTGAGATCCAAGATTCCAGTTAGGAGTAATGGATATTGGATGGATGTTCCAGTAGTTGGTGAATTTGGACGACCCAAGACCATTAAGGCTTGGGTCCCCCAATCTAACTAATTTTTGGTTGGTGTGTGCAGGAGCTGCTAAGGAGGATTATCAACTTATGGTATGTTGATAGTGGCAGCTCCAGGCACATGACGGGGGATGCGAGATTGTTGACTGAATTTGAAGATTATGATGGTGGAAATGTAAATTTTGCGGGTGCTAAAGGTGGTAGAATTACAGGACGAGGAAAGGTGACCAATGGGAAGATCACACTGGACAAAGTGAACTATGTAGAGCAGCTTAAACACAATCTGATGAGCGTGTCACAAGTCTGCGACAAGGGTCACTCGGTCCATTTTACCAAGAATGAAGCATTAGTGTTGAAACCAGGTTTGAAGATTCCAGACGATTGGATAGTGATGCGAGCGCCAAGGAGAAATTACACTTATGTCATGGACATGGGTGCTAAGGATCCAACTGCTGTGGTGGCGTGTTTACTATCAAAAGCATCTGAAGCTGAATCGATGTTGTGGCACAGACGCATGGCCCATATTCACTATCGAAAAATAAATTACCTTGTTAAAAACGATCTAGTGAAAGGGGTACCAATGCAGAGGTTTCACGTGGAAGATAAATGTCTTCCATGTCAAAAGGGAAAACAACACAAGAAACCTCATAAATCTAAAACAGTAAATTCCATAGATGCCCCTTATGAATTACTTCACATGGATTTATTCGGTCCAGTGAACGTAAGGAGCATAGGTGGAAAGTACTATTGTTTAGTTGTCACTGATGATTATTCACGATATTCATGGGTTTTCTTTTTAGGTACAAAAGATTAGACGGCGGAGATGCTGATAGATCTTTTTACGAAATTGGAAAACGTCCATGATGCAAGGATTAAGAGGATAAGGAGTGATAATGGCACGGAGTTCAAGAATCGAGTTCTGGATCTCTACTGTCTTCGAAAAGGAATTGAACATCAATATTCTGCTCCTTATACACCTCAACAAAATGGAGTTGCTGAGAGGAAAAACAGGACGTTGATTGAAGCCGCTAGGACGATGCTTTCAGATTCAAAGCTACCAGTTCTTTTCTGGGGAGAAGCTGTGAATACAGCTTGCTACGTCCTAAACAAAGTTTTGACTGTTAAACGTTTTAATAAAACTTGTCATGAATTAATGTTTAACAAGAAACCAAACTTAGAAGGCTTTGAACCATTTGGATTACCCTGCACCATTGTGCGTAATAAAGATAAACAAAAATTCGGTGAGGTACCTGGCACACCGAATAAAAGGGTTTTTAATCTAAAAACTGGTAAAATTGAGGTTGTTTACAATGTTGAAATTACTACATACAAACCTCAACAATCAAAGAGTGGTCCTGCTATATTATATGATTATGAAAGCACTTTTAAATCATTTAATATTCCTGAGTTTCCAAATGCAGATGATTCTCAGTTGATTCAGACAATGATTGGTGGAGACGATGAAGGTGAGTTCATGCCTAGATCGAATGTTGATATGACAGATGCTGCGGAAACTTCCCAAGGTGCTGCTGATTCTGATTCAAGCGATAGTGACTCTGAACCCATTGAGGGGGAGGATTTCATTAATCCATTTGCAGATCAGAACATTCAGGGGGAGGTTGGATCAAACCTGGATGATAATCTTGAAGTTGATACCGTTGCTACTACACGAGCAAATAGAGATCATCCAGTTGACATGATACTTGGAGATCCTAATGCAGGTGTTCAGACGAGAAGAAGCATAGCAGCGAATTCTGGTTTATTTGTGTCAATTGAAAAGACTGGGATTGTGAACGAGTGCTTGTATAGCTGTTTTATTTCCCAAGAGGAGCCGAAGAACATTCATATGGCTCTTAAAGACAATTCATGGGTTGAAGCTATGCAAGAGGAATTGGCCCAGTTTGCTAAGCTGAAGGTGTGGGAGTTAGTGGACCTTCCTAAAGGTGAAAGAGAAATTGGCACTAAGTGGGTGTTTAAGTGCAAGAAGGATGACAGAGGGATAGTGACGCGAAACAAGGCTCGATTGGTGGTAAAAGGTTTCAATCAGCAAGAAGGGATTGATTACAATGAAGTGTTTGCACCAGTGGCAAGGTTGGAGGCAATTCGGTTGTTTCTAGCTTTCGCAACATTCAAGGGCTTCAAAGTTTACCAACTAGACGTGAAGAGTGCATTTCTTTACGGGAAAGTCCAAGAAGTGGTGTATGTCTCACAACCAGATGGGTTCGTTGATCCAGATTATCCAGATCGAGTTTACAAACTTGATAAGGCTTTGTATGGACTACATCAAGCTCCCAGGGCGTGGTACGAGACACTGTCTACACATCTGATCAAGAATGGTTTTGAAAGAGGTCAGATTGACAGTACATTGTTCATCAAGAGGAAGAAGGAAGATTTTCTGCTGGTACAGGTGTACGTGGATGACATCATCTTTGGGTCATCAGATGAGAGTATGTGTAAAGAGTTCGAGCAGGTGATGAAGAGCAAGTTTGAAATGAGCGCTATGGGTGAGCTGTCTTACTTTCTGGGATTACAAGTTGAACAAAAGGAGGATGGGATGTTTATTCATCAGACAAAGTATGTGTATGACATTTTGAGTCGGTTCAAAATGAATGATTGCTCTACTTTCAACACACCCATTTGCGAAAATCACAATCTTGGCCCAGATCATGAAAGTACTGAAGACGTTGATCCAACTCAATACAGGGCGATGATTGGTTCTCTGATGTACTTGACTGCTTCAAGACCTGACATTATGTTTGCAGTATGCTTGTGTGCTAGATATCAGGCTAATCCAAAGGAGTCACACATGAAGGCGGTGAAGCGTATTCTTCGTTACTTGAAGGGGAAACCTAAACTTGGGTTGTGGTATCCAGCTGATAGTGACATGAATTTTGTTGCTTACACTGACTCAGACTTTGGAGGATGCAAGTCGAACAGAAAGTCTACAACAGGTGGTTGTCAGTTCTTAGGAGGCAGGATCGTGTCTTGGCAATGCAAGAAGCAATCCTGTGTGTCTACATCTACGTGTGAAGCTGAATATATTGCTGCGGGTAGCTGCTGCTCTCAGGTTCTCTGGATACAACAGCAGATGCGCGATTACGGTTTGGATTTCACTCGTACTCCTATTATGATAGACAATAATGCCACAATTTCTATAACTAATAATCCCGTGAAACACGGTCGCACAAAACATATTGACATACGCCATCATTTTATACGGGATTGTGCTGAAAAACGACTAATTGAATTACATCGAGTCGACACAGAAGATAACCTAGCAGATCTTTATACTAAAGCTTTTGACAGGGTTCGCTTTGAACATTTAGTTGAACTCAACGGGATGAGGAATCCTGAATAACTGGTTTTTCATAAGAATTTTGTAAATAGTTTACTGCTTTTCTTAAAAATCCAAAATAAAAAAAAATTGAAAAATCAAAAACATAAAAAAAATAGAAAATAAAAAATGAGTTATCACTGTGTGAAAAAGGAGAAATGATAGTACATCAGCACGTTAGACTGTCACACTGAAAATGAATTTAAATTGCTTAAGTGTGATAGCAGCGTCATCATATGATGTACCAGTAGACAAAAGCATGAAATAATCAACTTACCAATGTGATATAAATATAAATGAACTGAATATGAGTGGGGAACACATCAGTGGTGTATGGTTTAATGACCTTAAATCTTGCATTGATAGATTGCCAAAATCTGAAGTTTTGGGTCTTTATACTGTTATTTCATCTGGGGATATCTTGACTGTCTTTCTGTTCAGAACTTAAATTGTACATGACCCCAGGAAAGAAAGTCACTTGGAATTAGCTCATTTCTATTTGAATGTCTGTATGTTGTCCCGATACACACAATTTTGATCTGATTCTGAAATCTTCTCTGAAAAAAGTCGTGTACCTCCTCTGCTGCATCCAGATATATGCTGACCTGGAGGTGCTAGGCAACGACAGCTTCTGCTGCATCCAGATACATGCTGACCTAGCTGTACGTTGTCGCGCTATAGATCTAATACACCCGAAAGAGGCCCTCAAGTGCCCAAAAGAAACCCAATAAACCTATATCAAACTGAGAAAAACTCATTTGATCTGTATATTATACCATCTCTCCTAAAGATCTATTCTGTTCTCTTCTCAACCTATTCCCAGTTAAGATTTCAGAAATCTGGATTGGACTTGTGAAATATGTGGTAGGGAAGATACTTGCATGATAGAGTGTGTTGTTTATATTTCCAGGATTTGATTAGTATTTATTTGGGTGTTCATTGTTAAGCAATCAAAACATGATAAAACAGATTATATGCAGACCTAGGCACTGTCAGGATATCTTAAAGGATGAATTCAGTATACTCACCTACTACGATGAATCTTTGTGCATACCTTGATCGTGGGGGTATATCCTGAAGTGGGACACACTAGTATATCAGAATTAAAATTACCTTAACGTATCATACGGTAATGGTACTTGAAATGTTCATGCATTTTGTTTAAGTGGATAAACATACTGGTAATCGTCTTGGACTGCTTTTCATGAAAAATTAAATAAAAAATTATCTAATTGTGTGAAACAGTTTGATTGTGCTGATATGATCTTCTTACCGGTGATTCTCACAAAAATAGAGTGTTTATTGCTTTTCGTATTTATTTGCTTTCAGAAAATATAAAAATACAAAAATAGTGTCTTTGTCTGTTTAAGATTCTTAATGTACGGAAAACTGTTATTCTTGGAGGAATTGTTACTGATAGGGGGAGACGGTGTTGGAAAGTGAGTTCAAAATTTAAATCATGCGGGTTATAGGATGTGTGATTGAAAAGTTTTGCGTGTTGGTGATGAAGTTGAAAATGCTTAATCTGTGATACAGTTTAACTATCTCTTGAGAAAATAATAATTTATTTAACTGTGTTGAAAAATTCTTATGGTTTCTCGAGATGTTTGTTTTATAGTATACAGATTGAAGCAGTATGTTGCTGAGAAGTTGCTGTGTTGCTGAGAAGTTGCTGTGTTACTGAGTTGCTGTGAAGATGAGAGTTTGATTGGATGCATGGTAGAACCTCCTTTCTACATTGCAGACAAGATTGAAGAGTTTGAAGATTGCTATGCAAATGCTGAACTGGAGTTTACTCAAACGCTAAAGTTTTTGAAGATTTGGTGATTGGATGCATCAGCTTAGGGGGAGTCTGTTGCTGACAGAAGCTATTGAAGCTGAAGCTATCCAAAGACCAAAGACAGTGCAAGATTACATGAAGATTGCAAGATGACTGAAGACAGAGTTATTTTATGAAGCTATTGTCAAGGGGGAGTTTGTTGGTGCATGTTTGTGACAACAGCTTAGATTTGGTCTTTGGATATCTTGTAATTAGTTAAACGATAAACAGTTAACGGGTTTAGCTTTGTAATAGTTTGGTTATAGAGTTTGGGCTAAACAAAACCCATATTGGGTCATAGGGGACGAAATGGGCTTGCCCATGGAGGAACCTTAGCCCAAGTAGCAAACCTTGTGTTATATAAACAAGGTTAGGCTTTAGGGTTTAGGTTAATCAGCCAAAAACATTGTTTGAGAGCAATTTCGTGAGAGCTTTAGGGTTTGGACGAAATTGAGAGGGAGTTAGGGTTTAGATTGATTGTAAAACGTTTGTTTGGATAATCAATAGTAAACCCGGTTTGAAAGTGTCTTGCTGTTTCTGTTCCTACTAGTTTCTGTGATATTCTGATCAAGAGGATTCCGCACTCTTGATCGGATTGACAATTCTGTGAAGATCCATACGAATAGGGGACCTACAACGAAGAAGTGCATCCTTGAGAAATAGTTGCATTCTCCGCAAATTCCTCGAATACCTTCAAAAAATCAGCCTGTAAGGATCCCCAACACCGCTTAATAAATCGAAAGTTTATGCCATCCGGGCCGGGGGCCTTATCCTTGGCGCAATCCCAAACGGCGTTCTTTATCTCGACCAGAGAAAACGGGGCTGCTAACATCTCCACATCTATGTCCGAAAGCTGCTGAAGATTTGGACACAGAAGACCCGGTCTTGCGCCCATAGGTTCCTGAAATTTAAGCACAAAGTAAGAGCATACCGTATCCTTTATAAGCGGTGGTGACCACACTCCATTAATTGTAAGCCCATTTATCCGGTTGGAACTCACATTGGCGTTCACAATGCTGTGAAAAAACGTCGTATTCTCCTCACCATCTATGGCCCATTTTATCCGCGATTTCTGTTTCAAATCCATGACCTTTATTCTATCCATTTCCATAATAGCTTTTTTTACATTCTGCTCTTGTATCAAGTTCAGAAGGAGTTAAAATTCTTACCTCAGCCTCTAGTTCCAATTGCTCAAGTTTTGCCATTTTATCCCTGTACTCCTCCTCCTTTACCGCCTTATGAAAGTTTACCCATGCCTTCACCTTCATCTTAACCCATTTGAGTTTCATGGCCAGATGCCACTAAAAGACTAATATGGAGAAGCACGAATTAAACTTGGGTCTCTTGGAAATCCAAGTCTCTCCCTTACCACTTCACCACAAGCTCATTGGCAGTTTTGGATTTTTTACTTTAGAGTTAAATGCTGTTTTAGTCCTTGTGGTTTTGGCACTTTTGGCAGTTTAGTTTAAAGGTTTCATTTTTGGTTTGTGGGTCCAAAAAGGTTTCACCGTTGCCATTTTAGTCCACTGGGTTAACTTCATCCATTTTTTCTGTTAACGAGAAGGGCAATTCGGTCATTTTATATGACCGAAATGTCCTTCTAGTTAACATGATTGCATATAAAATGACCCAATTGCCCTTATCGTTAACAGAAAAAATGGATGAAGTTTACCCAACGGTGAAACCTTTTTGGAACCACAAACGAAAAATGAAACCTTTAAACTAAACTGACAAAAGTGCCAAAACCACAAGGACTAAAACGGCATTTAACTCTAAAATAAAAAATCCAAAACTACCAATGAGCTTGTGGTGAAGTGGTAAGGGAAAGACTTGGATTTCCAAGAGACCCAAGTTCAATTCCTGCTTCTCCGTATTAGTTTTTAGCGGCATCTGGTGATGATGGAAGACAGCTGCCTAACATGAATAAAAATTAAATAACCAATTAAAACAATACATTTTCTATAGTTTTGCTAAAAAAAACTAAAACGATGACAATACTATAATTTTGAACTGAGAGCAAAGTTGTAATTTTGTATTGGGAGTAAAATCGTAATTTGTCAAAAGCTAAAGCGATGACAATACTTTAATTTGAACCCGAGCAAAATCACAATTTTGAAATAGGGCAAATTCATAATTTTGAACTAAGAGTAAAATCGTAATTTATCTGGGTTGTCATACAACAACCTAACATTATTCCCCACTTAGCTTTTGTAGTATATCTATAATCTATAATTAGGGGTGAGCAAAATCAATTACCCGACCCGACAAATACCCGACCCGATACCCGAGAAGCCTGTAAATAAATACCCGACATAATACCCTATACGTATAAGTCGGTTCCGGTTCTTTTGTTAATCGGGTACATCGGTTTTCGGGTAAAGAACCGACCCGTATACTATGATATGAAATCTTGGAATACAGTTTGACAACATACATTCTGATTCTGCAGTGCACTCGACATCCTAGTTCCTTTTCAGCAAACAACACCATAATTTAGCCGATTATTGGTGAGTTCCATTTCAATCCTAGTTCCATAACATTGATTTCAGCTTGAAATATTTCAATCCTAGTTCCATTTCAGCAATTTAGCCGATTATTGGCGAGTTCCATTTCAATCCTAGTTCCATAACTGTTATCGGCTGAAACAAATTTTGTTGGTTAATCTTATTGCAAATGTTAAATTTTTTATCATCTAATCTGAAAAAATTATAGGAATTTGCAGTTTTTTGATGGTTTATAGTTGATGTTGTGTTCATGCTTCAATCTAAGGTCTATTAACACTTATTATGCAGATGAGATGAATGACCAGTCGTCCGGTTTTGTTATGAATGATACAACCTTTGTTTTGTTAGGGATTATAATATCAAAGGCTGCTGGGCTTTTAGCCCATACTTAAATGAAATATCACTCAAATCGGTTCCTAGGTCCAACACGTTTTTTTACTCATATATACCCCGAACCGACCCGAGACTGATTTAACAAGAATACATGGAACCGAACTGTGTACCTACTAGCTTAGGTCCGGGTCGGTATCGGTTTTTTTTTAGGGTCGGTTCTCGGTTAATTTCGGTCCGACCCTATTTTTGCTCACCCCTATCTATAATACCTTATTAAGAGAAATGGGTTTTCTACCCTTTTCGTAATTTTGCCATAGGTACAAATCTTGAAGCACAATGTACAAATGAAGGAATCCATTTTAGAGAGGGGAAAGTTGAATATTGTCTAAAGTTTTAAGACACTTTAAGGGCAATTTAGACATTTCATCATTACAATTAGAGTTAAATGCTTGGTTGGTCCCTGTGGTTTTCAAAAATTGCAGAGTTGGTCCCAGTGGTTTACTAATTACACGCGTGGTCCCAAAACTTGTCAAAAATGCACTCGGTTGGTCCCCAGCCCTAACATCAGTTAAATTTCTCAGTTAAGTCCATTTTAAATGACCAAAATACCCTTGCCTATTGATGCGTGTGAAGTGTTATATATATTAGGTGTATATTTTAAGCCCCTTTAACACTTATTTTTAGCCAAGTTTTAAATTTATAAAACACGATATTTTACTAACACTAAACACACATATGGGCAAGTGCACCCATCGTGAGCGTAGTATAGTGTTGGCAAGATACCGAGGTCGTCCAAGGACACAAGAGCTTTTAGTACCGGTTTATCCTCAACGTCTAATCAAAATAAAAAGTTTAGAGAAATGTTTTAAACTAAGAAAAATAAAAACTAACTAAAATGCTGAAAAGAAAAAGAAAAATAAAAACAGATAGACAAGATGAATCACTTGGTTCCGACTCGTATCTAGTGTAACCTTTGATTATTTCCGCACTTTTGCACATAATTAAGAGATTATCTTAGTTATTGTAGTAGGCCCCTCTTTTGAAGGTGACGTTACCCTCACCCCAGTAGTTTGAGTCAGCAAGGATACAATCCTAAAAGGGTGGATTATTGGAAGATAATGAATTAAGTTATTAATGCAATATTATGGTAGGCCCTTCTTTTGGAGGTGACGTTACCCTCGACTAAGTAGTCTGAGTCAGCAGGGATACAGTCCTAAATAGCCGGGTTATAGTATTAATAGTAGTTAACTTATGAGGGGATCAAAGAGTTTGGACCCCCGCCATCCAATACCGTGAAGTATTGAAGGAGGTCCTACTAAATTTGACCCAGGTCCATTGCAGGACCTCTAAACGCTGAACAATGGCAAGACCTTTACCAAACCGTTCCCTTAACCCCCGACCAGGTAGCCAACATACCTCCATATAGACCGTGGAGATATGAATGGTGAAAATCTTTTATTTTATATAGACAGTAAAATAATGCCAAGACACCACGGACAAACGATAAGGAAAGATCACCTTCAACATAAGCAACTAGTTATTAAAGTCATTAATACAAAACCAAATAAAAAGTGCAAAAGATTAGAAATAAAAAATATTATACTAGACACTTTGTCTTCACCAAGTGATGTAAGAGACTTAGGCAAACATGGCCTTGATTGTCAAGAACTCTTACGATCAATCTTGGATCCCGAGACGACTCACACACTCTACGATGGACAATGGATGATGGTGGTGGATGATGGTGTTGGATGATGGTGTTGTGATGGTGGTGGGTGGTGGATGAAGTGTGAGAGAGGTGGTGTGCCAAGGGATGGTTTGAGCTTGAGCCAAGCACTCCTATTTATAGCCTGTACAGAAGCCTGGACACGGCCCCGTGTCCACCTTTTTCTCTTTCTTCATTAATTCAGTTTGTCTTTATTAGCTCCACACGCCCCCGTGTCAGCTGGGCACGCCCCCGTGTCCGTCTGACACTCTCTTTCTTCATTAATTGTAATTCGCAATTACAATTAATGCGCCTGCTGTACTTTCGCCACGCCCCCCGTGTCCGCTGGGCACGGCCCCGTGGTGGGCAATAGAAGCTTCTACAGGTTTGTCTTTTGTGCCAGGGCTGACCATTCTGGACACGGCCCCGTGCTGAGCTGGGCACGCCCCGTGTCGGGCTGGGCACAGCCCCGTGTCGAGCTGGGCACGCCCCGTGTCGGGCTGGGCACAGCCCCATGCTCAGCTTTCTTTTTGTTTTTGCTTTGGGAGTTGTTGTCGATGGGGGTCGGGCATGCCACGTTTATTCCTTTTCTTGTATTTATGTTAGATTTTGATGTCTTTTTGCTTCTTTTGTTAATTTGAGCTCATTTAATCCTGAAAATACAAAAGGAAGACAAAAGCACACTTTTTCCAACATTAGTACTAAAAAAGGGTTAGTTTTATGCCACAGTTGATGAATTTTATATGTTGCATTTTGAACACATCAAATACCCCCACACTTGAATCTTTGCTTGTCCTCAAGCAAAACTCTTTAATATATGGCTATTACACTCCCAAATGGAATGGGTAGAAAAGAAGGTTTTTTGGGCTTATCATAGAGTGTCGGGATTTCCAAGATTCTTTATTTAGTTTTATTTTTATTTATTTACAATCCTATTCGTCATGATTTATTTAAAACTTTTCATAAGATAAATTACTTATTAGGGCATAACATGCCTTTGTAAAATTTTATTTATATACAAGTTCACATACCTCACGGGGATCACTCAACACTCGGCCGAAAATGTATTTTTGTGGATCACTCGAGAGCGGCATGAAACTTACTCCTACCATAAGCTTGCCAAGCAATCAATCCTCATCCTTTTTAACTTATATACCTTTGTAAATATTAAGAGGACTTTTTGGGTGAAGGGTTAGGCTTGGGTTAAAGGTAGGTGGTTGGATTGGTGGTTAGAGGAAAAGGGCGAAAAGCGTAAAAAGCATCGGTTTTCGTAAGACCTCTTTTTTTTTCCAATTTTTATTTTGATGAAGCCATTATTCAAACAAATTTATTTTTGATGAACTTGCTTGTTTATTTCTTTTGCTTCATCATCAACTTTTTTTTTTGAAAAGTCTTCCGAAAAACCGAGCTTGTTACTAAAACAAAGGGTTAAAAATAAAAAGGGTTTTGGTGGGTGAAAGGGTGTTTGTTTTTGGGTTAAGAAATGAAAAGGTTTAGGCTCAAAGGGGCTAACTAGGGGGATTTTTGGTAGGTGGTAAAAAATAATGGTGTAGAAATAAAAATGGTTAGTCCTAATGCCTCCGTCATTTACTTACTTGGGTTTAAGTTGGTAAGGATTGGGAATGTATCGTCATGGCAAGTTCTAGAGTTGTAAGGACCAATCGGCTATTCACACAAGAAACGAAAAATGAGCATTTAGTTTAAAGATATATATTTGTATGCTCAATAAAGGCTCAAAACTCACTTTTGTGGGAATGGGTTTTTATGTGTTCAAGTATATATAATTAAATTTTAACTAAGCTTGTCATGCCTTTTCATAATTTTCTTATGTTGGTTCTTTTAATCACGACGCTATCGGTTGTAAATTTGTAAAAATATAACCTTTTTAGAATTTTGAAATTCCCAAATTAAACCTAGACAAGTAAAAAAAATTGAAAATTTTTGAAAAAATTTGGGGTGATTAGCGGTTCCAATAGAGTTTTGTGTAAGGCTTGTTATTAGGACTTGCAAGATTCAAGGTTTTAGCATCCCCCCCACACTTAAATTACACATTGTCCTCAATGTGTCCCAAAAATAAGTTTTTAGGCTGATTAAATGTGTAAAAATGGGTTAAAAACAAGATTTTATGGTACTGGGTGGCTGAACACGGGGTGGTGTTGGCTGAGCACGGCCCAGTGTCCAGACTGCCAGTACCAAAATTAAACAGATGGCTGGGCACGGGGGCGTGTTCAGTGAGCACGGCCCCGTGTCCAGGTACCTGAACTGGGCATTTTCTACAGAACCTCGGGCACGGGGCGTGTTGGGGTGAGCACGGCCCCGTGCTGAACTTGCTGTAATGAAGAAAAATTGTCGGGAGGCTCTGTTTTTGTGCATGGGGTGTTGGTTCAAGCTTCCCTTATCATCCTTCACCATCCCGAGTGTGTTTTATTCCTGAAAAAAAAAACTAAACTAGAAAACGTAAAAGTTAATCTAAACTAAAACTACGGATAGTTCCGCGGAATGCCTCCGTGGTGCGCCACGTTTATAAGGGTCCTTGGCTAGACCCTCCTTATCGGGTGGTTCTGGCTCATCTTCAATTAGGGGGTCACTATTGCCGAATGGATATTTCATTGACCGCTCAAGATCGACACTTCTTTTAAATGCCCCTAATTGAAGAGGTAGATTGTTGAACTTCCGGTTTTTCAAAGCTTCGTGAGTTTTTACAAATGGTCGTCCCAACACTAGAGGAGCGTCATCGATGATGACAAAATCGGTCGGGATTACCATTTGATTTGTTTGAACCAATACATCCTCAACTATACCGATTGATTTTATTACTTTCCGATTGGATAGAAAAATGGGTATTTGAAGTGGAGAAAAATTACTAATACTTAATTTTTCGAAAATGTAGTTAGGAATTATGTTAACACAAAGATCTTTATCGATTGTGATATTGCTAATAAATGAATTTTGAAAGAAACATGGAACCGGTGTAATGTTAATTTCAAATGGGTCTTCTTTTATTAGCGAGGTTTGATCATTAGTTAACTTAACACTTACCGTTTCGTCAATTTTAGTGTTAGTGTTTAACTCTTTTAAAAACTTAGCATGAGTGGGTACTAAACAATGATTTTCGAAAGAAGGTGACAAGAGGTTAATTTCTTCAAAATTAGACTCTTCTTGTATTTTAACGTTGTCGGACTCACCTATTTCGTTGTTTAACTCATGTGTCGGTTTTTCACTTATTTCTTCTTCCATTTTTACAATTTCAGTTATCTCTTCATTTTTTAATTCTTCTCTTGCGCGGGACTCCTCTTCCCTTGCGCGAGATTCTCTTATACAGCGATCGATAACTCTTATGTGTTCTAATATCCTATCGGTCACTTCGGTTATAGAAAAAGAATCGGTATTTTCTAAGCTTGAATCCGGTTGTTCGATCCTTTGTTCCTCATAATACCCATATGAAATAGATGCTTCACACCATTGTTCTTCATTGTAAGCATATGATGGATAAGGTTCGTAATTTTATTCTTCATAATACTCATATGAGGTGGGTTGTTCACGCCATGGTTCCTCATAATAAGCATATGAAGGTGGTGGCTCATATCTTGGTTCCTCAAAGTATGAGTATGAAGGCTCATACCTTGGTTCATCAAAATATGAGTATGAGGGAGGAGGTTCATACCTTTGGTCTTCATAGGATGTGTATGAAGTTGATGGCTCGTACCTGGGCTCCTCATAGTAGGTGTATGAATTGGATGGTTGATATGAGCGATTATTTTGAACCGATCGTGCTTTACGACAATTAGTGCAATAATTACCCCTATAATCATCCTCCTCATAGGTGTAGTTGTAACCTCCTGAGTATTGATCCATAAGAATCACTCAGCAGACCACAACCGAGTCCCGAGATCAGAAAACAAAAAGAAAAACGGAAACAGAGGCTGGACACGGCCCCGTGTTCAGTGGACACGGCCCCGTGTTTAGAATCTGTATCTGGGCATTTTAATTAAATTTACTGATTTGGTTGAGCACGGGGCGTGTTCAGTGAGCACGACCCGTGTTCAAGCTTCTGTTACTGGGTGTTTTATGAAAAATATGCAGCACGGCCCCGTGTTCAGCGAGCACGGCCCGTGTTCAACCTACTGTAAATGCAAAACTAAACTAAAATGCAGAAAAATGTGGGCCCGTTTTGAAAAGGTTTTGAAAAACTGATTAGGCCGTCGATTTTAAGCTTTCCTAAAATCCTTGTGTCCCCGGCAACGGCGCCAAAAACTTGATGCGTGTGAAGTGTTATATATATTAGGTGTATATTTTAAGCCCCTTTAACACTTATTTTTAGCCAAGTTTTAAATTTATAAAACACGATATTTTACTAACACTAAACACACATATGGGCAAGTGCACCCATCGTGAGCGTAGTATAGTGTTGGCAAGATACCGAGGTCGTCCAAGGACACAAGAGCTTTTAGTACCGGTTTATCCTCAACGTCTAATCAAAATAAAAAGTTTAGAAAAATGTTTTAAACTAAGAAAAATAAAAACTAACTAAAATGCTGAAAAGAAAAATAAAAATAAAAACAGATAGACAAGATGAATCACTTGGTTCCGACTCGTATCTAGTGTAACCTTTGATTATTTCCGTACTTTTGCACATAATTAAGAGATTATCTTAGTTATTGTAGTAGGCCCCTCTTTTGAAGGTGACGTTACCCTCACCCCAGTAGTTTGAGTCAGCAAGGATACAATCCTAAAAGGGTGGATTATTGGAAGATAATGAATTAAGTTATTAATGCAATATTATGGTAGGCCCCTCTTTTGGAGGTGACGTTACCCTCGACTAAGTAGTCTGAGTCAGCAGGGATACAGTCCTAAATAGCCGGGTTATAGTATTAATAGTAGTTAACTTATGAGGGGATCAAAGAGTTTGGACCCCCGCCATCCAATACCGTGAAGTATTGAAGGAGGTCCTACTAAATTTGACCCAGGTCCATTGCAGGACCTCTAAACGCTGAACAATGGCAAGACCTTTACCAAACCGTTCCCTTAACCCCCGACCAGGTAGCCAACATACCTCTATATAGACCGTGGAGATATGAATGGTGAAAATCTTTTATTTTATATAGACAGTAAAATAATGCCAAGACACCACGGACAAACGATAAGGAAAGATCACCTTCAACATAAGCAACTAGTTATTAAAGTCATTAATACAAAACCAAATAAAAAGTGCAAAAGATTAGAAATAAAAAGTATTATACTAGACACTTTGTCTTCACCAAGTGATGTAAGAGACTTAGGCAAACATGGCCTTGATTGTCAAGAACTCTTACGATCAATCTTGGATCCCGAGACGACTCACACACTCTACGATGGACAATGGATGATGGTGGTGGATGATGGTGTTGTGATGGTGGTGGGTGGTGGATGAAGTGTGAGAGAGGTGGTGTGCCAAGGGATGGTTTGAGCTTGAGCCAAGCACTCCTATTTATAGCCTGTACAGAAGCCTGGACACGGCCCTGTGTCCGCTGGACACGGCCCCGTGTCCACCCTTTTCTCTTTCTTCATTAATACAGTTTGTCTTTATTAGCTCCACACGCCCCCGTGTCAGCTGGGCACGCCCCCGTGTCCGTCTGACACTCTCTCTCTTCATTAATTGTAATTCGCAATTACAATTAATGCGCCTGCTGTACTTTCGCCACGCCCCCGTGTCCGCTGGGCACGGCCCCGTGGTGGGCAATAGAAGCTTCTACAGGTTTGTCTTTTGTGCCAGGGCTGACCATTCTGGACACGGCCCCGTGCTGAGCTGGGCACGCCCCGTGTCGGGCTGGGCACAGCCCCATGCTCAGCTGGGCACAGCCCCATGCTCAGCTTTCTTCTTGTTTTTGCTTTGGGAGTTGTTGTCGATGGGGGTCGGGCATGCCACGTTTATTCCTTTTCTTGTATTTATGTTAGATTTTGATGTCTTTTTGCTTCTTTTGTTAATTTGAGCTCATTTAATCCTGAAAATACAAAAGGAAGACAAAGGCACACTTTTTCCATCATTAGTACTAAAAAAGGGTTAGTTTTATGCCACAGTTGATGAATTTTATATGTTGCATTTTGAACACATCACCTATTAACTCTCTTTATAATTTTTGTTTAGTTTTACATTTGACTTGGTTAAACCCATCATCATCTTCATCAGTAGGACCAAGTCATCTTCATTACCATCATCTTCATCACCATCATCATCATCTTCATCACAAACCCACACCCCATTCTTATCCAAATACTCACTATCTTGATCCTTTTGGTCCAGAATCTTGAAGTGATCAATAAATATGTGAATGTTAACCTTCTCGTTGTCGTAATGAGCTGCTGAGAGAGACCGCAGGCACCGGGAGAGCGAATTAGGCGATCGTAAGTGAGACTTTGATTGTGAATGAGAATTTGGGGGAAATTTGCAAATTAGGGTTTGGGATTTTGTTAAAGTTTGTGATTGTGAGGGGGAATTGGGGGAGATGATGAGAGAGAAAGTGAGGAAGAACGGTAGAGAGAGGAGATGAAGAGAGCTGAGAGTGATACAATGAGGAAGACAGGGTAAAAGTAAAACCCTCTCTTTGGTGCCATTTGCAGAACAATTCAAAATGAATTCATCAACTAATAGGAACTGTTTGAACGATATAAAACCGTGATTTGCAGCTATATTGTGAGTTGAACGTATGATAAAGGAGAACCGAATACTGAAGAAGTAAAATAATAGAGAAGGAGAGTAAAACCTTGATCTTGAATCTTGGGGTTAGCTGTCTTCTGCAAGTAGCAATGATTTATTGTGATTTTAGCTATGGAAGTTCAAATCTTGATTATGCATCTTTTTTCAATGTATGGTGATGAAGATGATGATGGTGATGAAGATGAAGATGACTTGGTCCTACTGATGAAGATGGTGATGGGTTTAACCAAGTCAAACGTAAAACTAAACAAAAATTATAAAGAGAGTTAATAAGCAAGGGTATTTTGGTCATTTAAAATGGACTTAACTGAGAAATTTAACTGATGTTAGGGCTGGGGACCAACCGAGTGCATTTTTGACAAGTTTTGGGACCACGCGTGTAATTAGTAAACAACTGGGATCAAATCTGCAATTTTTAAAAACCACAGGGACCAACCAAGCATTTAACTCTTACAATTACAAGGTACATTAATATCAATTATAATCATCTTCCTCCTTATCACCCGCAATTGAATGCCCTATTCATCATGGGCAAGTGAATGGTTCACCGATTCAATTTGCCATCAACAAACGGCAACTCAATCATCAAGGCAATCACTGCAGTCAGTTTCACTCCGATCTCCCTTATAACTTGTCGATCTGTGCTGCTCTTCAGAAGGGATTTCGAGTGCTCTGACCGCTGGTCAGTACGGTTCCACCTTTTGGTTTCGATTACAGTTGTTGTTGATCGATGTTTTTGAATTACTACTGCTTAGGTTTTACGTAATTTGATTAAATCGGTTTTGTTTTGATTATCCGTTAAACGATCTGATTACATCCCGGTAGTGGTCGGTTTGTTTTTTAACCGAAAATTGAAATTCAACCCGAAGTACATTATCTGAGTATACTGTTTTTTCTAGGGTTATCTGTTTATTTATTGTTTGATGGATGTTCTTATCAGCTAGAAGATGGAAAGAAAGATTATAGTAGGAGCAAGGAGTACAAGTACCGTATGCACATGTTAGATCAAATGTAGCTAGGGCTTGATAGTACAAGGTAAGAACTACATCATTCTTGGGCAAAATGCAGGGTCAACGCTAAGAAAATATTCTCTTGGTATGGTATTTGTAAAGAAAATGTCACAATGAAGTGAAAAATTACACATAAATTGTGGCCTGAGTGAGCATCAAACTTGAAGATACATGTCCGAGACCGGACATGATCCCTAGGACGAACCAGACTCCACTTGGACGGACATCTAAAACATGTCCGTTCCGTATCAAGAACCTCCGAAGACGAACCTCCATTCAAGTGCGTCTGGACGGATGATGTCATCTCAGTTGACTACTATAAATACCCCATCAAGTACAAAGCCAAGTACGATTTTCTGAACCTTCGCCCTTACTTTCTCTCTCTACTTTCTCTCTCTACCAATACTTATCCTCACGCCGGAGGGTGGTCGCAGAGGGGCCCTCCCATCTCTGCGGCGAGCCTAACGGTTTTCTGTTTTGTAGGACTGTTCTTCAAGCCCTCTTACAAGATCCAAACCCTCGTTTACAGGCTCCGGCCTAAACACGATTCTTTGGTTCTTCAATTGGCGCCATCCGATCTCAAAGCTCTTAGTCCTTCACTCTGGTGAATTTCTTGAGCAAAGAACTGATAAATGGCAGCCTCAGGTTCTGTGAATCTGGGATCTACAATTGTTAATACACAAACTACAGCACCAGCAAGTACCGTTTCCATAACCTCAGCTGCTTTAAGCTCAGGGCCGGGAACAACCTTGCCATTTGTTCTAATCCCTACTTCGCAAACATCTGAATTTGATGCGGAGTTTCTCTCCAAAAATGCAAGTCTTCTGCGACGAGTGAAAGCACAACAGGCTAGAGATGAATAAATCCTCGGTTTACGAATCAGGTTGTTTCAAGAAGAAGCCCCGGTAAGGACCATGGGTCCTACAATGTTTACCCCTCCTACTTTTCCCACAGTTGTCACCTCAGAAATTTACACTGGGTACGTCCAGGGTTCGTCCGGACCCTCGCCAGCAATGGCAATACGAAATGAAGCACAAATGGACGTAGTTAATGATCCGGAACTCACCAAACCGTATCACCCAGTTTCCATGACTGCCAAGTCAAAGTTTAGCGCTCGCATCACACATGCCAAGCTTCCTCCGAAGCTCAAAATGCCAACTACAGTAAAAAAGTATGATGGTACAACTGATCCAGATGATCATATGTTCGATTTCGACGGAGCTGCACGAGTAGAACAGTGGCCGATGCCAGCATGGTGTTTCATGTTCGCGCAAACACTAACCGGAGCTGCTCGAGTGTGGTTTGATGCGCTGAATGAGGGTGAGATCAACGATTTCGAAGAGTTCCGAAGATTATTTCTCCAAAATTTTAGCCAGCAAAGGCACTACTCCAAAGAAATCACCGAAGTTCACAACATTCGGAGAAAGGACGGAGAATCTTTGGATAGTTTCATTGACCGGTTTAACCGGGAGAGTATGCAGATCAGTGGAGTAGTTGATCAGCTAAGGATCTCCGGATTCTGTCACGGAGTCCGGAACAATCAGTTGGTCGAAAAATTACACGAAAATCTCCCAAAGACGATGGAGGTACTCATGGAACGAGCCAGAGCTTTTGCTCGAGGCAAAAACGCATGTAATCCAGCTCCGGAGTCAGATCACAAGATGTCTTCTTGGAAGAAAAACGGTGGGTCGGTGTTTGATAAAACTCCATCTGGGAGTAGGGGACGATCGCACCCCTACAGCAGGAATGACAGACCTCCACGCGGAAGAAGTTCTGGGTCAAGGTTTTACAGTTTATCAGATCTTTCCAAAACTCCCAGTGAAATTCTCAGTGCGGAAGGGGCAAACTTCCCTGCTCCACCAAAACTCCGAAACCCGGGTGATAAGAATTCCAAGAAATACTATGATTACCATCATGCTCGAGGTCACAACACAGATGATTGCTGGTCCCTGAAACAAGAAATAGAAAAAGCAGTGCGATCCGGAAAGCTGTCGCATCTAGTGAAAGAAGTGAAGGAAGGAAAATCATCGGGAAATTCGGGAGATAATCCGAACAACCAGCCAGCAATTTGTATGATCAGAAGAGCAGATAATCAAGGCATCAAACGATCCAGTCACCACATGGCCGCTTGGATGCAGCAACCCATTGCTTTTCCTCCTATCAATCCGGAAGAGATCAAGGATGGACCAATCATAGTGTCTGCAATCATAGCAGGTCACAAGGTCCGGAGGATTTATGTTGACAACGGAAGTTCCACCGAAATCATGTATAAGCAGTGTTTTCAACAGCTAGCTCCACAGACCAAGGCAAAATTGATCCAAGTTTCAATGCCGTTGGTAAGTTTCTCCGGAGAGGTGGTACAGCCCATAGGGCAAATTACTTTGCCAACAACGTTAGGAGACGGAAGTTTGGTCCGAACAGTCAACTTGACGTATCTGGTAGTAGAAGCAAGGTCCGTCCATAATGTTATTCTAGGGAGGCCCGGTATGTGTGCCTTTGGTATCATCAGTTCTACCATTCATGGATCGTTAAAATTCCCCACCGAAGCAGGAGTGGCAACTCTGCACTCCGAATCAACGATCTGTGTAGCCGAAATACGACAAAGCAAGGGTACTGACAAGCCTCCGAATATCCTCACAGAAGAATGGGCCATCCATCCGCACTTCCCAGAGCAAAAAAATTGCAGTCGGAGCTCAACTTCCTGAGCGTACTAAAAAGAAGTTGTGGAAACTTTTATCTAATTCTCTCGATGTATTTGCCTAGCAAACCTCCGATATGGTGGGAGTTCCTCGGTGTTTGGCTGAACATAAGCTGAAAGTGTCGCATTCAGCAAAGCCAGTAGCTCAAAGAAAAAGAAACATGGCTCCAGCCCGAAACAAAGCAATCTCCGAAGATGTGCGAAAGTTGTTAAGTGCTGGAATCATCCGGGAAGTACGCTACCAGACCTGGGTTTCTAACCCAGTGATGGTAACCAAGAAAGATAAAACCTGGAGAATGTGCGTAGATTTTTCCGATTTAAACAACGCATGTCCGAAGGATTGTTATCCCTTACCGGAGATCGATCTAAAGATTGATTCCCTTTCCAGCTTCCGTCTTAAATGCTTCTTGGATGCATACAAAGGCTATCATCAGATACAGATGGCTTTGGATGACGAAGATAAGACAGCGTTCGTAACCAATGAAGGGCTTTTTTGTTATACCAAAATGCCGTTTGGATTGAAAAACGCCGGAGCCACGTATCAGAGGCTGATGGATAAGGCATTCAAGGACCAGATCGGAAGGAACTTAGAAATTTATGTGGACGACCTGGTCATAAAAAGTCAGGCCGAAGATAACATGATTGACGACATACTCGAAACCTTCACCAGGCTTCGGAGTATCAATCTTAAACTTAACCCCAAAAAATGCTCTTTCGGTTTAGAAGAAGGAAAGTTTCTCGGTGTATGGATAACCCAGTCCGGAATCAAGGCACATCCGGATAAAATCAAAGCGGTAGTCTCCATGCAACCTCCCAAAACTGTCAAAGAAATTCAGTCATTAAACGGAAAGCTCGTTGCTCTTCATCGTTTTGTTTCAAAAGCGGCTGATCGCTCTATTCCTTTCATGAATGTGTTGAAAAAACGAACGGGAAAAGGCCAAATAGAGTGGACACCGGAAGCCGATTCGGCATTTCAGGAGCTGAAAGTCTGTCTTGGATCCTTGCCCACCCTAACCGCTCCAATTACCGGAGAAACTGTCACGGTGTATCTCTCCGCCTCTCATTTTGCTATAAGTGCAGTACTCGTAGTGCATCGGAATCAAGCACAAATCCCGGTCTACTACGTAAGCCGCATCCTGAAAGATTATGAAACCCGGTACCCGATGATCGAAAAGTTAGCACTCGCATTGGTACATGCCTCTAGACGCCTCCGAAGATACTTCCAAGCTTTCAATATAGAAGTGCAGACTGATCTCCAGATCCAACAAATTCTCAGAAAGCCAGAGGTCTCCGGACGTCTCACTAAGTGGGCAATTGAACTCAGCGCTTTCGACATCACCTATCGTACCAGAGGACCGGTGAAAGGCCAGGCGGTGGCAGATTTCCTCACGGAGGTCCCGACCGGAGAGAGCACCAAAGAAAAGTCCGCCCTACCAAGGGTATGGAACTTATATACGGATGGAGCCTCCAGTAAAGAAGGGTCGGGGGCAGGGTTAATCCTTATAGATCCAGAAGGGATAGAGTACACTTATGCTTTACGATTTGAGTTTAAAACTTCAAATAATGAAGCAGAATACGAGGCTCTCCTTGCAGGTCTTCAAACCGCGGCCAAAGCCGGCGCAACCTCCGTACTCGCACATGTTGATTCATTGTTGGTAGCCAATCAAGTCAGCGGAGAGTACGAAGCGCGAGAGGATAACATGGTTCGGTATCTCCAGCAAGTTAATAGTTTAATCTCCTCTTTTGACTCTTGCAAGATAGTACACATACCGCGGAGCAAAAACAAAAAGGCCGATGCCTTGAGTAAACTCGCATCCGTAGCATTTTGTCATCTATCCAAAGAAGTCTTAGTTGAAACCTTGCAAGCCCCGGCCATCCAACAGACGGAGTCGGTCATGTCAGTCTCCGTGATAGAAAAATCCTGGATGACTCCGATTGTGGATTACTTGAAAGAAGGGACGCTCCCAGAAGACAAAGCTCAGGCTCGGAAGTTAAAGGTCAAAGCGCTGCAGTATCAGATCCACGATGGGCAACTTTACCGAAAGACCTTTTTAGGTCCGCTCTTAAAATGCTTAACACCAGTAGAAGCCAGCTACGTCATAAGAGAAATCCACTGGGGAATATGCGGCATCCACGCCGGACCGAGGATGATTATAGCTAAAGTGATGAATGCCGGATATTTCTGGCCGGGTATGCATCAAAGCGCAGTGAATGAACTTCAATCATGTGAAGACTGCCAGCGGCACGCTCCCATTAGCCATCGAGCCAAGAACAACCTCGTTCCGGTAACATCGGCATGGCCTTTCCAGAAATGGGGGATTGACATTGTGGGTCCTTTCCCAGTTTCCACCGGAGGGGTAAGGTTCCTGTTGGTTGCCATTGACTATTTCACAAAATGGGTCGAGGCCAAACCCCTCCGGACCATCACAGGAGATCAAGTGCTGAGGTTTGTCTGGGAAAACATAGTGTGCAGATACGGAATGCCGCTATGCATAGTCAGTGATAACGGGAAGCAGTTTGCAGAGAAACCGTTCAAGACATGGTGCGAAAGGATGCATATTGAGCAAAACATTGCTTCGGTCTCCCATCCCCAGGCCAATGGGCAAGTAGAAAGAGCCAACCGCAACATTGTGGAAGGCATTAAAAAGCGCTTGGGGAAGGAGGGCGTCTCATGGGCAGATGAGCTCCCGTACGTCCTATGGGCCCACCGAACGATGCCGAAGACGAGCAATAGGGAAACTCCCTTCAGCTTAACATACGGTACTGAAGCAGTTATTCCCGCTGAAGTAGGGGTACCTACTCCCCGCATGCAGCTGAGTCAAGAAGAAAACGAACAGGAACTCCTTCTGAACCTGGATCTAGCCGAAGAAAGGAAAGAGCTCGCGGCGATCCGAGAAGCGAAATATAAAAAAGAGTTGGAAAAACATTACAACTCAAAATTGAAGGAGGTCCGGTTCAAAGTCGGGGACTACGTCATGCGGAGTAATGAAGCGAGTTTAGTAGAAGGCACCGGAAAAATGGCACCAAAGTGGGAAGGTCCTTACCTGATTAACACCGCAGGAAAGGACGGTGTATATACACTCAAGAAAATGGACGGAACCATCATTCCACGCACATGGAACGGAGTTCACCTAAAGAAGTGTTTTCTTTAAAAAGCTTCTTATTTTAAAATAAGATTGTAATACGGAAGCTACGGCCTCCGTCACTTTTTCTATTTTCCTGTAACGCGGATGGTTATGCCCGCACCAAATGAATTATAAATTCCAAATACCGTGGAGGGTTTTACCCACGGATTACATAAAATGTTTTTACTATGTAATTAACCGGAGAAATATAACTCCGAATAAGTAAAATAAAATGGTAAAATTTTCTATCATCAACAGTGTTGCAACACAAGTATAACCTTCGGCCGAGCTAGGGATCCTAACCCTAAGAGGTAAGAACGAACTGGTTCCGTTCGTATCTTTCCTTCACTTAAAAATTATCCTAATAAAATAAAAACAAATCGGATCCGTGCTTTAAAATGAACGTTCTAATAGAAAATGTAAAACACAAAGCATGGACGCATGTGAAAACAAGTGTTTACATCAAAATTTACCGGATTTATGTAAACCGGAAACCACAAAGTCATTTACAGAGGATAATTGTCAAAATACTGGTAAAAGCATCATTACATTCATCCAACAGGGTGCATATCCCAAACAACCGGACATGTCCACCCTCCAAATAGCTAAACAAACTAAGAATTCCTAAGGTGCATACCCCAAAAAACCAGGCATGTCCACCTTGCTCCTACGGAGAAGCGTCATTCGCAAAGCGTAGAACTTTCTTGATTTCAGAAAGGGGCGCGTCAATAAGTTTCGGAAGATCCTCTATCACCGGAAACTTAAGAGAATCGAAGCAAGCAACTGCCGCATTTAACTCCTCCGTAGCATTACGATTCAATGATGGAACCTCTTTATAAGGGGTCTTCTTCTGCAGAGCATGGACATATCCCTGATGAAGGCCAGAATTGATACCGATAGAGCTCATTGCATTATTAACTGCGGCCACTGCAGCAGTCATTTCCGGACCCTTATGGATGTTTTTGGCCAAAAGTTTGGCCCCCTCCGAAAGCATCTAAACCTTCGTCGCTTGAAGATCCTCCACCTTGGCTTTCAGGGAAACATTCTCCGCCCCCATTTCTTCTTCACGCCCTTTCATCTCCTCAATGCGGTCCTTTAAATCAGCTTCACCTGATTTAAGCGCATCCCGCTCTGGAAAAAGTGTTAGAAAAACAGGAGAAATAAGAAACAATTAAACCAGAAAAAGGACGTACCAGCCATCATGCTCTCATAAGCAAGACGAGCCTTACTAAGAGATTCCTCCATCTTCGCCAAAACCATCTTATGCTCTTCATCCTTCTGTTTCATCGATTCAGAGAACGCCTTAAACTCCGAAGAAATCTTATCCCTGTCTTCCGCAGCAGCAGCAGCAGTCTCTTGAGACGATTGATTCTGGGCGGTCAAGGACTTAACCTTTTCTTGCTGAGTTTGAAGATCTTGGGTCAGCTGGGCAATTTTCTTCTCTGCATCCGGTGACCTTGAAACCTTCCGCTTCAAAGAGCGAGTTTCTTTTTCCAAATTCTCCCGAACCGATTCCGCTTCTACCCACCGACGATAGAGCTCCGTCACAAAGATGTTTGATTGGGCTTGATTAGTCAAAACCGCAGCCCCTAGATCTGGATTCTTCATCTTCCGGCTCCTGGCATGATCTATCGGAGTGTTTATGTTGAAAAGCATAGTCCTGGCAATCAAAGTATCCATCACCGAGTCTTTGTTCCGGATGTCCCAGTCAGGAATAAATTTTTCTTCCGCAGTCGCCGGATCGATATCCATATCATCCGAGAACAAATCTGCATATCGAAAAAAGGACAACAACTCAGGTCCGAACCAAGATGAAGGGAGAGAAGACACTTGGTCTTCCTCATCTTCGATAAAGCGGTCCGGACCTAAAGAAGAGTCCAGAATCGTACCTGAAAAAGTCACCACCTTAGGTTCACCATGAGCTTTCCCCTTCTCCTTGCTCGAAATCTCCGGAATCTCCGTCTCCATATTTTCCACCTCAGTACTTGGAATGAAACCACCGGAAAAGGTAGGGGTCGGTTTGTTGCGAGCCAATGCGGCCTCCTCCCTAGAAAACCTACCTCCGGTAAGATGCTCATCCAATTCTGCCATTACATTACCTTCGGAATGAGAATCCTTCCTTGATTTCTTTGACTGGGGCAAAGGAAGAGGATCGGTAGAACGTATCAGCATCGGCTCAGTCTTCCTCTTACGGGAGCGAACTTTTAAATCCACGCTCGGTGCAACGCCCTTGCTTTTCAAAGAAGAAGGTCGATATTGGAGGGCCTCATCTAAATCACGGACCTCCGAATCATCATCCACGTCATCAAGAATTGATCTCTTTCCGGACTGGGATCCGGATGAACCAACAGCTTCTTTCGTAGATTTCGGAGTGGAAGAAGCAGTCTCCGCAGCAACTTATTCAGGCATGTCCCGAGGAATAGAAGAAGTTGCTTCGGCAGCAGATGGCCCAGTAACATTCAGATTCACCTGTGGGCGGATCGGATGAGCCGAAGATGCCACCTGTTTCATCAGCGGAACATCCTCTTCACCTTGTTCCTCAAAATCAAAGTCAAAAACATCCGCATTCGGAACCTTTAGAGCATCAAGAAGAGACATTGCGGCACCTGCATTCTCAGAACAAAAAGAAAGTTAGCAAAAATAAACAAGTAATGGTGCCGATGGGGATGTAAAGGGTCGGAACTTACGATCACGCCTTCGGCGAATAATCGGCCAATCCCTATCCCCTCGGGCCCAGGAAAAACTAACTCGACCTAACCAAAGTAAATGCTCGGAAAGGGGACGGATGGGAGATTTATGCTCAATCAAGGCACGAACAAGATTTTCATCAAAGACAAAGTTTTCATCAAGATCGAAGGACATCGTCTGATCTTTGAAACGCCACCTCATATCCTCCGGAAGACAGTGGTCGTCCAGCCAGAAAAAATTGTCCTTCCAATTTTTGAGGCTAGACCGCTCGCCGGAGGATGGGGAAGGGACATTCTTTCGGTGTGCGAATGTATACCAATCTCCGGCCGTGATAAACTCATAAAAATATCGAAAAACATTCAGGTCCGGTTTCTGGTCTAAGGCTCGGCAAGAAATTTCAAAATGGTTAATGCGGCTAAGACCGAAGGGATTAACCTGACAAATATGAACCCTAAAAAATTGCAGAACCCTAATCAAAAAGCGAGAGAAAGGAACCCTATAATTCGCGAAATTGCAGACGCGAGTATAAAAGGGAAACTTCCCTTGATGGAATGGATATATGGCTTCCCTTTCGGAAGGAAAGACCGGGTAAAGATCTAGAGGAATCCTATAATCTCTAATGAACTTATCCAACTGCCGTTGGGTAAGCACGCTCACGCTCTCCGAAAGATTCTCCTTACCAGGAGCCATAACTTTAAAAAGTAAAAAGAATAAGGACGCACCTTTTTCTTTGAAGAAGAAGAAGAGATTAGAGAGGATAACAGCAGAGAAGATGAAAAAGGAGAGGAAAAATTGTGAAAATAAAGTGGTAAAAATCAAATTTATAGAGAAAAGTAAGTCGGTTGGGGGCCCATCACGTCAACCGTCACTTCCCACGATTCCCAACACGGGGTTCGCTACCGTCACCAGTAGGTGACTGACGGTCAAAATAATAAAGGTCACCCACACCGTTCAAAAAATGCCACGTCATCAATTCAAGACCACTCCAGCGGCGACACGTCATCCGAATAGGACAAAAAGCTCGAAATAATAGTTTGCTAAGTCTTTACAAAGACTTACCAAACTGGGGGACTTGAAGATACATGTCCGAGACCGGACATGATCCCTAGGACGAACCAGACTCCACTTGGACGGACATCTAAAACATGTCCGTTCCGTATCAAGAACCTCCGAAGACGAACCTCCATTCAAGTGCGTCTGGACGGATGATGTCATCTCAGTTGACTACTATAAATACCCCATCAAGTACAAAGCCAAGTACGATTTTCTGAACCTTCGCCCTTACTTTCTCCCTCTCTCTACTTTCTCTCTCTACCAATACTTATCCTCACGCCGGAGGGTGGTCGCAGAGGGGCCCTCCCATCTCTGCGGCGAGCCTAACGGTTTTCTGTTTTGCAGGACTGTTCTTCAAGCCCTCTTACAAGATCCAAACCCTCGTTTACAGGCTCCGGCCTAAACACGATTCTTTGGTTCTTCAAAACTTGAGATATTTATTTTGTTATTTGATTGTTATCCAATTATGTTACAAACCACACTTTTATTGATCATAGTTGATTGCATGTGTCAGTTAGGTTGTCGATATCCATTACAGAACTGGATTGACTCAGTGTAGAGATGTTTTGAGTTATGAGTTTGACTCTTGTTTCGATCTTAACACAGCTCAGTTTTTAAGCCGATGATTGTTGCTGGGAAACCTGATTTTATCGCTTTTACATGTAGATTTTGTGTTATATCAAGTTTTAAATAAAAAAAATATGAATTGTATATGCATGTGTTTTATCAAATACGACGTGGTGGCCTGCTGCCGTGGAGGATGGCTTAATCTTCCAACTCACAGCTTGGTTAATTTCTATTTTGTTATTTATGGCTTAATTTATTTGCTTTGTTTCGTGAATTTATGCTTTTGTTTGGTTTTGGTGTCCAAAAATTTTTTCGGGTTTTAAGTTTTGGGTTCATATCATGGCTATGAAGTTGTTAAAAGGATGGAAAGGGATTTCATTGGTTTTGAAAGATTTAGTGGACTAATTAGAACCGTACTTCTTCTACAAAATGAATTGAAGTTATTATCTTTGATTCTTTCACTCAAGTTAATCTGAATTCAGAGATCCTAATTTTTGTTTTTTTTCTTGCTTAGACCTAACAGGTTATTGCACCAGAATTGTCTGCAACCCATTAGTTGGCAAGTGAGTAAACAGGTCCTTTTGATTTTTCTTATATGTGTTTTAAATAAATTATTCTTAATTTGCAATACTGCTCCTTGAAGTTCTTGTGACACAAAACAAGGGTTACTCATGTTTTCGTAACCGAAGGTGCTGGCTATATTGGTTCTCACGCTACACTACGCCTTGTTAGTACAGCTTGGGGAGACCTGCATTCACTTTTTTGTACTTAACATCAATTCTTGAATTAGTTATTTAGAGTTACAATAAAGACATAATAATAAATCATAACTTGGGCTTGTAATTTTAATGTAGTGCAGGATTTTGTGTGCCATGGAGAGCTCTGATGATGAAAAGGATGGTTTTAATGAGAAATCCACAGGCAACGAACCGACGCCTACTTCTGCTAATGGTACAAAGTTTGTAGATGATGTTCTCAATTTTTTTTTTTTTTTTAATTGGTTATCTTTTGTTTTCATTCCAATCATCAGGGCAAATTACATAAGAATAGCAGGTAGACGAGCAACAAACTGCGCCGCCGAATAAAAGTTGAGTAAGAGTTAGCCATATTTATGTTCATTATTGGCCATAACCTACGTACTCGTGCAGTGCAAGAGCAGTTTAGATACTCGGAGGAAACCATTAGTTGCCATTTCAACAATGTCGTGAATGCAATTATTGCCGTATCTTTAGACTTCTTGAAACACTTTATTGAAATTTCGCTTTATGTTGGCTCTTTTCTTTTGCTAAACTGTGCATTCTGTCCCCACGAGATGTGTAAAAAAGAGTAGTTTTATTACAAAGATTACACTATTTACTCACCAATTATCTTGGAAAAGCAAACGAGCTTTCGGAAAAGCAAACCCATCGCGAAGCGCGGGCAACATTTACTAGAAACAAACTAAATCCGGACCCAATTTTGCATACCCTTGAAGACCATATGTTAAAAATTCTAAATAATTTTAGTTTTAGTCTTCCTGCTGGGAAGACAATTGCTTTAGTTGGAAGCAGCAGGGGTTCTGGCAGTGGTTTCCCTCTTTGAGAGGTTTTATGATCCTACTTCAGGTTAGTGACAAATGACAATGATTTTGGCTTGGATTTAAGCTATGTCTAACTATTAATACAACTCTAGACCCCACCCAAGTATCAGTTTGCATTATCTAACCGTTGCAACGAATCGAACACGTGAAGGTATTCTCTTTTGCTTACTATAGCGTGTGACGAGACTGTAACGAATCGAACACGTGAAGGTAACGCAGTTGTCATATTACAATATATTCTTATATTGTATACTGATTTAGCT
Source organism: Helianthus tuberosus (assembly GCA_030545235.1). Classification (NCBI taxonomy): domain Eukaryota; kingdom Viridiplantae; phylum Streptophyta; class Magnoliopsida; order Asterales; family Asteraceae; genus Helianthus; species Helianthus tuberosus. Next base: position 8,919,069 of record CM060424.1, on the reverse strand, counting down.
TGTTGAAGAGGTAAGTTTTGTAGTGTACATTAAGTTTTTAAACTGAAGTAGTCTTTTGGTAAAAGTGCTTGTAATTTTTATCTTTTTAAGTTATAAATAGGTCTGAAGTAAAACTTGCATTTTGTTATGTGTTTTATGCTTGATTACACATGTCATTTTATAGTTTGAATGTAATGTACAGAACATCATATTTTAAGTGGATCATTTTAATGAATAATAATTTTGTTGTCATTTTGTGCATGTTAGGGAATACAAAACCAATTTTAAGGCACAGACCAACAAAATTACATAAGCACTTGTATATAGTGGAACCAAATTTAGTGATAGAGATCGAGAAAGAGAGACAATTTTATATTTAAGTGTATAATCATGTGAACTTTAGCTCAATAGAAGTTAAGTGATAGTGTATAAGTTGTTTAGAGATTTTAGGCTAAGAAGGGCATAAAGGAAGGAGAGTCTGGTGTGTCTGTCCCTATTGTTGCAAGTAAACATAAATGTTTTTTTTATCCGTTGTTCTAGGGAAGAGGCAGCGAGCACTGTTACATACACACATATATGTTAAATTTGAGCTTGGAAATTGATAGGTTTGAACATTTAAAGTCAATTTTTGACCTTTTGCCTTGCGGATACTTTTTTTAGAACGACAAATTTCTACAATTAAGTCACTTGTGAAACTTGAACCCGTGACCTTCAAGACCTTAGGTGCAGGGCCGTCTCCGAAAATGTTATAAAAATTTTGGGCCCTGTGCACGATAAAAAACCGGGCCCTCCCATTTTAATCGACATTTGATGATTATTTTAATTGGGTTTGAATGTTTAAACATTTGGGCCTCAGGTTAAGGTCAATATATTATATATAAAGATCAAAACTAAAATTAAGTGGTACTCTTTATTCAACAAATTCGACACCCCTTATTTGGTTTGGGTTTCTTTTATTTATTTATTTTTTTAACATCGATAGCAATTTAACTAGAAAACAAAACTCTAGTAAGATAGATATATATAGATACATTTACACGAGTTATCACAAGTCTACTAGTCTCTCACCATGTATTATTTTCACATTGTAGAGGTATGCCAACTAAACTTTTTTATTAATAATATCCATGTAGAACAAGCTTAAATCAATAACTGAAGTTGTTGTATCTTAAAAACTTTTGATTGTTTTATTTATAAAAGCATCTTCATCAAGGTAGTACAATGTACACCAATGAATATATCCTATAGTTCTACATATAAATAAACAAATATAGAAACAAAATTCGAGGCAAATACAGTGGTAAAACAATATATGTATAGAAAATACATAAATAAATATATATCTAAATAATGAAACAAACTAATATGTTTGTACTAACAGTAAATTAAATAAACTAGTAAAACATAAAAATATATGTAGAAACTTGAATTTACTTTGTAATTAAATAACTTCACCTATGTTCCTGTTCTTGAAAGCTGCAATTGCAGCTTTTTGAATGACTAGGCCTGAAAAGCCAACAAGAATGATAATACAATATTCGTTTAAACTTCATCTTCTTCTCTTTTTCACCTCTTCTACCCCTACCGCTTTCGGTCGCTTCCCGCCGGTGTTTCTGGCCGGAAAAAATTCCGATCGTGTTTTTACTCAAATTTCTCCACTGTAACTACTCTAGTCGTCACCATTTGAAGGGTCAAACACAGATTAATATATAAAACTTATTATAAATTTTTACGGGCCCCGTTCCGGTTTTGGCCCTGAGCCGGCGCCCACCCGGCACTTGCTCAGAGCCGGTGTAACACCCTTAATAATTTGAACAATAATAAAAAGACAATCATAAGAACTTTATAAAAATCAGAGTTTACAAAAACATTTCGTTTTTAAACCATACACACTTGAGATAGTACCAAACACATCCCAATATAATCCATAACAAGTTTAAAAGTTAACCCTTGTTAGTAAACTAACCACTAGTTTAAGGGGTTTAAAACATGATTAACAAAAGTGTTTACAACATGATTATGTCTAGACCAGATTAAGATTATTGCTGAAGCTTCGAAATGCGTGTTCGGTTCTTGACATTGTACTTGATCACCATCCGGGAAGGCTTCATACATACCTAGGGTCAAACACTAAAATATTAGTTTTGACATTAATACATTACGTATAAACGAATTTTAACAACGTAAGGCAACAAACAAAATATAAATTTTCTGGGTTCCACCGTAACTTACGGTGTCACCGTAAGTTACGGTGAACCTGGAATGTTCCTGGTTCTACCGTAAAACAGGGGCTTCATACCGTACACTTTTGATGTCCACCGTAACTTACGGTGGGACCGTAAGTTACGGTGGGTTCTGCATCCTTGCCCTTTTACTATTTTTCAACCATAAAAGATCATAACCTTTTACTCGTTAGTCCTTTTTAACCGATTCTTTTTCCTACGAGTCCGTAATAACATTACGGGCCCGACCACGTAAATTTCTCATTACGGAAACCGAGACACCGACAATCGGTTCACAATTTCCTCAATTTAATTATCCAACCCATTAGTGTAAGTGCATAGCACCTCTTTTCCATTCTTAAAACCTTTTAGACATAATTACCCAATTTCCCGGGCTCACATACTTGGTGTATTTGCGCCATTCCATGGCTTCGCGTTTCCCTTAGGGTTAAATACTTGTTTCTTCGGAGTTAACATTCCGTTTCAAACAATACTTTCATAGAGTTTCTATTGTTTGACCCGATTTCCCGGTTTCTTGCACATAAATTAATATAACCAATTCAATAGCGTGGTACAATCCACCACTTAACGGAATATGAGATTTTTAAGTCTCTATTCTCATGATTCTTTTTAAAGCAACATTTTGACCCGTTTGGCTATCTAGTGAAGACCATCACTTTACTAACATACCAAACCAAATTTCTAATATTTATTTTGACCCGTTTGATGATCTAGTGAACTTCGCCACTTTAACGATACATCAAACGCATCAATTACAATCCGACATCGTTTGTACACTAAAACCAAACATTATTACATAATACAACGAGACTAAAGTCACGTACCTTTAAAGCACACCTTTTCCGCGGGTATCACTTCCGGCGTGTCCACTTGACGTTCCGGATTCCTTGCCTAAAGAGTTCAATTCATAACAAGATTAGAACTCTCTTTCATAAGCTTTAACGCATTCATTCATAACATATGCAAATCTGCGTTTTTAGCAATCTTTAACATTTTAACCCTCATTTAGGCGTTTTATCAAACACCTTGCGGGTCAGATTTCTACATGATCTAAACCAAGTTCATAACTTGAATTTATCACTCAAATTAACTTCAATTAGACAATATACACATATTTTAACATCAACAATTTCAGAGATTATCCCACAATTTCAGTTTTCACTAGAACAAGAGTCTTAATCCTAGTGTTTATCAAGTTCTACTAACTTACTAATCACCCACTATAGTGATTTTGATCCTTACAACTAACATGCAAGATTTTGACAAGAAATCGTCTAGGGTTTGTCCCTAGACTTCACATTACTTCCAATTTCATGTTTTACAACACATAATCAAGCTCAACCTTCGATTTCAATCACATGCAAGAATTTGAGTTGTATCAAAACAACCTAATTTGACATACCTTATGACCTCCTTGACGAGGAGATCACAGTTCTATGCTCAGATTTCGATTATGACATGATTTGAGCCTTCAATTTTGAGATTTTAGTAGAATTTAGGGTTGTGAAGGAGTGGGTGTCGCCCCCTGTGTTCCTTGATCGACCAGACCCCCTTCAAATGGGGTGTTTGGTTTATTTTAGATGTAAACTAATAACACTAGTTTCAATTTTAACAATATTGACCCTTCTACTTTTATTTAACTTATAGTTTGGTTATTCTAACCTTAATTCTAGTTATTCATAGATCCATAGTTAACTAGGTTATAATTTCCTAGTTAGACAAATTCTTGTTTATTTAAACTTTATAATTTTAATATAAAGTTTTATATTTTCGGGATCTTACAAGTCCACCCCCCTTAAAAGGGTTTCGTCCCCGAAACCGTAATACGTACCAAATAGTTTAGGGTAGAGCCGTTGCATCTCTTCTTCGGATTCCCACGTGGTATCTGCACCCTTCCTGTGCTCCCACTTAACCTTTACTTGGTTAATTACTTTGTTCCTCAGACTCTTCTCTTTTTGATCTAAGATTGCAATTGGTCTCACTGCATAGTTGAGTCTGTTATCCAGCTCAATGTCATCATAGCGGATACGAGCAGTTTCATCTGCTAAGCATTTTCGGAGATGTGACACATGGAATGTGTTATGAATTCCACTCAACTCCTCGGGTAGTTCAAGGCGATATGCTACCTTACCAACCCGTTCAGTGATCTTGAATGGCCCAATGAACCTCGGACTTAACTTTCCTCTTTTTGAACCGTATAATTCCTTTCCATGGCGATACTTTTAGCATTACTTTATCGCCAACTTGAAATTCAATAGGTCTATTTCGCTTATCCGCATACGACTTTTGTCGATCCTGAGCTGCTTTTAGGTGAGCTCAAACCACATCAATTTTCTCATTCGTAGTTCGGATTATGTCAGTATGTGCTAATCCTCGTGGTCCCACTTCTCCCCAACACACTGGGGTTCGACACTTTCTACCATACAACATTTCATACGGGGCCATTTTAATGCTCGACTGATAGCTATTGTTATATGAAAATTCGACCAAGGGTAGATGGACATCCCAACTACCCCCGAAGTCAATGATGCAAGCCCGCAACATATCTTCCAACGTTTGTATCGTTCTCTCACTTTGCCCATCCGTTTGCGGATGATAAGCAGTGCTAATGTACAGTTTAGTTCCCATTTGCTCTTGGAATTCGCGCCAGAATTTAGAGGTAAACCGAGTATCTCTGTCTGACACAATGGATATCGGCACTCCGTGACGTGCTATGATTTCATTGGTGTACACTTCCGACATCTTCTCGGATGTATAAGTCTCACGAATCGGAATGAAGTGAGCACTTTTTGTCAATCGATCTACGACTACCCATATAGCATCAAATCCGCGATTGGTTTTGGGCAATTTGGTTAACAAATCCATCGTGATTTGTTCCCATTTCCAAACTGGGATATCCAGCGGTTGCAACCTACCATATGGCTTTTGGTGCTCCGCTTTGACTTGTAAACAAGTCAGACACTTCTCCACATACTTCACAATATCTCTTTTCATTCCGGGCCACCAATAGTTTTGTTTTATGTCATTATACATTTTGGTCGCCCCCGGATGAATTGAATAATGAGATTTATGGGCCTCGTCAAGTAGACGCGCCTTGGCCCCACACGTATTTGGAACCCAAATTCTCCCAAATCGAGTTTTCAATCCTTGATTACCATCCTCCAGGTCTTTTAGTTGCCCAACTATCCTTTCCTTCTTCACATTTTCTTCCTTCATTGCTTCAATTTGAGATTTTCGGATTTGTTCAAGCAAACCCGATGTCACAATTAATTGCATCGATCGTACTCGAATAGGCATATAATCCGTCTTTCGGCTCAACGCGTCTGCCACTACGTTAGCCTTCCCGGGGTGGTAATGTATTTCACAATCAAAGTCTTTGACAGTTTCTAACCACCGCCTCTGCCTCATATTTAATTCCTTCTGATCGAAGAAATACTTTAAGCTTTTGTGGTCGGTAAAGATAGTGCACTTCACCCCATACAAGTAATGCCTCCATATCTTCAAGGCAAACACCACTGCTGCCAACTCGAGGTCATGGGTAGGATATCTCTTCTCATGAGTCTTTAGTTGTCTCGAGGCATAGGCTATAACCTTGCCCCGCTGCATCAAAACGCAGCCAAGTCCCGAATGCGATGCATCCGAGTAAACTACCATATCCTCCGTTCCGTCCGGTAATGTCAACACCGGCGCATGGGTCAATTTTTCCTTGAGCGTTTGGAACGCCCTTTCTTGATCCTCGGCCCAAATAAACTTTTCATCCTTACGGGTTAGTTTGGTCAACGGCTTAGCAATTTTGGAGAAATCTTGTATGAATCTCCGATAATAACCCGCAAGCCCCAAGAAGCTTCTGATTTCCGAAGGATTCTTCGGTGGAGTCCATCTTCACACAGCTTCTATTTTTTAAGGATCTACTAGCACTCCGTTTGCACTAATGATGTGCCCAAGAAATTGCACCTCTCGTAACCAGAAGGCACATTTTGAGAATTTCGCATACAATTTCTCTTTCCTGAGCGTCTCCAACACTTCACGCAAATGACTTGCGTGTTCTGCTTCATTCTTGGAGTATATCAAGATATCATCGATAAACACTATCACTGACTTGTCTAACATGGGTTTGCAAACCCGGTTCATGAGATCCATGAAAGCCGCGGGTGCATTAGTTAACCCAAAGGACATCACGAGAAACTCGTAATGTCCGTATCGTGTACGAAAAGCCGTTTTCGGTACATCCTCCTCTTTGACTTTCAACTGATGATACCCAGATCTGAGGTCGATTTTTGAGAACCAACTTGCACCTTGTAATTGGTCAAATAGGTCATCAATTCTTGGAAGCGGATATCGATTCTTTACCGTGAGTTTATTCAACTCCCGGTAATCAATGCACATACGCATACTCCCGTCCTTCTTTCTCACGAATAATACCGGTGCGCCCCATGGAGAAACGCTTGGCCGAATAAATCCCTTGTCGAGCAATTCTTGGATTTGTGACATCAATTCTTGCAATTCTGATGGCGCGAGTCGATACGGCGCCTTGGCCACAGGTTTTGCGCCCGGAACCAATTCGATCCCGAACTCTACCTCCCGTACTGGCGGTATTCCCGGTAAATCTTCCGGAAATACATCAGCGTATTCACGTACCACTGGTACGTCTTCCATCTTTGGCGTCTCTTTATTAGGTTCGTTTGCGTATATCATGAATGCTTTACATCCGCGCCTCATAAGTTTGTGGGCCTTTAGTATTGAGCACATAACGGGACTGCCCCCTTTTTCGCCATAAATGGTGACTTGCTTTCCACTTGGAGATGTCAACTGTATCTCCTTGCGGAAACATATCACCTTTGCATGATGTCGGGATAACCAATCCATCCCTACCACTACTTGAAATTCTCCCATTAACATAGGGATCAAGTCTATCAAATATTCCTCATCATCAACGCTTATTTTGCAATCTCGACATACATCACATACAAGAAAACTTTTGTTATCACCTATTTCTACCTCTAATGGCATAGGCAATTTTGTTAGTACAAAAGAAGGATGTCGAATAATTCCATATGAAACAAAAGATTTATTCGCACCCGTATCAAATAACACATGTGCAGGAATTGAATTTATGGCAAATATACCTGAGACCACATCGGGCTCTGTTTTTTTCCTCCATTGCTGTCAACTGGAAAGATCTCGCCTTTGCTCTTGGTGTCTCAGTATGTGTATTCTTGTCATCTTTCTTTCCAACCAACTCCGGGCACTCAGATTTCTTGTGACCCGGTTGGTAGCATTTGTAACACACCGACACCTTTCCCGGGCACAATGCAGCCGTGTGTCCCGTCTTCCCACATATAGGACACGGTTTGTCCTTGAACCGGCACTCACCTTTGTGCCCCTTCCCGCATATCTTGCAGTTTGATGACCCGCCTTTACCTTCTTGTTTCTTTGAGGATTTTGTTGTGCGCGCCTTTTTCGTTGGGCTTGGATTGACTATCTGAGCCCTTCTTTCACCTCTTTCAATCTGTTTCTTCAACTCTATCTCCCGTTCCCGAGCAACGTTTATAATTTCGGTGAGAGTTTCATACTTTGAAGGAGTCATAAACTCCCTATACTCGGCGCTCAACATATTATAATAATAATATATTTTCTGCTCCTCATTCGTTATCAATTCATCACAAAACTTCATCTTATCCATGAATATTCCCGTGATTTTGTCAATAGATTCACCCTTGTGTCGAAGCTGCATGAATTCTTCCTTGATCTTGTTAATGACTGCCTTGGGACTGTGATGTTTAAGAAACGGTGTCTTAAACTCGTCCCATGTCATAGCTTTAGCCGCTTCGCTTCCAATTTCTTTCTTCTTGTTATCCCACCATTCTTTCGCTTGACCCCTTAACTGACCCGTGCCATAGGCTACGTAGTCATCCGGATCACAATGAGTCCTTTCGAACACCCCATCCATATCGCTTAACCACCGCTGACATATGATCGGGTCAACCTCCCCATTGTAAATGGGCGGTTTACACGCCATGAACTCTTTATAAGAACAAGATTTTCGTCCTCCCGACTTCTCCTTTGCTAAATTGGTATTATCCTCCAATTTCTTAATTCTTTCTTCCACCACTGATAATACCGTGGTTTGGATTTTGTCGATGAAACCCGACAAACTGTTTTCGATTGCTTTTCCTACCTCTTCAGCAATCACTTCTCTCGTTTGCTCGGTGACTCTTCGCACCGCATCATCATTGCCTTTATCCGTCATCTTTAACTGAAATGTTTACATTAAGCGTTAAACATTTCACCTATGACGTATGATTTATTTACTTCGGTTTATTCAAGTTCATGACTTGTTTTCACCGTTCTTATTTAATGCACTTTCCGGGTTTGAGTGTGTTAACACGCTCTTCCCATGCATTTCCATTCATTACTTCCCTTTTTATACTTAGTAACTCTACTTTAGAACAATTAACTCTTACCGGATGTTTGATCAAGCTTGAACCGAACACTTGTTAACAACCTTGGGCTCTGATACCAACTTGTAACACCCTTAATAATTTGAACAATAATAAAAAGACAATCATAAGAACTTTATAAAAATCAGAGTTTACAAAAACATTTCGTTTTTAAACCATACACACTTGAGATAGTACCAAACACATCCCAATATAATCCATAACAAGTTTAAAAGTTAACCCTTGTTAGTAAACTAACCACTAGTTTAAGGGGTTTAAAACATGATTAACAAAAGTGTTTACAACATGATTATGTCTAGACCAGATTAAGATTATTGCTGAAGCTTCAAAATGCGTGTTCGGTTCTTGACATTGTACTTGATCACCATCCGGGAAGGCTTCATACATACCTAGGGTCAAACACTAAAATATTAGTTTTGACATTAATACATTACGTATAAACGAATTTTAACAACGTAAGGCAACAAACAAAATATAAATTTTCTGGGTTCCACCGTAACTTACGGTGTCACCGTAAGTTACGGTGAACCTGGAATGTTCCTGGTTCTACCGTAAAACAGGGGCTTCATACCGTACACTTTTGATGTCCACCGTAACTTACGGTGGGACCGTAAGTTACGGTGGGTTCTGCATCCTTGCCCTTTTACTATTTTTCAACCATAAAAGATCATAACCTTTTACTCGTTAGTCCTTTTTAACCGATTCTTTTTCCTACGAGTCCGTAATAACATTACGGGCCCGACCACGTAAATTTCTCATTACGGAAACCGAGACACCGACAATCGGTTCACAATTTCCTCAATTTAATTATCCAACCCATTAGTGTAAGTGCATAGCACCTCTTTTCCATTCTTAAAACCTCTTAGACATAATTACCCAATTTCCCGGGCTCACATACTTGGTGTATTTGCGCCATTCCATGGCTTCGCGTTTCCCTTAGGGTTAAATACTTGTTTCTTCGGAGTTAACATTCCGTTTCAAACAATACTTTCATAGAGTTTCTATTGTTTGACCCGATTTCCCGGTTTCTTGCACATAAATTAATATAACCAATTCAATAGCGTGGTACAATCCACCACTTAACGGAATATGAGATTTTTAAGTCTCTATTCTCATGATTCTTTTTAAAGCAACATTTTGACCCGTTTGGCTATCTAGTGAAGACCATCACTTTACTAACATACCAAACCAAATTTCTAATATTTATTTTGACCCGTTTGATGATCTAGTGAACTTCGCCACTTTAACGATACATCAAACGCATCAATTACAATCCGACATCGTTTGTACACTAAAACCAAACATTATTACATAATACAACGAGACTAAAGTCACGTCCCTTTAAAGCACACCTTTTCCGCGGGTATCACTTCCGGCGTGTCCACTTGACGTTCCGGATTCCTTGCCTAAAGAGTTCAATTCATAACAAGATTAGAACTCTCTTTCATAAGCTTTAACGCATTCATTCATAACATATGCAAATCTGCGTTTTTAGCAATCTTTAACATTTTAACCCTCATTTAGGCGTTTTATCAAACACCTTGCGGGTCAGATTTCTACATGATCTAAACCAAGTTCATAACTTGAATTTATCACTCAAATTAACTTCAATTAGACAATATACACATATTTTAACATCAACAATTTCAGAGATTATCCCACAATTTCAGTTTTCACTAGAACAAGAGTCTTAATCCTAGTGTTTATCAAGTTCTACTAACTTACTAATCACCCACTATAGTGATTTTGATCCTTACAACTAACATGCAAGATTTTGACAAGAAATCGTCTAGGGTTTGTCCCTAGACTTCACATTACTTCCAATTTCATGTTTTACAACACATAATCAAGCTCAACCTTCGATTTCAATCACATGCAAGAATTTGAGTTGTATCAAAACAACCTAATTTGACATACCTTATGACCTCCTTGACGAGGAGATCACAGTTCTATGCTCAGATTTCGATTATGACATGATTTGAGCCTTCAATTTTGAGATTTTAGTAGAATTTAGGGTTGTGAAGGAGTGGGTGTCGCCCCCTGTGTTCCTTGATCGACCAGACCCCCTTCAAATGGGGTGTTTGGTTTATTTTAGATGTAAACTAATAACACTAGTTTCAATTTTAACAATATTGACCCTTCTACTTTTATTTAACTTATAGTTTGGTTATTCTAACCTTAATTCTAGTTATTCATAGATCCATAGTTAACTAGGTTATAATTTCCTAGTTAGACAAATTCTTGTTTATTTAAACTTTATAATTTTAATATAAAGTTTTGTATTTTCGGGATGTTACAGCCGGCCCTGCTTAGGTGCTTCTAGAGGCTTTGCCTTTCCTTTTAGGCCACTAACCCCAATGGTATGTATTACTTTACTACTCATAAAAAATTGTGTGCCAGATTTTTAACTCCACACACAAAACATGGATTATGCATATTATGTGAAATACAAACTTCTACGACTATTTTTTTGTTGAATGGAAAAAAAAAGTGTTAGATACCCGTAATGGGTTGTGGTTCGTAATAGGCATCATAATTGAATCTGATATGAGTTCGGACACCCGCCGCAACGCGCAGGCATTCCCACTTATAAATATAAATGTGTGGCAAATGCTTAGAATTTACAGGATAAAATGGTCGGTCACGTATCTGTCTTAACTTGATTATGCAAATGCTTAGAATTCACAAGATAAACTGGTCGGTCACGTGTCTGTCTTAACTTGTATTTCTTTTATTTTGTTAAATGAAATGGTTGTTTAATATTTTTATTGTAATTGTGTTGAAAACGTAAATTTTGATGATGAAATTAAACTCATACGCAAATATGACTCACGTATATCTTGTAATATTTGCATGTCTAGTAGTTAGTAGTGTTCATATTTAATGTATTATAAGTTTAGACATCAGACATGTATATAAACCAATTTCGTAATCCATCTAAGCATATACATATAAGAGAGGCCCATATGAATTGGTCAAATTTAATATATTATGTAGTTACTGAAGTTTGAGTATGAGTATTATAACATTTTAGACACATTAATGACAAAAATTATAATCTAATCTTATATGAACAAAAATGCATTACATCTAGTTAAAACAAAAAATGCAAAAGTTTAGATGAACAAAAATGTTACTAACATAATGTAACGAGAATCATAAGTTGAATAAGTAATATTAAAGTCAATGTTACACATTTCACGTAATAAAGAAAATATGTGAGATAAGTAGCTTTGAAATTAAACTTGTTCAAAAAGTTAGATATTTTTAAGGGGTATTGGATTTTAATAATCCCAAGTTTTACTAATTGGCCGGTAATAATCCCAACTTCAAAAATTGCCTACAACAGTCCCAACTTGTAAGATTTTGGCCACCAATGATCCTTTGCTAACTGGGTTATAACCCAGTTAGTTTTGAGAAGCGGAGAAGATTACAGGAGGTCGGAGATGATTGGTGGTGGTCTCGTTTGGTGGTTTCAGGGGTAAAACGGGTCGCCGGAATAAGTTGCAGGTCACCAGAGTTGGGTATTTTGAACTTCTGAGCAGCGGAGAAGATTACAGGATGTCGGAGATGATTGGTGGTGGTCTCGTTTGGTGGTTTCAGGGGTAAAACGGGTCGTCGGAATAAGTTGCAGGTCACCGGAGGTGGTGATGGTGCCACGTCAGCAGCCCAGTCAGCAAAAAAATAACTGGGTTATAACCCAGTTAGCAAAGGATCATTGGTGGCCAAAATCTTACAAGTTGGGACTGTTGTAGGCAATTTTTGAAGTTGGGATTATTACCGGCCAACTAGTGAAACTTGGGATTATTAAAATCCAATACCCCTATTTTTAAGCAAAAATTAGTGTAAATCTATATAGATATATATTTTCAAATAGATAAAATAAAAAAGTAACAGTTTTATACTGTGTAGAAACTAATTGATCATTTTATGCTATATTTCGTCTATGTTTGTATATAAAATTATTAGATTAGATTTTGTTAAAGTAATAAAGGGTATGTATACGCATTTACAACTCATTAACCAACACGTACAAATAATAATTGTAGCTTGAGTAGTTTTTTTCACTATAAAATTTTAAAGTTTAGTCATGTACGTATCTTAGTCGTCATCATCATCATACTCGGTAAATTCCACCAATAGCAAAGCTAAGGTAGGGTCTGAGGAGTGTAAGATGTAGACAGCCTTACCTCTACCCCGTAGGAATAGAGATGTTGCTTCCAGTGAGATCCCGACTCAATTGTAGTTTTGTATCAAGCCTTTGAACCTTAGGCACATAACAATCGGGACAGATACCAATTGGTGCATGTACCCTCATGGCCTCATGTACGTATTTTAGTAAAATCGATAAAAAGACTAATGGATCAACAATTTGATCTATTCATAAGCTTTACATGTTTGACTTAAAAGTTAAAACTAACCGTTAAATAAAACTTATGTATAGATGGATGATGAATATTTAAGAGACAGACGTAGAGAAATGTTAGCTAGTGGCGGCCAAGTTTTTAGAAGCTATTTGTACGTTGGCCAGCTCGGCAAGTGTTACTAGCCATAAGCTTTGGAACATTCATAGCAATCACAATGTGGGTCAATAACTAACCAGATTACCAATTAACGTAGAAGGTGTGAAGGATTTGACCGATATTTCACAAACGCTAGCTAGCTAATGAAGTATAAATGATAGCATGGATCGCAAGTTACCGTATGATCATATCCGGTTCACACAAATATGTCAAAAGTTTCAAAAAAAAAAAAAAAAGATCTTTTAATAAATTCTTTAAATTCATCTTCAGCCAGTTTAAATGAAATTATCCATTTGCTTGAAATCTGGTAGAAATATAACATTCTACATAGCTTAAGATATTATGTAGGATTTATATAGGGGTGCATTCTTTATTAACGTATGTGTGTGCATGTTCTAGGTTTGATCATTACGATCTCGTTTATACTAGGATAAATCTATTATTCAATTGTCCTCAATTTTTATATACATATATATACCATTAAATATTGAAAATTTGGTCTCTTTGTGTAATATTCTCAATCACACCCTTAATTTTACTATTTTAACTTTGGTAATGACTCAATCCAGCCAGTCGTTAGTCCTCCGTCCAAGTTCCAAAACCCAAATGGACCATTAACCATTTGACATGGACACTACATGTGTTGGCACTTGAAGTGGTTCACATTTTTTTGAACGGCTAACAGAATCAATCTCGAGCATTCTCGGGGCACCTATTGGACAAACGGAGTACTCCGAGAGTAACCCAAGTCCACCATCAATGCTGGGGAAACCCTAGTAACTCACCCGTTCGTAGGCACGACAGTAAAATTATCGGTAAAACCCGTTTGTCTCAAGAATCCAACTCAGGTTCACATGGCCCCCTTGTACATGTGCACACCATTTGGTGGTCCTTGGTCTTTATCTACTCTGCCCGTACGGCATACGCACTTCCATTTGACCATTTCCATGATATCATTTCTTGTTGGCCCGCTTCTTTTTCTATATTTATATAAAAGTTTCGCCGTTTAAAAAAAATCCACCACATGATTCCTCTTCACTTACTTTTTTATATAATCAACTTCAATTAACGATTATTATTACTCTCAATATTCATTTATGAAGTGCTTTGCCTTTCAATAAAAAAATTAAGCAGGTTAGAGTCTATGACTAAGGGGCTGTTTGTTTACCTCTTAATGAAGCTCTTAATGGTTCAGCACTTAATGGTTCAGAATGTTTGTTTCGTGAGTAGATGTCTGAATGGTTCAGACATTTGCCTCTAAATGATTAAGTATTATACAGAGTCTGAATGGTTAAGACCTCTAATCTGAATTGGTCAGACATTTGCCTCTGAAAGGTTAAGCATTATACTGTCTCTTAATGGTTCAGACCTCTTTCTGGTTCAACACTTAATGCTTCAGACCTCTTACTGATTCAGCACTTAACCATTCAGAAGTTGCCAAACAGGCCCTAAACACCATTAAGCGTGTTTAATTGAGATTTGTATTGAAATGTTGTAAAATAAAAAGACTAAAAGGGAATGGTATTTATAATACTCATATTTACATAAACTACCATGAATATTTATATAATAGAACCTCTAACTAATCATAACTACTTTGTTATTTAATATCATGTATTACACATGTTGATTAAAAGAAATATTAAATTCTCCTATATATTAAAAAACGGATGTTTTGAACAGTAGAAAACATTATATTATAATAAATATACATAGTTATTTTTTAATACCTTTATTATTTTTTTTTTCTTTTTAAGTTAGATAAGTTTGTGTCAACCGGTATTGGTATCGAAAATACTAGTACGGTTATTGGTAAATGAAGGTAAAAACCGATACCAGCCTGGTACAGAAAACACCAAAAGTCGATATCGAATGGATTTTTAAAACTTTTAGTTCGGTAAATTCGGTACTGCTATCCGGTACCATTTGCTCATCCCTGATCACGGGTGTCGTACAAACAACAACGGTATCGTGCAACTTTTTTTTGTTGATTTTCTTCAACTTTTAATGATTTCTTTCTTTAGTTTCAGGGATAGGGATGGGTTCGGTGCCAACCAATACCGAATCGGTACTGGTACCGAAAATACTAGTTACGGTACCGGTATATGAAAGTAAAAAACAGTAGCGAACCGGTACCAGGAACGCCAAAAGTCGTACCGAATTGGTACTTAAGATCTTTCGGTTCAGGAAATTCGGTACCGGAACCCAGTATCATTTGCTCATCTATGACCACAGGTTTCATACGAACAACGTTATTACCATACGATTTTTTTGGTTGATTTTCTTTTGGTTATCTGTTAGTGTTTTTTTCTATATTTTCTTTTTATTCTTGTCAGCGGTTTCCGTGCGCAACGCGCTCGTAGTGATTTCAAAACACATGTAAACACAGACTAAACAACAAAAGACGTTCGCCGCAATGCGGCGATAGTAAAAAACTAGTAATATTAATAAACATGTAGAAATTATAAAATGATAGTTTGAGATAATATATTATTTATTACTATTGTTTTTTTTTTTTGAACGGCAAGGTGTCACAATTTTTTGGGTGCGAGACACCCCACACCCCCCCTCATTGGGGAGGCCCGTCGCCCCACTCCGGCCAGACGTGAGTGTCTTAACCGTGCCCCAGCTGGCATCAGAGTGTGACCGGCGTCCAAAGGAAAAACCCCACAGGTGCCTCGCCCATCGTAGGGCTTGACGAGTTGAGAGCCGCCACAGAGGGGAATAAACCGCCTCAAGTGGGGATCGAACCCGGGCATCATGGGTAAAACCCTGGTGCCTCACATATGATGGAAACGGGGATCGAACCGGCGCCTCTTGCGAGGCAAACCAGCCTACCCACCGCTCCACCACATGATCATTGGCAAATTAATTTATTACTATTGTTTTATAATTAACTTTTTAAAATTAATTTATTTTAATTAAAAATATATTACAAAGAGGTGAAATAAGAGAAGTGAGAAAAAGAATTATTTAACTGAAATGTAAATATACGACCCATATTAAATATTTTATTTCAGAATATCTTTTTTTTTGTCAGGTCTAGATCAGTGGAAACCCTTTTTACTTGAAACCTATATCTGCCCAAGATCGAATCCCTCCCCACACGCCGGTCCCTTTCAAAACTATTGAGTATTTTTTTTTCGGTGGACGGCAGGACTCGAACCGGGAACCTTTCAGGCAGGAACCCCAGAGGGGAAAACCTCTCCACCTCCGTTATAACCAGAGGCGAAGGTTAGTTGGTGCCCGGGGGTGCACCCGCCCACCCCAATGTTTCGGTTAGAAGTGTATAGGTTCCGATTTTTCGTCCGGAAATTTTAAAAATTATATAGGATAGCCTCCCCCCAATTATTTTTCCTAAATATTTATACAATATATAAACTAAAGTAAAGTTTGTTACCACTTTGTATATCCTAAATATTTATACAATATATAAATTAAAGTAAAGTTTGTTACCACTTTGTATATAAGTGATGGGTAGTTTTGTAAATATATTTTAACTCTTATTTGTTTAACCATAGATTACCCACCACACAATAAACTTAATCGCAAGTTTTTATGTGTAAGAACGGGTCCTTTGAATGAATGAAATTTTTTAATTTTATTTGAAACTATTATTATTTGACTTGACCCGAATCGATAGCCGACTCGACCCGAAACATAACGATAGGAAAAAAAATAGGATCTCATCAATTTACTCCCCCTCGAAACTTTTAGTAAAGCTCCGCCACTGGTTATAACCACTGGGCAACATCATTGGCTATTTCAGAATATCTTGTACATGATACTTGCATCGAAAATTAACCAACAAATAGTTTATTTATTGATAATAATTTATTTTATCAACTTTGTTTACAAACAAATTAATTAATCATCGACTTAAAAAAAACCCAACTGCCAAAAACAAACATCCATCAAAATTGGGTACAACAAGGAAATACAAAAAATGAACCAATATGTCATATGTGGGTCATATCTTCCGCTTCAGATATCTGCAGATATCGTCCGCAGACTGTAGACGTTTTACCTCTTAAAAAACAAACAACACCTAAGTCATATGAACGAATAGAATGTACGTTCAAAACCTGATTAGCTTAGCTTGTGGTAGCCACAGGTGTCCTAGGGCTCGGGAGTCCCATGTACGAAAGCCTCGGTGAGAGCCGAACCTTCGGGCTCGGTCTTGGTGACGGGACTGGACCGTAATTAGCAAAGTTTGTAGGACCGACACGAGGAGATAGGTTGACCTGTTCAAGTGCTCGGGATTGTAGCTCGGCTGGATAATCACGAACACACCCGATACGAGGCCCGGTTCCCGATGTCCACTTGCACGACAAACGATTTGCCAAATGGTTTAGGCTTGCACGGTCACCACGTGTAGGCGTACGAAGAATGTCAACCGCTCTAGGCCGCGGGATAACAAGCGGTTTAGGCTTGAGTTCACTCTGAGGCGGCTTAAACGAAAAGCCGATGGTTACATCATCGTCATCAACCGAACATCTCTGTATTAAAGATAATTTTCGATCAGAATTTAAACTTGTTACAAAGTGAAAACCATATAACGCATAAATATAAATATAAATATAAATATAAATATAAATATAAATATTGACTAATTAATAATAAACATATAAATGTACCTTTACATTTGTGAGATCAACATGGTTCTCTTCCAAGAAACAAATGAACTCTCTAAAGTTCTCTTCGGTCGGGAGGTAGTGACCGCTATACGGCCATATAGCCTCGAGCACTCCACCATGGGCGACTAATCGCCCTGCGGCAGTGGTGGCAGCGCCCGCTAGAAAACTCGAATGTTGAAAAAGGCCTTTCTTTTTTTGTCCAACGTACAAGTTACTCGTGGTACTCAACACAAAGATCCATTTTGAACCTTCCGTGGTCTCCAAAAGCAAACCGCTTTGGCGGAACACCAACTTCCCATTTTCGACAATCACTTCGTATGATTCCCTTTCGTTCTGTTGTTACAAGAATGATTAAGACGTTAGAGTTAATAAAATGTAACGTTATTCGATAAAAATGAGGTTAGATATGCGACTTGACTTACGGGTCCTAAATATTTGATGCATTGACGTTGTAGAGTTGGTCTCGGACACTTTTCGACGTTAACTTCTTTGCCATCCCCGACGTCCAACCAGTAGAAAAACGGTTGGCAGCTTTCGCTTAAAAACCAGATGTCATAATACATATGCAAGTTGTGACCATACCGATGGCGCGGGTCAATCTGCGAGTCCAAAAAAAAAAAATTATAAACTAAATGGGTCAAAAAATCTTTAACTTAAAGCCAAAAAGGATATTTGAGTGCTTACAGCTTCTAGCCAATGTTGCAAGGCCAGTTTCTGAGCCTTTTCATTCTTTGACAAGCCCTTTCCCACTTTAGCAGCCCGGGTTCTAGCCCGGGCCCACCTTGAAACCGCGGTTTCGTGCTTCTCAACGTTGAAAAACGAGACTGAGCTTCGATCCAAAGCTGCAAAATCCAAAGCCTTCCACCTACAATACGTCGTCATATAATTTAGAAAACCACTATCAACCAATCAATTTTTTTTTTAACTTTTTTTTAACTTTTTTTAATTAAAAGGTTATCATTGTAAACTACGTAACTAACTAACTAACTAACTAACTAACCATAGTTCTTCAACAACAACCGCACAATCGGCTAAATTTCTTCGTGTTCGATAACTCTTGTATATTTTCTGAACCGTAGTAGCTGCAGCATTGAGTTCACTAACGGGCCGAGGCGAAACAAACACTACAGGTTCAGGAAGAGGATTTGCTGGACCCGAATGGCCCGTTTCAAGATTCGGGTTGTCGGGCTTGCGGTTTCCAATCTCCTGGACTAAATTCTTGAACGAAAGGGTGGTTTGAAGCATTATTTTTAATGGTTCACTGCTGCTTAAACTAATGGTATTCCTTCTTTTACTATTAGTAGGACTGGAATCTTGTGAGGTAATTTCGTATTCGGATTCGGATGGTAATCGGTTTTCGAGGTTTTCGAGATCGTAAGGTAGATCTAAGAAGCCATGTTTCAAGATTACTTCCCAGGCTGAGGATAATAGTGACAAGGATAAACCCATAACACTAAAAATATCTCACCTTGAATAAAAATTTTCTCAATTTTTTTTTTCAAAGAAAGTAATGGTTTGTAGAACTAATAATAATGATGATTATGACAAATCTCAGCTTTGCCTATTTATACAAAAAAACCTTGTGGAAAATATTAAAATAACACGTCTTTGAAATCTTTTTTACTTGTGTAAAAGATTGACTAGAGAGATTTTTCAAAAAGTAATGGTTTGATTTTGATTTGAAGCTTCAAAATTTGGAATGTTTTGTAGAAAGTTGTGATATATTTGTGAATGAAGTTGAAGATAGATGTTATACACATATATATATTGATATATATATATATATATGTGTGTGTGTGTGGTGGGGGGGGGGGGGGGGATAGGATGGTCAAAGAAATGAAGCTGGGAATTGGTTTCCATGAAAATCATAAAAGTTATAAAACTGCAAGATATATGTGGGGTAAGAACACCCGTAGTGGGGCGTGATTTTTAAAAAAAATTGAAAAATAACGCCCCAAAACGCCCCCACCCCCATTACATGGGGCGTTTTAAGGCGTTTTAAAGCAAAAAATTGGAGGCCGGCGTTTTTATTAAAACGCTTATTTGGTTCTTGTGTGGTTTGAAGTGGCCAATCAATTTCAAGATTCCCTGACAACTTTTTCCCCCACCAATCAATAATGCCCATTTGTTTTTTTTTTTTTTTTTTAAAGGCTGATTTGTTTTTTTTTTTTTTCATTAAAAATAATATGGGCGTTATTGGCATAATGCCCCACTACGCCACTTTTGCTATAACGCCCCCTTGCTGACTAGGACGCCACGTGTCGTATAATGCCCCATGGTGGGGGCATTATAACCTTCTACCACTACGCATGGTCTAATAAAAGTTGAGTAAGAGTTAGCCATATTTATAAATTGTATGACAAGTTAAAAGCAAAAGGTCTACTATGTCACACTAGCCGAATAAAAGTTGAGTAAGAGTTAGCCATATTTATGTTCATTATTGGCCATAACCTACGTACTCGTGCAGTGCAAGAGCAGTTTAGATACTCGGAGGAAACCATTAGTTGCCATTTCAACAATGTCGTGAATGCAATTATTGCCGTATCTTTAGACTTCTTGAAACACTTTATTGAAATTTCGCTTTATGTTGGCTCTTTTCTTTTGCTAAACTGTGCATTCTGTCCCCACAAGATGTGTAAAAAAGAGTAGTTTTATTACAAAGATTACACTATTTACTCACCAATTATCTTGGAAAAGCAAACGAGCTTTCGGAAAAGCAAACCCATCGCGAAGCGCGGGCAACATTTACTAGAAACAAACTAAATTCGGACCCAATTTTGCATACCCTTGAAGACCATATGTTAAAAATTCTAAATAATTTTAGTTTTAGTCTTCCTGCTGGGAAGACAATTGCTTTAGTTGGAAGCAGGGGTTCTGACAGTGGTTTCCCTCTTTGAGAGGTTTTATGATCCTACTTCAGGTTAGTGACAAATGACAATGATTTTGGCTTGGATTTAAGCTATGTCTAACTATTAATACAACTCTAGACCCCACCCAAGTATCAGTTTGCATTATCCAACCGTTGCAACGAATCGAACACGTGAAGGTATTCTCTTTTGCTTACTATAGCGTGTGACGAGACTGTAACGAATCGAACATGTGAAGGTAACGCAGTTGTCATATTACAATATATGTAAGATTAAATATTTATTTATTTATATTTAATCTTGTAGCCATCATTATCATTTATATAATATAGATCAAAATATATTAATAACCTATTAATAATTAGTTGGTAATTGTTGATGGACCATATTACCCTTATTAACTAATTGGGTTTCCTCTTGGGTGTATAAATAAGGGGCTTATTAGAGAGTTAAAGGGTTAGACACTTTACACAATCAACCAACCCTCATAACATCAATCTCGAACTCTCTCCCCATAACCGAATTCTACCCTAATTTCGGTTTCATCACCATCATCACTTTACACCCTAAGGAGGAACCAGATCAAACTGACAACTATGTCGAACTCCGTGGCTGCGTCTCTGACTGGATTCTCTACTGATGCACTCAAAGGTATGCTATTACATGTTTTCCATTATGTTTAAAATAGAACTGATCAACATGTGGTATCAGAGCATATGTTGATAAATAAGTTCCGTTTTTCGTATCCATTATTCTGGGATCATTATAAGGAAAACAGTTTTATTTTAAAGCCTTAAGTTCATGGCTGTTTTCGTTTTTTAAATGGCACCGAAATCACTGTTTTCGGAATACCTTGTTTATCTTTAATTCGAAATCATAATTGGTAATACTAATATCCGAAATCTGTTAATAAAAGCATAAAATTTAAGGTTTTGGATCCCAGATTATGATTTATTATTTTAGGGTTCATCATTTATGTTCTAAGAAACTCGAAAATTCCATAAGATTTGGAATATGATTTGGATTAGTGGGTGTTCTTTCTAATTTTGATCTTAATTAGAAATTTCGAAAACTGTTAAAAATAATAATCAGTTATTATTTCGAAATCTTTTGATAAGTATAGATCAGAAATAAAATAGAAACACTATCCCACAATCCCTTAAAAATCGAGTTTCTGTTATTATCACAAAACAGCCATTAACAGTGGGATCGAGACTAAGGTTGCGACTCGCAACCATAACCATCACAACTCGAGACTAAGATTGCGACTCGCAACCACAATCATCACAACTCGAGACTAAGATTGCGACTCGCAACCACAATCATCACAACTCGAGACTGAGATTGCGACTCGCAACCATAACCATCACAACTCGAGACTAAGATTGCGACTCGCAACCACAATCATCACAACTCGAGACTGAGATTGCGACTCGCAACCATAACCATCACAACTCGAGACTAAGATTGCGACTCGCAACCATAATCATCACAACTCGAGACTAAGATTGCGACTCGAGACTAAGATTGCGACTCGAGATCATAATCATCATAACTCGAGACCTGACTCGAGACCTCATTATTTTTACGCTGTTTAATGTGACCTAAAAAAAATGTAAATACAGGTGGTTTGCTATTAAATACTTTGTTTTGTTTATACTTAATTAATTAATAAGGATCAAATAATGTTTTACAAAACCAAACTAGCCTAACTTGAATGAGCTTCTGATGTATTAATTCTGGCCAAAGCTGATTTAATATATCTCTTTATTGTTCAAGTATTATAAAAGGCTATGTTAAGTATGCATTACAAACGTGAAATGTCTTAATTCTGGCCAAAGCTGATTTAATTCATTTATGTTTAGCATGCTTGACAAGTGCATAACTAAAGTGATTGTCTCATTTCTGGCCAAAGCTGATTTGTCACTATTACTTTGCACACATACTTAAATGATTACACTTCTGGCCAAAGCTGATTTGTTTTTGTTTAAGTAGAATTTTACTAAGTCTATTATTTTGATGTTAGTAATAGACATATCACAATCTCTTCACATCATGATCCTTATATTAATGATCCTTAATTAATTTTATGATCATTTCGTCTGTCTTATTTTTAGTACCCATAATTTTTACTCACTATAAATTACTTCTACATATATCTCATCCACTTTAATTCCTAACCCTAAAATGTTTGCTTTATTTAAAGTTTCTATTAGAATTAGCTCTTAAATTAAATCCTTGATTATTTCTTGAGACACGATAATCCTATTGCTCTCTTCTGATAAAGATTATAAAGAAGAAAATTAGAGCATGATGATTAGGACAAATCGAACATGATGTCTCTTATGATAATCAAGAACTCTCTTAACATAATGCTATCACTAAAGTTATTTCAAATTAAGTCTTTCCTAAGGCTAATCTCTTATATATGGGATAATCACTAGAACTCCTAAGATGCATGCTTTCGTTTATAATTCTAAACTATAAAGTTAAGTGGTATATGTGAATACATAATAATGTACAATACCATGACCCATAAAGTTAAGGGCTTACGCATGGAAATAAGTACATTTTACAGTACATTACATATTAAGATTTTCACTTGTACAATTTGATGCCTTATAAATCAACTATAACACTCAAACATACCAAAGTATAATGAGTGTGTTGATATGCAACATATGTACAAAGAAATAAATGTTTGAAGCTGGAAAATAAGTTGTTACTCACCTTACAACTACTTAAAACCTTAAAAGAGGATTGTTCTAAAGTCCATAGACAAATTACAACTGTTAATTCTACCTATAAGGTTCTTAAAGGGAAAATCTCACTGCATAATTATGTCATTAGACTAAACATAAGCAACGGGACTATCCATTATTCTAAAGAACAGTTGGTTGAATTAATTAGATAGTCACTTATTAAAGATATTTAAGTCTACTAACTATAATATTCATATTAACACATGATTAGTTGACTCTAGTTTTCAACGTTTCCTTACCAGAACTTAACAAATAACTAACATGAGAGTTAGTGACAAAATTAAATGTTAAGGCTATAAGAACAATAATAAGCAGTCTTCTAACAACGTTTTGATACCGTACATATATTCTGAGTATTAATCAGAATATAGTATCATAATTAAGCAATGTTATGAAGGTTGTGAGGTTTGCATAGTCAACATAAAGTCACACTTATCTTAAACTCTCATCTTATTTGTTCTAAATATCTGGATTGAAACATTATTAAGATAAAACTAGATGATACCTTACACTTTCACAATTTTGTCATCATGCAAATGAAAAATTTGACAAAAGGAAAATGAGAGTTACAAATTTCATCAATTATAACCAAAAATCACGAGAAATCATGACATGGTTAATGAGGATGATTTCTTATCTAATCTCATTCTAAGTGATTTTAAATCATGACGTTATAGCCCTAAATATTACTTGGCTTAAGGAATAAGTATGGGTCCATCATAAGTCATTCATTGACATTCGTGGAACTTATTCCAAAATGGAATATTCAGACATAATTTCTTTATTTAAAGACTATCTACTTGTAACTAAATTTTGTCATATATGGCCCACGGTCTTATAAGAAGTCTATTCATGTATGTACTTAATAAGATTTCTATTAAATATGTCCCTAAGTTTCTTATGATATTTGGACATTAAAGAAATCAAATAAAGTCTAACGTATATGTGATAGGTTCCCACATCACGTAGCTCATTGAAACTTATCTTGTAGCATGTATAGAGATATCATAGATCAGTGGGAGCATTAAGTGTCTTAATAATAACTTGCAATAGTTGCAAGAGGTGGGGAGTGAAAACTTTATATTACTTCAATTTACACCTCTTGTACAAGACACTGCTCCATCTTGACACTGTTCTATCATAACCTGTCTCCTTAAAATCTAAAGCTACTTTTACAAAAGTCTCATTGTTGCTTAATTGTGGGCACACTTAGCTTTCTTATCTAAACTAACATAATCCTCAACAAGAGAAACTACAATGACTAACGTAATTAATATGTTCATTAATATGTTTTCTCTATTAGAATTTGTTTGGTCGTTAAATATTGACCCTAAGCATGCTGAGTTCCTAAAATTTTCTAAGGTCAGTGGGAGCAGTCAAAGTCCTTATCTTGACTTGCAAGGAATACAAGAGGCGGGGGGAAGAGTGTCATTAAATTTCACTCCAAATTTAACTCCGATTACACCTCTTGTACACCATACCGCACCAACTCTCTTACAAACTTAGAATTCTTAAAATGATAGCAACCTAAGCAAGAGCTAATCCATAAGACTGAAACTTCTAACAAAAACTTCTAACAAACCCAATAATCAACTAAGGAGGTCATCTAGGTTTAAAAACCTATTGACTTTGATGATTACATAACCTCCCTAATTGAAGTTGAAATGGATTTTGGAAAAGTTTACTGATCCTATCTCTTCTAATTAAGCCATTATCGTCAATTAATCTTCTAAATAGAATAAAACTGTTTTCTAGTAAAATGATTTTATGTGTTCGCATAACGTTTGGGATTTGATTGAATAACCTAAGAGTGTTCATAACTAAACCAAATCCTGATATAAACGTTAAGACACAAAGAAGCATGATTGATTGTCAAAGGTTGTACTCAGGAATAGATAAATTATTAAAGAATCTTTATTACATATCTAACAAAAGATTTCTTTTAGGATCATCAATGTTCTAGTAGCTTATAATAGTTTTGAGCTACATTAGATGAACATTAAAACAATTTTCCCTAACAACTGGCTGACATATTTACATGTTCATAAAACAACCTGAAAGTTCTAAACTTAAGGTTAAAGAACACTTTATTTGTAAGCCAATAAAATCCATGTATGGGTTAATGCAAACGTCATAATATGATAAAATCTTAACGTAATTATTTTTCATCAACAATCAAGTGGATTAATGTACCTACCTCAAGATGAGTGGGAACAACTAAGATAGACTTGTCTATATAGATGATATTCTTTTGACAAGTAGATGTTACATAAGTCAAAGTATTGTTGTCACAAACTTTGATATAATAGATCTCAGAGATATCTCTTACATAATAGATATCATAACATGTTGAGATAGACCAAATGGGACATTACTTCCGTTCCATAAGTTTAACATTAAATTGGTCCTTGCATATGTAACAAACAATACTGCTCTCCTTTAGAGGATAATAGGATAAATGAGATTATTTACTTATGCTTCATTAATTAGAAGCCTTATGTAAGTTCAAGTCTATACTCGTTAGATATTACTCACATTGCAACACACTAGATATGTCTAGATTAATGTGAAGCATTTAATAGAGTATTACAATATCTTTAAAAGAAATGAGAGGCTATAATTTAAAGAAGAAGTGAGAACTCAAACCGGTTTATTACTCTAACTTTGAGATATTCAAAGATGACAAAATGTAATTTCGGGTATATCTTTATGTCAGCAGACAAAACATATCTCATGGAGGAGTCATAATGGACTGATATCAACAACCTAAGTTATAACGACATAATATAGTCACTAAATGTTGTTGGAAATTTATCAGTGGACTCATAAGTTTATTAACTCCATATAATTAATATATTGAAGACTTATTGTGATAAAGTCAGCTACCATGTCTCCTTGAACAGTAACAGTTCGAGAGGTGCTGCATTAAATTTCGATACACAATTAATTATTCGTTTATGAACGAATTGAGGAAACTAAATCTTTGTATCGAATGCATTCATGATATGCTTAAGGATCCTATAACTAAAGGTCTATTACCCATAAGTCTTATTAAGAGTGCACATAAAAGAGACGGGTTTTAATTGATGACCATGTACAACTGCATATCGTACTATGAATGACTAACTATTAATTAATTTTCCTCATCAGTTTGATTTTGTATGTCTCTTACATATGTTCTGCCGGTGTAATGACATATAGACAACTATAAATACAAATCAAACGTTAAAGGGCTTACATATTTTGATCATAACTGTTAGGTTTTAAATTAAGGCTATAGTATGACTAATGGGGGTCCTGAGTCGCATAATGATTCAACGGCTGTATTTCTCTGCTATAATACTTGTTTAAGGCTCATCATCATCATCATCATCATACTCAGTATATCCCACCAATAGCAAAGCTAAGGTAGGGTCTGAGGAGGGTGAGATGTAGACAGCCTTACCTCTACCCCGTAGGAATAGAGAGGCTGCTTCCAATGAGACCCCCGGCTCGATTGTGGTTTTGCATCAAGCCTTGGACATAAGGCACATAACACTCAGCAATTGAGACAAACGCCTAATGAGTATTAACTTCTGATCAGACTAATCTAATACTCATGATAAATGATTATTCGGCTAAGTGGGAGAATGTAAGATTAAATATTTATTTATTTATATTTAATCTTGTAGCCATCATTATCATTTATATAATATAGATCAAAATATATTAATAACCTATTAATAATTAGTTGGTAATTGTTGATGGACCATATTACCCTTATTAACTAATTGGGTTTCCTCTTGGGTGTATAAATAAGGGGCTTATTAGAGAGTTAAAGGGTTAGACACTTTACACAATCAACCAACCCTCATAACATCAATCTCGAACTCTCTCCCCATAACCGAATTCTACCCTAATTTCGGTTTCATCACCATCATCACTTTACACCCTAAGGAGGAACCAGATCAAACTGACAACTATGTCGAACTCCGTGGCTGCGTCTCTGACTGGATTCTCTACTGATGCACTCAAAGGTATGCTATTACATGTTTTCCATTATGTTTAAAATAGAACTGATCAACAATATATTCTTATATTGTATACTGATTTAGCTTGTTGAAGAGGTAAGTTTTGTAGTGTACATTAAGTTTTTAAACTGAAGTAGTCTTTTGGTAAAAGTGCTTGTAATTTTTTTCTTTTTAAGTTATAAATAGATCTGAAGTAAAACTTGCATTTTGTTATGTGTTTTATGCTTGATTACACATGTCATTTTATAGTTTGAATGTAATGTACAGAACATCATATTTTAAGTGGATCATTTTTATGAATAATAATTTTGTTGTCATTTTGTGCATGTTAGGGAATACAAAACCAATTTCAAGGCACAGACCAACAAAATTACATAAGCACTTGTATATAGTGGAACCAAATTTAGTGATAGAGATCGAGAAAGAGAGACAATTTTATATTCAAGTGTATAACCATGTGAACTTTAGCTCAATAGAAGTTAAGTGATAGTGTATAAGTTGTTTAGAGATTTTAGGCTAAGAAGGGCATAAAGGAAGGAGAGTCTGTCCCTATTGTTGCAAGTAAACATAAATGTTTTTTTTTATCCGTTGTTCTAGGGAAGAGGCAGCGAGCACTGTTACATACACACATATATGTTAAATTTGAGCTTGGAAATTGATAGGTTTGAACATTTAAAGTCAATTTTTGACCTTTTGCCTTGCGGATACTTTTTTTTAGAACGACAAATTTCTACAATTAAGTCACTTGTGAAACTTGAACCCGTGACCTTCAAGACCTTAGGTGCTTCTAGAGGCTTTGCCTTTCCTATTAGGCCACTAACCCCAATGGTATGTATTACTTTACTAATCATCAAAAATTGTGTGCCAGATTTTTAACTCCACACACAAAACATGGATTATGCATATTATGTGAAATACAAACTTCTACGACTATTTTTTTGTTGAATGGAAAAAAAGTGTTAGATACCCGTAATGGGTTGTGGTTCGTAATAGGCATCATAATTGAATCTGATATGAGTTCGGACACCCGCCGCAACGCGCAGGCATTCCCACTTATAAATATAAATGTGTGGCAAATGCTTAGAATTTACAGGATAAAATGGTCGGTCACGTATCTGTCTTAACTTGATTATGCAAATGCTTAGAATTCTCAAGATAAACTGGTCGGTCACGTGTCTGTCTTAACTTGTATTTCTTTTATTTTGTTAAATGAAATGGTTGTTTAATATTTTTATTGTAATTGTGTTAAAAACGTAAATTTTGATGATGAAATTAAACTCATACGCAAATATGACTCACGTATATCTTGTAATATTTGCATGTCTAGTAGTTAGTAGTGTTCATATTTAATGTATTATAAGTTTAGACATCAGACATGTATATAAACCAATTTCATAATCCATCTAAGCATATACATATAAGAGAGGCCCATATGAATTGGTCAAATTTAATATATTATGTAGTTACTGAAGTTTGAGTATGAGTATTATAACATTTTAGACACATTAATGACAAAAATTATAATCTAATCTTATATGAACAAAAATGCATTACATCTAGTTAAAACAAAAAATGCAAAAGTTTAGATGAACAAAAATGTTACTAACATAATGTAATGAGAATCATAAGTTGAATAAGTAATATTAAAGTCAATGTTACACATTTCACGTAATAAAGAAAATATGTGAGATAAGTAGCTTTGAAATGAAACTTGTTCAAAAAGTTAGATATTTTTAAGCAAAAATTAGTGTAAATCTATATAGATATATATTTTCAAATAGATAAAATAAAAAAGTAACAGTTTTATACTGTGTAGAAACTAATTGATCATTTTATGCTATATTTCGTCTATATATGTTTGTATATAAAATTATTAGATTAGATTTTGTTAAAGTAATAAAGGGTATGTATTCGCATTTACAACTCATTAACCAACACGTACAAATAATAATTGTAGCTTGAGTAGTTTTTTTCACTATAAAATTTTAAAGTTTAGTCATGTACGTATCTTAGTCGTCATCATCATCATACTCAGTAAATTTCACCAATAGCAAAGCTAAGATAGGGCCTGAGGAGTGTAAGATGTAGACAGCCTTACCTCTACACCGTAGAAATAGAGATGTTGCTTCCAGTGAGATCCCGACTCAATTGTAGTTTTGTATCAAGCCATTGAACCTTAGGCACATAACAATCGGGACAGATACCAATTGGTGCATGTACCCTCTTGGCCTCATGTACGTATTTTAGTAAAATCGATAAAAAGACTAATGGATCAACAATTTGATATATTCATAAGCTTTACATGTTTGGGGTAAAGTTCTTGTACAAATAATCTTAACATACTAAACATACAAATTGAAGGAAAACTCAAAAACACAAGGTGGCATTTTTGTAATTATCAATAACTATCAAAGTTACTCTACAAATATACCTAAAAAAACCTAACCACTCCCCCCCCCCCCCCCCCCCCCAAAAAAAAAAAAAAAAAAAACCTAAACCCCCCACCCCCCAAAAACCTAAAAAAACCTAACCGCCCCCCCACCCCCCAAAAACCTAAAAAAAACCTACTCCCCCCCCCCCCACCCCCACCCAAGCTAAAATGCTAAAAACTAAACCCCCAAAAAACCTAAAAAAAATCTAAAAAAATAAAAAAAACACACAAATTATTTTTTTTTAACATTTTTTATTAAAAAAATCGCTACTTTTAGTAGCAGCAAAACAAAAAAAAAAAAATTTTTTTCGCTAACGAAATGTAGCGATTTTTTAATAAAAAATGTTAAAAAAAATTGTGTTTTTTTAGGTATTTTTTGTTGTAACTTTGATAGTTGGTGGTAATTACAAAAATGTCACCTTGTCTTTTTGGGTTTTCCTTCAATTTGTATGTTTAGTATGTTAAGATTATTTGTATTTGATCTTTTGCCTACATGTTTGACTTAAAAGTTAAAACTAACCGTTAAATAAAACTTATGTATAGATGGATGATTAATACTTAAGAGATAGACGTAGAGAAATGTTAGTTAGTGGCGGCCAAGTTTTTAGAAGCTATTCGTATGTTGGTCAGCTCGGCAAGTGTTACTAGCCATACGCTTTGGAACATTCATAGCAATCACAATGTGGGTCAATAACCAGGTTACCAATTAACACTAGAAGGTGTGTGAAGGATTTGACCGATATTTCACAAACGCTAATTAGGAGCTAGCTAATGAAGTATAAATGATAGCATGGATCGCAAGTTACCGTATGATCAGACCCGGTTCACACAAATATGTCAAACGTTTCAAAAAAAAAAAAAAAAAAAAACTTTTAATAAACTCTTTATATTCATCCGCAATGAAATTATCCATTTGCTTGAAATCTGGTAAGAAACATAACATTCTACATAGCTTAAGATATTATGTAGTGCATTCTTTATTAACGTATGTGTGTGCATGTTCTAGGTTTGATCATTCCGATCTCATTTATACTAGGATAAATCTATTATTCAACTGTCCTCAATTTTTATATACATATATATACCATTAAATATTCTCAATCACACACCCCTAATTTTACTATTTTAACTTTGGTAATGACTCAATCCAGCCAGTCGTTAGTCCTCCGTCCAAGTTCCAAAACCCAAATGGACCATTAACCATTTGACATGGACACTACATGTGTTAGCACTTGAAGTGGTTCACATTTTTTTTAACGGCGAACAGAATCAATCCCGAGCATTTCCGGGGCACCCACTAGACAAACGGAATACTTCGAGAGTAACCCGAGTCCACCACCAATTTCGGAGAAAACCCGGTAACCCACCCGCTCGTAGGTACGACAGTGAAATTATCGGTAAAACTCGTTTGCCTCAAAGATCCAACCCAGGTTCACATGGCCCCCTTGTCCATGTGCCCACCATTTGGTGGTCCTTGGTCTTTATCTACTCTGCCCGTACGGCATACGCACTTCCATTTGACCATTTCCATGATATCACTTCTTGCTAGTCTACTTTTTTTTCTATATTTATATACTAGGTTATAACCCCGTGTATTACACGGATTAAGTAAATAAAAAATCAAATAGTTAATAACGAAGGTTTAACAATTATAAAACGATATTTTTAAGACGTTTTTCTGATATCCAAACAAAATTTTTTGTCATGTATGATCAAATCTTATGATGTTTGTCAAGTTTATAAATATAAAAGCATTTGAACCATCGATTAGAAGACAAACTGTATCGTCGACTTTCTCACGAGTTTTAACAGTTATGTGAACATACATTTAACAACCCAAGTTTTATTTAAATGATAGTGGTCTTAATTTATTAGTTCGAAAAAATGTACTCATCCACTTAACTGAGAAAACTAACCCCCATATTGAAGATCCTCAAATTTATATTTATCTTATATTAAGTAAATAAATAAATATAATAAATTAATATTAAATCTTATAATACTTTAATAAAATATTATCCTCAAATTTAAATTGTTAATTTAATAATTTTTTAAAACAAATACCTCTCTTTCCTACTTATCTTATATTAAATATATAAATAATAAATTAACATTAAATGTTATCCGAATTTATAAAAACTATAACTTTTTTTATTATTTGGTGTACAAAATTATATTTATTCAACTCGTGTAAAGCCTAGGGTTTTTAAAAATATAATTTTTTTATTATTTACTATACAAAATTACATTTATTCAACACGTGTAATACACGAGGTTTTTAAGGATACATTTTTTTATTATTTGATAGATTTTTAAGGATAC
The DNA here is from genome assembly GCA_030545235.1 of Helianthus tuberosus. Classification (NCBI taxonomy): domain Eukaryota; kingdom Viridiplantae; phylum Streptophyta; class Magnoliopsida; order Asterales; family Asteraceae; genus Helianthus; species Helianthus tuberosus. The sequence continues at coordinate 8,886,834 of CM060424.1, read as the reverse complement.
ACGAGTTTTTTTAAAGATACGACGTTTTTGGTATTTAATATACAAAATTACATTTACTTAATATGTGCAATACACATGGTTTTTAAATATATAACTCTTTTTAGATCTATTTAACATGTGTAACATACGTGTTTTTAAGGATGTAATTTTTTTTATTATTTTGTAGGTTTATTCAACCTGAATACACACGAGTTTTTTTTAAAGATACGACATTTTTAATATTTAGTATACAAAATTACATTTATTTAATCTGTGGAATACACATGGTTTTTAAAGTTATATTTTTTTATTTGATATATAAAATTGCATTTATTTAACCCGTACAATATACGGGGTTCATAAATATATAACTTTCTATTATTTAATATATAAATTACATTTATTCAACACGTGTAATACACGGGGTTCTAACCTAGTATATTTCTAAATAAATTATGTAGTAGTATATATATCTTAAATAATAATCTAATATAACGTGAGTCTTTTTATTATAAGAATTTTCATAATTATATTTATCCACCATTACTAAAAGGATTTTCTTCGTCTCTCTCATAATATATAATTTCCATAAACAATTATTTAATTTTAATGGATTAATACTTAAATCAAGATAAATGAATATAAAAAACAAAAGAATAAAAGATAAAAAGATATAATTTATGTGATTAAAAGAATATATAGAAGCCATTCCTTATCTCTATTTTTTTTGTTTTTAATGGATTAACACTTAAATCAAGATAAATGAATATAAAAAACAAAAGAATAAAAGATAAAAATATATAATTTATGTGATTAAAAGGATATATAGGAGTCATTCTTTATCTCTAATTTTTTGTTTATCCATTTATTTAAGCGGGAAAAAACAATTGAGAGCACTCCAGAAAACGACATGTGTCCTTCAAATGGTTTACTTTATTATATGTATAGATGAGTAAATTAAGTTTTTGGCCCCTGTGGTTATATCATTTTTACTATATTAGCCAAAAATAAGAATTTTTAACATATCTGCCCCTATGGTCTCTATAACTAACCATTTTGGCCCCTAAGTCTAGAGATCATGGGGGCCAAAATGGTTAGTTATAGAGACCATGGTGGCCAAAATGGTTATACTTAGGGGCCAAAATGGTTAGTTATAGAGACCATGGGGGTAGATATGTTAAAAATTCTTATTTTGGGCTAATATAGTAAAAGTGCTATAACCACATGGGCCAAAAACGTAATTTACTCTTTATATATTTCAAGCTTCGCCCGTTTAAAAAAAAATTAACCATCACTTTATTCCTCTTCTCTTTCTTTTTATATAATCAACTTCAATTAACGACTATTATTACTCTCAATTTTCATTTATGAAGTGCATTGCCTTTCAATAAAAAAAATTAAGTAGGTTAGAATCCATGACTAAACACCATGAAGCGTGTTTAATTGAGATTTGTATTGAAACTAGAGTTATGCGCCGCCCGCGTTGCGGGGCGCTAAACCGAATATTTCATAGTTTAATAACATGTACGCCTTTATGTCGGTTAGATATATACATGCTACTTATAATACAATATAAAAAAAGATACATCAAGTTAACCAATTAAAGAAAAACAGTATCATAGTTATGAGAAAAAAAAACAACTAAAACGATGGCAAGCGTGTAATTTAGAGTTGGGGGCAAAAGAATAATTTGTCAGAACCAATTAGTGAGTGCTAGGCAGTTGTTTCGCACGAATAAAAACAAAATTGACTCGACCATGTAAAATAAAACACTACCATGGTTTTGCCCAAAAAAACCGATGGCAAGATTGCAATTTTTAGCTGAGATCAAATCATAATTTTATAATGGAGGTAAAATATTATTTTTAACTGAGGGCAAAACTAATTTTTTATTTTGAATTGGGTGCAAAATCGTAATTTTTTAACTGCGGGCAAAATAATAATGTTTAGCTTGGGGCAAAACCAAAGTTTTATTTTGAACTGGGGGCCAAATCGTAATTTTAAACCCGGAACCAAATCGTAATTTGGCAGGACTCTAGCTGGGGGCAAAACCATAATTTTATTTGAATTTAGGGCAAAAGCGTATTTTTTAACTGATGACAAAAGCGAAAATTTAAGCAGGGGGTAAAACGAAATTTTTAATTTGAACCGGAGACAAAATCATAATTTTAAACTTAGGATAAAATTGTAATTTGGCAGGACCTATAAATAACTATTATATGAAAAAAAAACCCAAAGTGGCCGCCACTTTTGGCCAACCACATAACACAACTATTCACGCCAACCAAAGTTTTATTTTGAAGAGGGGGCGAACTCGTAATTTTAAACTGAGAACCAAATCGTAATTTGGCAGGACTCTAGCTGGGGCAAAAAGCATAATTTTATTTTGAACTGGGGCAAAATCGTATTTTTTTACTGAAGGGAAAAACATAAATTTAAGCAGGGGCAAAAGACAAATTTTATTTTGAAGGGGGGCATATTCGTAATTTTAAAGTTAGGATACAATTATAATTTGGCAAGACCTATAAATTACTATCACTTTTATATTAAAAAAAGGGTGGCCGCCATTTTGGCCAACCACCAAACATCAGTATTCCCGGCCATGAAATTTGTATTGTTTTAAACTAGTTTTTGCCCCGCCTGCGTTGCGGGGCATTAAATCGAATATTTCTGTCTCATAACATGTATGTCTGTATAGAGGGCAAAATCGTAATTATATTTTGAGCTGGAGGCGAAATAATAATTTTAAACTAAGAGCAAAATCATAATTTTGAGCTTAGGGGGGGGGAATCATAATTTTATTTTGAACTGTGGGTAAAAACGTAATTTTGAGCTAATGGCAGAATCGTAATTTTAAGGTAGAGGGAAAACCAACATTTTATTTTGAACTGGGGGCAAAATCGTAATTTTAAACGAAGGGCGAAACGGTAATTTTAAACTGAGAACAAAATTAAAAATGAGTTTTTGAACCGAGGGCAAAAGTGTAATTTTGAGCTAGGGGCAAAATTATAATTTTATTTTGAGCTAGGGGTAAAAACGTAATTTTAAACGAAGGATGAAAGCGTAATTTTAAACTAAGAATAAAATTAAATTAAAAAAAAAAGTTGGTTCAATAGGGAAGTGTTATTCCCCCAACTTGTAATTGTATATGTAGTATAATCTATACTATATAATAAAAGAAACCTGTTTTGGGACACTTGTCATTCTCTCATTTAATTGATTAAAATTAATAATAATAATAATAATATTTAATCTAAATTAATACAAATTTATATTATTAATAATATTTAATCAAATCTAAAATCTAATCTAATACAAATTTTTATTATCAATAATAAAACTATAGAATCTGAAAGCAGTTTTTATTAGTTGTGACTTACTAAAATACCGAATTTTATATATTTTTATTATCCTTATTTCCTCGTATTTATATATTTTTTACAACAGGAGCGCACGAGAAATTGGTGAACGATTATTTTTCGGATGCACCCCTTTACAATGCCGTGATATTCAGACGCAGATTCCGAATGAGTCGTCGGTTATTCACACGGATTGCTGATGATTTGGCGGGGCTAGACCCTTTTTTCACGCAACGACCCGATGCTCGAAATTATGAAGGGTTCACCACGTTACAAAAGTGTACTGCGGCCATTCGCCAACTGGCGTACGGGACAGTGGCCGACGCTTTGGACGAGTACTTACAAATGTCGGCAAGAACTACGCGGGAATGTTTGTATGGGTTTTGTCGTAATGTGGTGAAACTCTATAGCAAAAAATATTTGCGTAAACCAAACGTGTATGATGTTCAGCAGTTGTACCAAGCTCATGAAGCACGGCACGGGTTTCCGGGAATGCTCGGTAGTATTGATTGTATGCATTGGGCGTGGCATAGATGCCCGACTGCGTGGCGCGACCAATATACTCGCGGTGATCACGGCTATCCAACCATGATACTTGAAGCCGTGGCATCACAGGATTTGTGGATCTGGCATTCTTTCTTTGGTCTCCCTGGTTCACTCAACGACCTCAATGTGTTATACCAATCGGCGATCTTTACCGATGTCGTTAATGGAACCAGTCCGGACACCCGTTTTACAGTTTCTGGGGTTGAGTATAGACGTGGGTATTATCTTGCTGACGGGATATATCCGTCTTGGTCTACAACTGTGAAGACTATTCCATATCCCGATGACGAAAAAAGGAAAAAATTTGCCAAGCGTCAAGAAGGTGCAAGAAAAGACATCGAACGTGCTTTTGGTGTCTTACGAAAAAAATGGGCCATCCTTGAACAACCGGCACGTGCGTTCACACCGAAGAGGTTGCGCCTTTGTATGTACGCTTGCATTTTGCTCCATAACATGATTATTGAAGACGAAGGTTGGGCAATTTGTGAGTATGATGAGAATGCATCTATCGGGAATATTGTCCCGGTAGATCCGCCACAACAGGATTTAAACTCGTTCTCGCTAACCAATGACTTCACGCATGCAAACCTTCAACAGGATTTGGTAGAAAATATTTGGAACAACGTTAACGTAGCGGACGGTGACGAAGACGAGTAGTGTAATTTTTTTAAATTTTTAAATCTAGTCTTTTTTTACAAATTTTAGGTAGCGTAATTTTTTTTTTAGGTTATGTAATTTTTATTTATGTTATGTAATTGATTTTATTATCTTCCTTTATGTTTTATTTTTATTTAAATGTTGAATAGTTTTAATAAAGTTAAACAAATAAAAAATAAACAATAAAATTTAAACAAATAAAAGTTAAACAATAAAAAATTACGTGGAGTAGGCTCATCCTCCACCCTCCTCAAAAAGCATGGAGGCTCATCCTCCACGAGCCGCCTACGTGGAGGCTCCATACCCTTTAGTCTTACTTATTTCATTGTTTATAGTTATTTGGGATGATTCATAGTTCATGTCTGAGATGGTTTGATTGAAGAAAACAAAAGGACAAAAAAATATAATGAGTCGGTAAAAAAAGCTATTTAGGAAGAAAAAATATTGAATTGAAGAAAAACACAAAAAGTGTAATAAAAAATAAAAAAATAGTTGAAAGAATAACAGAAAAAAATATAAAAGAATCTAATATGTTAGAGAGTAAAAGATAAATGCAAAATAAATAAAAAACACCAATTTGGTAAATACTTTTTAGGGAACACCTTTTTGGTAAATACTTTTCCCACCAACACTAGTTTGGGAAAAAACTCTTAAAACTAACCGTTAAATAAAACTTATGTATAGATGGATGATTAATATTTAAGAGATAGACGTAGAGAAATGTTAGCTAGTGGCGGCCAAGTTTTTAGAAGCTATTCGTATGTTGGTCAGCTCGGCAAGTGTTACTAGCCATAAGCTTTGGAACATTCATAGCAATCACAATGTGGGTCAATAACCAGGTTACCAATTAACACTAGAAGGTGTGTGAAGGATTTGACCGATATTTCACAAACGCTAATTAGGAGCTAGCTAATGAAGTATAAATGATAGCATGGATCGCAAGTTACCGTATGATCAGACCCGGTTCACACAAATATGTCAAACGTTTCAAAAAAAAAAAAAAAAAAAAAAAAAAAAAAAAACCTTTTAATAAACTCTTTATATTCATCCGCAATGAAATTATCCATTTGCTTGAAATCTGGTAAGAAACATAACATTCTACATAGCTTAAGATATTATGTAGTGCATTCTTTATTAACGTATTCAATTGTCCTCAATTTTTATATACATATATATACCATTAAATATTCTCAATCACACACCCCTAATTTTACTATTTTAACTTTGGTAATGACTCAATCCAGCCAGTCGTTAGTCCTCCGTCCAAGTTCCAAAACCCAAATGGACCATTAACCATTTGACATGGACACTACATGTGTTAGCACTTGAAGTGGTTCACATTTTTTTTAACGGCGAACAAAATCAATCCCGAGCATTTCCGGGGCATCCACTAGACAAACAGAATACTCCAAGAGTAACCCGAGTCCACCACCAATTTCGGAGAAAACCCGGTAACCCACCCGCTCGTAGGTACGACAGTAAAATTATCGACAAAACTCGTTTGCCTCAAAGATCCAACCCAGGTTCACATGGCCCCTTGTACATGTGCCCATCATTTGGTGGTCCTTGGTCTTTATCTACTCTGCCCGTACGGCATACGCACTTCCATTTGACCATTTCCATGATATCACTTCTTGCTAGTCTGCTTTTTTTTTTCTATATTTATATAGAAGGTTCGCCGTTTAAAAAAAATTAACCACCACTTTATTCCTCTTCTATTTCTTTTTATATAATCAACTTCAATTAACGACTATTATTGCTCTCAATTTTCAGTTATGAAGTGCATTGCCTTACAATAAAAAAATTATTTATTTTAATAAAAAATATATTACAAAGAGGTGAAATAAGAGAAGTGAGAAAAAGAATTCTTTTAACTGAAATGTAAAGAGGTGAAATAAGAGAATTGAGAAAAAGAATTCTTTTAACTGAAATGTAAATATACGGCCCATGGGTTGGGATCCTGTACAAACAGTGCTAATTATAAGAACCGTAAGAACATATCTGAACCATTGATAATTTAAATCAAGGGTTGATATTGATTATAAATAAAACCCTTATAATTAAAAATTACTACTAACAAATTAGGGGTAATTTTGTAAAATTGCTAGTCATTTGACCATTTTCCATTAAATACAAATTCCACCAAGGTTTTTTAAACTAAAATAACTTTTATATATTTCATTATTTTTTTTTAAAATATACACCATAAAATCAAGTATTTTTTTATCTTTAATATGAGTACCATATTGCTATACCTTTTTTGTATTTATAAAAGTGATTTTTAAAAAAAAGTTAACAAAAGGTGTTTTATAATTGTGCTGATAACGTGCTAATTATGTGTTAATTACAAAATAATACAAACAAACACCAAAAGTAGATATAATCAGCACATCTGGTGTGCTGATAATGGAGAACGATTGAGGATGTTGTGCTAATGTCGTTTATGTTGATAATGGAGAACGATTGAGGACGATGTGCTGATAATGAAGAACGATTAAGGATGTTATGCTAATTATATAGTGTTGTGCTGATTGTATTTTTTGTAATTATTTTTAATTAGTTATAAATAAATATGGTCAAAAGGTCTAAATTACCCCTAAACTAATTTTTTGTTGATGGACACTTGTCAATTATGTGTTGGTTCTTACAGTTCTTATAAACTTAAGTGTTTGTATTTGATCTCATTCCTACGGCCCATATTAAATATTTTTATTTCAGAACATCTTGTACATGATACTTGCATCGAAAATTAACCAACAAATAGTTTATTTATTGATAATAATTTATCAACTTTGTTTACAAACAAATTAATTAATCATCGACTTAAAAAAAACCCAACTGCCAAAATCAAGCATCGATCAAAATTGGGTACAACAAGGAAATACAAAAAATGAACCAATATCTCATATGTGGGTTATATCTTCTGCTAGAGATGTCTGCAGATGTTGTCCGCAAACTAAAGACGTTTTACCTCTGAAAAAACAAACAGCACCTAAGTCATATGAACGAATAGAATGTACGTTCAAAACCTGATTAGCTTAGCTTGTGGTAGCCACAGGTGTCCTAGGGCTCGGGAGTCCCATGTACGAAAGCCTCGGTGAGAGCCGAACCTTCGGGCTCGGTCTTGGTGACGGGACTGGACCGTAATTCGCAAAGTTTGTAGGACCGACACGAGGAGACAGGTTGACCTGTTCAAGTGCTCGGGATTGTAGCTCGGCTGGATAATCACGAACACACCCGATACGAGGCCCGGTTCCCGATGTCCACTTGCACGACAAACGATTTGCCAAATGGTTTAGGCTTACACGGTCACCACGTGTAGGCGTACGAAGAATGTCAACCGCTCTAGGCCGCGGGATAACAAGCGGTTTTGGCTTGAGTTCCGTCTGAGACGGCTTAAACGAAAAGCCGATGGTTACGTCATCGTCATCAACCGAACATCTCTGTATTAAAGATAATTTTCGATCAGATTTTAAACTTGTTACAAAGTGAAAACCATATAACGCATAAATATAAATATAAATATAAATGTACCTTTACATTTGTGAGATCAACATGGTTCTCTTCCAAGAAACAAATGAACTCTCTAAAGTTCTCTTCGGTCGGGAGGTAGTGACCGCTATACGGCCATATAGCCTCGAGCACTCCATCATGAGCGACTAATCGTCCTGCGGCAGTGGTGGCGGCGCCCGCTAGAAAACTCGAATGTTGAAAAAGGCCTTTCTTTTTTTGTCCAACGTACAAGTTACTCGTGGTACTCAACACAAAGATCCATTTTGAACCTTCCGTGGTCTCCAAAAGCAAACCGCTTTGGCGGAACACCAACTTCCCATTTTCGACAATCACTTCGTATGATTCCCTTTCGTTCTGTTGTTACAAGAATGATTAAGACGTTAGAGTTAATAAAATGTAACGTTATTCGATAAAAATGAGGTTAGATATGCGACTTGACTTACGGGTCCTAAATATTTGATGCATTGACGTTGTAGAGTTGGTCTCGGACACTTTTCGACGTTAACTTCTTTGCCATCCCCGACGTCCAACCAGTAGAAAAACGGTTGGCAGCTTTCGCTTAAAAACCAGATGTCGTAATACATATGCAAGTTGTGACCATACCGATGGCGCGGGTCAATCTACGAGTCCAAAAATAATAATTATAAACTAAATGGGTCAAAAAATCTTTAACATCAAGCCAAAAAGGATATTTGAGTGCTTACAGCTTCTAGCCAATGTTGCAAGGCCAGTTTCTGAGCCTTTTCATTCTTTGACAAGCCCTTTCCCACTTTAGCAGCCCGGGTTCTAGCCCGGGCCCACCTTGAAACCGCGGTTTCGTGCTTCTCAACGTTGAAAAACGAGACCGAGCTTCGATCCAAAGCTGCAAAATCCAAAGCCTTCCACCTACAATACGTCGTCATATAATTTAGAAAACCACTATCAACCAATCAATTTTTTTTACTTTTTTTAATTAAAAAGTTAGCACTGTAAACTACGTAACTAACTAACTAACTAACTAACCATAGTTCTTCCACAACAACAGCGCAATCGGCTAAATTTCTTCGTGTTCGATAACTCTTGTATATTTTCTGAACCGTAGTAGCTGCAGCATTGAGTTCACTAACGGGCCGAGGCGAAACAAACACTACAGGTTCAGGAAGAGGATTTGCTGGACCCGAATGGCCCGTTTCAAGATTCGGGTTGTCGGGCTTGCGGTTTCCAATCTCCTGGACTAAGTTCTTGAAGGAAAGGGTGGTTTGAAGCATTATTTTTAATGGTTCACTGCTGCTTAAACTAATGGTATTCCTTCTTTTACTACTAGTAGGACTAGAAACTTGTGAGGTAATTTCGGATTCGGATTCGGATGGTAATCGGTTTTCGAGGTTTTCGAGATCATAAGGTAGATCTAAGAAGCCATGTTTCAAGATTACTTCCCAGGCTGATGATAATAGTGACAAGGATAAACCCATAACACTAAAAATATCTCACCTTGAATAAAAATTTTCTGAATTTTTTTTTCAAAGAAAGTAATGGTTTGTAGAACTAATAATAATGATGATGATGACAAATCTCAGCTTTGCCTATTTATACAAAAAAATCTTGTGGAAAATATTAAAATAACACGTCTTTGAAATCTTTTTTACTTGTGTAAAAGATTGACTAGAGAGATTTTTCAAAAAGTAATGGTTTGATTTTGATTTGAAGCTTCAAAATTTGGAATGTTTTGTAGAAAGTTGTGATATATTTGTGAATGAAGTTGAAGATAGATGTTACACACATACATATATTTATATATATATATATATATATATATATATATATGTGTGTGTGTGTGTGTGTGTGGGGGGGGGGGGGGGGATAGGATGGTCAAAGAAATGAAGCTGGGAATTGGTTTCCATGAAAATCATAAAAGTTATAAAACTGCAAGATATATGTGGGGTAATGTGTTCACTATTTAAGAATTATTGTGGATGTTATTATTTTGTTAAATAGGATGAATAAATAATATTATTTACTTGGACGTTTATGTTGAAAATTATTGTTGAAGAAATTAAAATAACTTATTTTAAAACTATAAAAAGTATAATATGAGCATTAACATTAACAAGTGGATCGATGAACAGATTAAAATAAAAAATAGTTTTTATATAATTTAATTGGTTGGTTACGTTTTGTTTATCTTGGTTGGAATATTAGGAAGCATGAGGACAAATGCATTTGGCAAGTCATGGTTTTCCAATTTTGACTTTTTATGGATTAAATTATTTTGAGTTTACTATTAAGTTACTTGTCGGTCAGGTCATTTATACGCTGGGTCGGGTATGAGACGGGTACAACTAATCCAATATCCATATTTGGTTATAAAATCAAGTCTCATACCTGGTGAGTAATTACCCTTCGGGTATTGGGTATATTCATTACTCATTAGTGTTCTCAAAAATACGAATTGGAATTTTCAAGTATATTATTTTCTTTATTATATAATTTTATGTTTTTAATCTCTAAAATAAATTAAAATATAAGAAACTTCGCACACATAGTTACTACCACATAATATTTGACACATCCTCAATGCATAACTTTCATGACAATATAAATTTCAATTGATAATTTGGTATTCGTAACATACACATATAAATAACATCATCACAGTATATATATCCAAAAAGAAAAGTTTATTTTCCAAGCCATGAAACGATTAGAATGACACATTCATAAACAAGGGTTAAAAGAAAATAAAAATAAAAACGAAATATTTTTGCAAAGATGTTTCGGGTAAACGGGTATAAAGTTTCGGGTAATCGGGTTGGGTATCATATAATCTCATACCCGGCCCAAAATCCGTCGGGTATCGGGTATACCCGTCCCGGGTGTTTCGGGGTTCGGGTATATCCGTCGGGCTCATGTATTTTTGCCATCCCTACCCGACTCTGATGTTTGGTTTGTCATCCGGAATTTCTGGACTCCTTCAAACACCAGAGTTGGATTCCACACATAATAACAATTTTGTTAACAATAACTAGTTTTTGCCCCGCCCGCGTTACGGGGCACTAAACCGAATATTCTCTTTTATAATATGTACGTCTATGTTTCGTTTGCTTGTACATCCTACTCATAAACGATCTTAAAATTTTTTTACATCGAGTAAACAAATTAAAAAAACACTACAATACTTTTGCTAAAAAAAACTAAAACGATGGAAATAGTATAATTTTAAGTTGTGAGTAAAATTGTAATTTTTCTAGAAAAATGAGCGTGTGCCAGACAGACAGCCGCCTGACACAAATAAAAATTACACCTATTCAAACAAAACACTATTATAGTTTTGTCCAAAAAAAACGATGGCATGACCGCAATTTTACCTTTGTGGCAAAATCGTAGTTTGGCTAGGAGAAAAAAAACCAATGGTAAAACTATAAATTTAAATGTGGCAAAATCCTAATTTGACTGGACCAATGGGGAAGTGTTAGGCAGGTGTCTGACACTATTCTCATCCATGTAGTTTAAGCACGCATATAAAAAAAAGTTAACCAACAAAAAGATTTTTTTTTTCAAAAAACACGGGCTAAACACCTATATTAGTGAAGTTGAAGGTTTAAAAAAAGACTACAAAAAGTGACGATCAACTACTAAAAATTATAAAAGTAGAGGGACTAAACATATACACAACTAAAATTAAAGTAGAGGGAATAAACATGCATACAAACAAAGCTAACCAATAAAAAAGCTTTTTTTAAAAACAAAGGGTCTAAACACGTATATTACCAAAGCTGAGGGTTTAAAAGTTAAATAGAAAAGTAACAACCAATGAGAGGGTGCCAGGCAGCTGCCTGGCAGTATTCCCCTCATTGTGTTTTGTAGTAGTAGGTAATTGTTACTATTATTTTGTTAATAATAATTGTTACTACTATTTTGTTAATAAACCTTTTTCTATTAACGTGCACACGCTCATTTAAAGTCATCCTCTTGTTTGAACGAGTTCTTTTTTGGCATACCAAATCTTTTTTTTTTTTCATACGTTTCACGATAAGAACATCTTTACATTAGCTTTAATGTTCATACACACAAATGCACAATGTTTAGGGTAGTGGCGGAGGCAGGGTAGCCCGGGCTACCCCTCAACTCCGTCTTCGAAGTGTAAAAATACCTTTCAATTTCGTCTACATAGTGTAAAGTTTTATCTTTTTATACAAAGGATATCTCTGAATTTTTGAGCTAGTTTCGCCACTGGTTTATAGCAACTACCCACATGTTTCTAAGCATCAAAACAACACTTGATTTATCGATCGTCTCGGGTTTTCCGTTGTCGCTTTTTTCGGTTTCGGTTCTTCGAACAGTTTGTCTATGTTTTTTTTTTTTTTCAAATTTATGTTTTGAATAAGTAACATAAAGTCGACCTTTTACAAACATATTAGTTTTGGGTTATGTTTAAGATAAATAAATGTTTATATTTGACATATTATAATCAAAATCAAAATTACTAATATATAAACTATTAAGATAACAAAATGTAATTATCAATTGAGTTGTATTATGCTCCTAATGACTAGTTCTCAAATCCATAAAAAAATAATTGGAAAAATTACAAGTTTTGTCCTTTATCTTAATACCACTTATCAGGCGATGTTTTTTTTAAACGAATTTTGACAAGTTTTGGTTGTTTTGCCCTTTACAAGAAATTTTGTTGCACGTTTTGTCCTTTAGACTTAACTCAGTTAGATTTTCTTGTTAAATCTTGTCACCCAAGGGTATTTTAGTCTTTTTATCTATTTATTTAATATTATTTCAAAGAATAAAAAAAATATTTTAGGGTTGACTCTTGAAATAAATGGGTAAAAAGACTAAAATACCCTTGGGTGACAAGATTTAACAAGAAAATCTAATTGGGTTAAGTCTAAAGGACAAAACGTGCAACAAAATAGGACAAAACTTGTCAAAATTTGTTAAAAATGATACCGCCTGATAAGTGGTATTAAGATAAACGACAAAACTTGTATATGATGTAGTATTTAAAAATGTGCCACAAATATATTCTATTAGGTTATTGGATTCATAATAAGTATTACTAGCAGAATTTCTCCGCACGTTGCGGCGGAAATTCGGTACAATTTATTACGGTATCGCTACGTATCTACACTCGATATAGCAATCCAAAAACAAAACTAAAAAATAAAGTCATGATATGCCCAAAACGACAACGATTCATATTTTATGTTGACGAAAACCATAAAAACAAATATTAGTAATGATTTTAAACGAATACCAATAATGATTATGTTGGTACCGTTACAAGTGTTGTTCACCTAAAATTGAAGCAACACCAATATTGTTGGGACGATATACGTTTGGTTCATCACGGTATTAGTATGATACCAATACCCACTATAGTTTACGATATAAAATAGATACTATATATTGCTACCGAAGTTGTTCACACAATATTGATTCAGTTCATTCTAAGGAAAAAAAAAACGGTATAAGTTTTTGTCAGGGTACCAGTTCGGTTGATCACACTAAAGAACAAAATAATATCAATTATATTTGATTCGTTTGATTTTGAACAAAACGTTTAGTGAAATGAAGATAAAATAAGCACCCCCCCCCATTAATTCTGAATTCGATTACACTATATTATTGGAATGACAAAAAGGGTAACAACATCAATACAAAAAAATATCAATTATATTTGATTCGTTTGATTTTGAACAAAACTTTTAGTGAAACGAAGATAAAATAAGCACGTCCTATTAATTCTGAATTCGATTACACTATATTATTGGAATGACGAAAAGGGTAACAACATCAATATATAAAAAATTAATATGTACGATTGCGCTAACGATTACTTATACATTAGAACTAAAAAAAACTCGGTTTTAGAAAGAAAAAAAAACTTTATATAAAAACGTAAATAAAATCAGACACGTCAAAACAACATACTAAAAATTATATAAACTATGATATGTATTATAATAATATAATTAAGTAATAAAATAATTAAAACTAAAAAATAATATTAAAAAATATATTAGATAATGAAATAATTGAAAAAACAATATTATTAAAGTATTTAAACACTATTCATCGAAACTTTCTTTTAATATGTATAACTAGTAATATTCCCCGCACGTTGTGGCGGGTCTACGGTTAGTATCGGTTCGATTTATGACAAGATTGATATGGTTTTAGCACTCGGTATAGTAACTAAAAGATACAACCAAAAAATAAAAGATATGATATGACCAAAATGATGTTCACATGTGTTTTACAATGCTTGAAAACCATAAAAACAAATAGTGGTTCCAATAATAACGATACAGTATCAATGTTGTTCGGTCGAAATCGACAGGGCATTGATGTTGCTAAGACGGTGTCGGTTTAGTTAGTCATGGTAGGGATATGGTATCAACACTCGCTATAGCTTACAATATATAAAATATACTGTATACTGCTACCGAAGTTGTGCACACGGTATTGGTTCATTACGTCACAATAAAAAACAAAAAAAAACAATTATATTTTACCCGTTCGATTCAAACAGAACTTATATTGAAATATAAATAAAAATACAAAATTTTTAAGGCATTACTTATATAATTAAAATATTGTAAAGGATAAACGGCGTCGACATATAAAAAAAATACAAATAAAAATAAGCATATCGCATCAAAATTTATAAGGCATTACTTATATTATTAAATTAAAATAATATATAAAAGATAAACGGCGTCGACATATAAGAAAATACTAAATGTAGATAAAAAATAGACACGTCGTAATTTCATACTCAAAAAAATTATAAAATATCGTTTTGATAAAAGTTATAATAGAAAAAAAAATATTTAATTAATATAATTAAATAAAAGATAGTAAAAACATATTAGCAAATACTTTTTTTTACTGTTCATCACCAGTTTGTTTTAATAGTTATAATTATAATAATTATAATATAATAATACGTCAATTCCTTGGCTTTTAGTGTGATGCTTATGACTGAATTTTATTTTATATTTGACTAACCGACTTTCGTATTGTTGGTAACATTGTTTATGTTTCTTAACTAGTTTTAGCCCCGTCCGCGTTGCGGGGCAATAAGCCGAATATTTCTCTCGCATAACATGTATGTTTGTATTTCGGTTACTTGTACATACTACTCATAACACGATCTAAAAAAATTACATCGAGTCAACAATACTTTTACTGAAAAAATAAATTAAAACGATGGAAAGACTATAATTTTAAACTGGAGTAAAATTGTAATTTTTCAGGACAAATGAGCATGTACCAGACATGCATGGACGAATAAAAATTACACTTATGCCCGCCCGCGTTGCGAGCCGTTAAATTGAATATTTCTTAGTTTCATAACATGTATGCATCTATTTAGTTTACTTGTACATACTACTTATAACACGATCTAAAAAAATACATCGAGACAGCCAACTAAATCAAAACACTACCATAGTTTTGCTAAAAAAAATTAAAACGATGACCGGTCTGTAATTTTGAGCTGGGGTAAAATACTAATTTGTCAGGACCAATGAGCGAGTGTTAGACAACTGCTTGACACAATAAAAGTTACACCGACTCAACCAAGCAAAATAAAACACTACTATAGTTTTGTAAAAAAAAAGGTAAAATGATGGCAAGATGACAATTTTTAACCGAGGGAGAAATCGTAAATTTTGAAATGAGAACAAATCATAACTTTGAACAAAGGGCAAAGTCGTAATTATATTTTGAACTGGGGACGAAATCATAATTTTAAACTGAGGACGAAATCATAATTTTGAGCTAGGGGAAAACATAATTTTATTTTGACCTGTGGGAAAAAAACGTAATTTTAAGCTAGGGCAAAAACATATTTTAATTTTAAACTGTGGGTAAAAACGTAATTTTAAACGAATGGCGAAACCGTAATTTTAAACTGTGAATAAAATAAAAAATGGGTTTTTGAACTGAGGGCAAAATCGTAATTTTGAATTATGAGGCAGGGGCAAAATTATAATTTTATTTTGAACTGGGGGTAAAAACGTAATTTTAAACGAAGGACAAAACCGTAATTTTAAACTGAGAATAAAATTAAATTAAAAATAAGTTGGTCCATGTAACACCCCGTGTTTTCACAAGTCAAAGTCAAAGTCAAGGTCAAAGTCCCGGTTATACGGATTTGACTTGTAGAAAATTTCTTTATTTTATTTGTATTATGTGGAGTAAGTGTTGTCAATGACAATAATCGACGTATTGTTCAAACGACTTACGACTGTGAACTATAGGAAGTAACAATGCGATAAAGTTAATCAATAATCAAGCTATGCTAATCGAATCGACAATGAATCGCAACTCGAGCTACGTATTTTACTTGTTGTTGTACGTGTGTGTGCCTTACGTGTTATATGTGCATGTTTAATTATTTTGTGTTGTGGTAATCAATCGAACTCAATCAAAACTCGAATGCAATCGAACACAATCGAACTATGATAATTAGTGGAGAAAGGATAGCACGAGACATGAGTGGTTGGGATTAAAAGTAATTTAACTAGGAAACCCTATCGAATCGAACCGCTCGCAATCGAAATCGAATCAGCAAAAATCGTCGCGTCAAACATTCGAATCAAGTGCCATCCGGCCGGATAGCCATCCGACCGGATAGCCACTATGCCACAGGTCAGGTGTCATCCGACCGGATCGTCATCCGGGCGGTGTGCCATCCGATCGGATATCCCTTTCCTCTTTTGGAATCCTATAAATACCCCTGTCATTGTCATTCTTTCCATTTCTAGAAACTCTCTGTCCGAACCATTCGTGCTCTTCACCTTTCTTCGATTTCTCTCAATCCAGGTAAGATCTCGCCCTAAATCTTGTACTTTCTTAATCTACACGCACTCCTACACCTTTCTATCTTTTAAATCTTAACTTTTAACCGTGAAATCACTAGATTTCAGGTGTTCGAGGGTGACGTCATCATGTGTTCTTCAAGAACTTCATGCTTTGACTTCAATCCACCAAGAACAACCGAGATCTAAACGATTTCCACCCGATTACACAGAGATCTTGTAAAGATCTCGACACAAGAGTGGTGAAAAAGGATTGAAAGATGGTTTGTAACTTTCTTTCAACTCTTTTACACTCAAAACACTCAAAACCGGTAGAATCAGGTTCTGATCTAGTCTCCTACTCACCCTTAGTGTTGTACTGGCTCAGATCTGGATTCCGCCCACGAGACCACCGACTTCGGGTTAAACAAAACAACCGTCTAGAACCGGTAACTGACCGAGCTAGGGTGATTCCTGGTCGGTTTATCTGGGTTAAAATGGGGGTTCTGTTGGTTAACACGTTGCCAAAGCGTCTCGACATAACGACAAACCGTCAAAACAATCAAGTGTAGGACGAACGGAACAATCGGAACGGATTTCTGTCCGACCGGATTGCTGTCCGATCGGATAGGTCATCCGAGCGGATTGTCACCCGAACGGATCACACTTGGGTCCCACCTTTAAACAACCTTACCTAAAGTTTGAGTATTGAATGAAATGTAATCCGATCGGACGACCATCTGAATGGATTACTCTTCGGATCATGAGATACTAAGACTTTAAAGACTTAAACAATTTTCAACATGTTCATTAACAGGGTTGCCACCCGATCGGATGGACATCCGATCGAGTGACACCTTTGCTGTGAACTTGCCTCCACAAAGTAATCTCACCAATGAGTTGCTGTCCGACCGGACCACCGTCCGACCGGATGACCATCCGAACGGATTGTCATCCGCACGACTAACCGTCCGACCGACCGACTTGACGAGCAGAGATACTTCAATATTTTCAAAATGCTACAACGAAAACTTCAAAAGTCAAACCATCATACACAAACACATTCTCCTTATAGGAAGAAACAATCCACTCGAATCGCCATCCGAACGGACAAGCTGTCCGACCGGATGACCACCCGAATGGATTGTTATCCGCACGGATTGCTGTCCGATCGGATTACCATCCGATCGAACCACCATCCGACCCTTTCATACCTTGTAACGTTTAACACACCACTTATCGTTATGCTATCGAATCTATTCAGGCTAACCTTACTCGCTAAGCGCTCCCTTCAATCCATCAACCGCTGTGAGTATACTCGACCCCTTTTTGCTTTATGCACTTTTGGGTGTTACATACGTTACGAATATTCAAACTACAACAATCACACTACTCAATACTATTTGAACGCTAACCGTTAATGCATGTTATACGAGGCTCATGAATGCTTGTTTGTTATGTTTACACATGGAATGCTGTCTACCTGCCTTAGCAACGATAGTACTATAGTTTGGACTCAGCACCCGTTCACACGGGGGTTGTTAAGGACCATTACTTGCATGGATTACGGTGGTAATCATGTATTGCGAACTGCCCCGGGCAGTCAACCCGCAGTCATTGGTATCGATGGATCTATGTCGATAACTAACGTGCTTCATTTCACTATATGTACATGCTGGTTATGCGTAAACGAATTCGAACTCTATATTCTATTATCAAACTTGTATGCTCACCTTTACATTTTATGTATTGACTTTATTTTAACGTATGTGACAGGTGCTTAGGACGCACACTTGGTAGGATTTTGAAGCTAGAATAAAGCTTTAGAGCCCAACAAATAGTTGTCTGTAGTGGTCAAACTAAGGGTCTCTAGAAGCAGATAAACAATTGCTGTCTATTTAAATCCGAGTTGTCGGAACAGAATATTTGCCTAGATTTTTGTCTGTAATAATTACTTGTTGTTTGAGATACGGTATGGGACGTGTTATTTAAATTGAATAGTATTGATAATTGTTATGGAAACTTCTGGACAATCTGTTTCGCTCAGTGCCATGCCCAGATGTTTCCGCCATCCGTTGGGGTGTGACAGATTGGTATCAGAGCCATAACTATAGGGAATTAGGCAAGACTCGACCTAGTCCGGGTCGAAGTCTTAGATACCTAGACTATAGTTAAGAACCAACAGACCGACTTGTGCATACCCGGTAGGGGTTACGTACGAGCTTCTCGCTATTCTCGCTTATGCTACACTGTCACTACACTCAAATTTTCAACTATAAATAGGCAATAAGGTCGAGATTAGGTGTGAAAACCGCAAACTCCCGACTAAATTGCTTAATCAATGCTATTTTGTCAGCTTATCAATGATATCTTCATTCTTTTTCAACAAACGAACGCTTGTTCGACGGGAAATTTTATCAAATCAGGGGTGAAACCCATATTTTGATGAATAATCTCCTCCATTTTTATCAAAAACAGGGGCGAAGTTGTTAAGCCAGGGGTGAAACCCTAACCTTAACGACCTGCTCCGAATATTTTACAAACTCCCACCAAAGTCTCGACAAACTCCAACGACCTGAAGTCACGACACGACTAACGGGATGTGTGTCAGGCGCCCACGAATCGAGGCAAGGGCACAGTCCTGAAGGTCAAACGTAGACGACAAGTCCTTGTGAATAGTTGAATCGCTTTGGTTAACCGAAGTCTACTAGCCGCAGACAATCTATTTCTCGAATTTTATGTGTTTCGATTCTGAGCCCGCAACTGCTGACTCCGATGATTCGCTGATTTTATGTGTTTTATGTGCTTTTACCTGTTTATGTGCTTTAATTTTGAAGGAATTACTCGATTTGTGCCTTCGTTTCGATCAACACACACTACTCGCACTGCATTTCTACCCCAAAACGTTAACAAATCGTTGAATTATGGGCGACTTATGCTACGATATACGCTTGTACTACGCTATTCCCGAGCGATCGCAGACTTTGAATAATAGGTTTCTGTTTTCTGACTGCCTCTAGTGATTAAACGCGTATGTGTTTCGTTGCTTCTTTGCTCTACGTGCTTAGGTGTTATGTGATTATGTGCTCTACGTGCTTATGTGATCTTGTGCTCTATGTGTCATGTGTTACGTGAATATGCGTGTTCCTGAGCTTTAGTAAGTAGTAGACGTGTGAGGTGAGATTCGAATACAATGTGTTGAGTCCTGTGACGATGTCTGCTGCAGACAATGTCATCTGGATCCCGTCACGCACTTTCTCGTCAAGAAAAGAGGGACAAACGCCTTGCTGCCATCATCGCAAAAAGTGTGGCAAAGGCCGTGAGTGATGTTTACGAGAATGCCAGCAAATCATCTGTGGAGTCGAGGACCGAAGCTCCTAAAGCTACCACCAAGCCCTTCAATTTCAAGCAATTCAAATCGTGTGGGCCAATGGAATTCACTGGCGAGGGAGGTCCTACTGCACTATTCCAATGGTTTGATTCCATTGAGGTCACTCTGCGACAAAGTGGTTGCCCTGATGACCTTCGAACTCTGAATGCTACCGGCGTTTTCCAGTCCCGTGCACTAGACTGGTGGACGGCCGAGAGGAACAAGCGAGGGAACGATGCAGCCTACGGACTGTCGTGGGACGAGCTCAAAGAAGTCATGCTAGAGGAATTCTGCCCTCCTCACGAACGTCAAAAGCTAGAAGATGAATTTTGGCACATACATCAGCATGAAGGCGACAATGCTGCTCTCACAGCTCGTTTCAAACAACTCAGCATCATCTGTCCCGATCAAGTCAAGACTCCGGAGATCACAATCAAGAAGTACATCCGAGCTTTGCCTGACTGCGACGCAGATTTCGTGCAAGCGGCTAAGACCAAGACGATCGAAGAGACTTACCTACTGGCCGCCGAAATCAACGACAAGAGGGTCAAGGCTGGTGTCTGGGATAAAACTTCGAAGCACCTGCATCAAGCTACTACCGCCGCACCAACTGCTGAACCCACCTCATCGAGCAACAAGAGAAAGAACAAGAGAAAGAACAGCTCCAGCAACAAGAACTGTGCGATCACTGCTGCACCAATTCAAGTTGTACCAGCCCAACAGCGTCAAGTAACGGCGCCTGTGGCTAATGCACCTCCTGCAAAACGTGCATACACTGGGCCACACCCGCTCTGCCCTACTTGTACCTACCACCACCCGACTGCCATTGCTTACCGTTTTTGTGCTCATTGCAATGTATACGGCCATTTTACTGCTAACTGCCGTATTCGACAAACTCCTACACATCAAGCTTTACTCACTGCCCCTCAGGGTCAACATGCTCCTCCGGCACCCGCGATCAAAGCCAGAGCCTGCTTCGCATGTGGCGACCCGAACCATTTTGCCAACATGTGCCCAAACAGGATCGTGAAACAAGAGCCTCAGCAACCGCAGCCACAGCAGCAGCAGCAACAACAGGCCGCACGCGCCAGAACTTTCAATATCAACGTGCGTCAAGCCCAGGCCGACAACAACGTGGTCAATGGTACGTTCCTTGTGAATGGTATTTATGCTTCGTGTCTGTTTGATACTGGAGCCGATAATTGCTTTGTGTCGTTCGAATTCGAGAAACTCCTTAGACGTAAATGCTCCCAACTCCCCTCGACATTCGATGTTGAAGTCGCTACCGGAAGAACCATCGCCGTCAATTCTGTTCTTCGTGATTGTACTCTTGAGCTCAACAATCACCTCTTCCCAATCGACCTTATTCCGATGCAACTCGGAAGTTTTGACGTCATAGTAGGCATGGGCTTTCTTCGAGAAAACCATACTGAAGTGGTGTGCTTCGACAAGATGATTCGATTTTCGCTCGCAAATGGTGACTCATTGTGTGTATACGGTGATACTACTTCAAAGGGGCTCAAGCTTATGTCATGTGTGCAAGCTAGCAAGTATCTCCGCAAGGAATACAGGGCTTTCTTGGCTAACACCGTAGTAGCGGAGAAGGAAAAGAAAGAGAAGAAGGAAGTGAAAGACGTTACAAGTATCTCCGCAAGGAATACAGGGCTTTCTTGATCAACTACAAGGCGCTACGTGTTTCTCAAAGATCGACCTACGTTCAGGCTATCACCAACTACGTATACAAGAAGAGGATATACCCAAAACCGCATTTCGCACCCGATACGGCCATTACGAATTCGTTGTCATGCCTTTTGGCTTAACCAACGCACCAGCGGTTTTCATGGATCTGATGAATCGCGTGTGTAAACCACATCTCGACCATTTCGTCATCTTATTCATCGATGATGTCTTGATCTATTCCAAGTCGAAAGCCGAACACGCGTAGCATCTACGTTTGGTTCTCGAGTTACTCCAGGGGCACCAACTCTATGCCAAGTTCTCCAAGTGCGAATTTTGGTTGGAGGAAGTTCAGTTTCTGGGTCACATTGTTAATAGTCAAGGCATTCACGTCAACCCTGCGAAGATTGAAGCTGTTAAGAGCTGGATTACGCCTAATAACCCGTCTGAAGTCTGCTCTTTTCTCGGACTAGCAGGCTATTATCGACGATTTATCGAGGGATTCTCAAAGTTCG
Source organism: Helianthus tuberosus (assembly GCA_030545235.1). Taxonomy (NCBI): domain Eukaryota; kingdom Viridiplantae; phylum Streptophyta; class Magnoliopsida; order Asterales; family Asteraceae; genus Helianthus; species Helianthus tuberosus. The sequence continues at coordinate 8,864,420 of CM060424.1, read as the reverse complement.
TTGTGCCGCTTACCTCTCTCACGCATAAAGACAAGCCTTTTGTTTGGAAAGCCGAACAAGAGTCTGCCTTTCGAACCCTCAAGCACAAGCTTTGCAACGCTCCTGTTCTCTCATTGCCCGACGGAAACAACGATTTAATTGTCTATTGTGATGCTTCCAACCTTGGTCTTGGTTGTGTTCTCATGCAATGGGACAAGGTCATAGCTTACGCATCTCGTCAGCTCAAAGTCCACGAGAAGAACTATACGACCCATGATCTCGAGCTAGGCGTAGTTGTTTTTGCATTAAAGATTTGGCGACACTACCTGTATGGTACCAAGTGTACGATCTTCACCGATCATAGGAGCCTACAACATATCTTTAATCAGAAGGAACTTAATATGCGTCAACGCCGATGGGTAGAACTTAATATGTTCTCACATTGCCCGACGGAAACAACGATTTCATTGTCTATTGTGATGCTTCCAACCTTGGTCTTGGTTGCGTTCTCATGCAACGGGACAAGGTCATAGCTTACGCATCTCGTCAGCTCAAAGTCCACGAGAAGAACTATACGACCCATGATCTCGAGCTAGGCGTAGTTGTTTTTGCATTAAAGATTTGGCGACACTACCTGTATGGTACCAAGTGTACGATCTTCACCGATCATAGGAGCCTACAACATATCTTTAATCAGAAGGAACTTAATATGCGTCAACGCCGATGGGTAGAACTTCTCAACGATTACGACTGTGAGATCCGTTATCACCCAGGCAAGGCAAATGTTGTTACCGACGCACTTAGCAGACGGAGCTATCTGCTTAGCACTCGTAATGTTCAAGCCCAACACGATCTCGAAACCCTCATCCGCGACGCTCAACATGCGTGTGTTAACGAACGCACTCTGAAGAAAGAAAGAATCTACCACGATGGAGCCCAGCTTGTGAGCAAATCGAACGGGATATTCCACTTTCTGGACCGAATCTGGATTCCCAAACGAACCAAATTGTGACAGATCTTAATGGACGAAGCCCACAAATCCCGGTATTCTATTCATCCTGGTGCCGACAAAATGTACCAGGACCTTCGCTATAGGTACTGGTGGCCGGGCATGAAAAGGGATATTGCTCTCTACGTCGGAAAATGCCTAACTTGTGCTAGAGTCAAGGCTGAACATCAAAGACCCTCTGGCTTACTCGAACAACCACCAATTCCTATGTGGAAGCGGGAAAGTATAGCTATGGATTTCATAACAAAGCTTCCGCACACGTCATCAGGTCACGACATCATTTGGGTTGTGGTCGACCGTTTGACTAAATCAACTCACTTTCTTCCAATACGGGAAGACTACAAGGTAGAACGATTAGCCCGAATCTACACCGACGAGATCATTTGTAATCATGGGACGCCTCGTGACATCATCTCTGATCGTGATGCTCGGTTTACCTCACGACTGTGGGAAACGTTTCAAACGGCACTCGGTACATCGCTTAATCTAAGTACCGTTTTCCACCCTCAAACCGACGGTCAGACTGAAAGAACGATTCGTACTCTTGAAGACATGCTCCGTTCGTGTGTCTTAGACTTCGGTGGTAATTGGGATAAATACCTGCCGTTAGTCGAATTCTCGTATAACAACAGCTATCATTCTAGCATCCAGATGGCACCATTCAAGGCATTATACGAAAGAAGATGTCGATCGCCTATTGTGTGGCACGAGATCGGTCATTCGCAATTAACCGGTCCTGAACTACTACAAGAAACGACAGACAAAATTTTCCAAATTCGAGACAATCTGGTGAAAGCTCGGAATCGATAGAAAAGTTACGCCGATAAAAAGCGCAAGCCCCGTGAATTTGACGTAGGTGACTACGTACTCCTAAAGGTATCACCTTGGAAGGGTGTAGTCCGATTCGGCAAAAAGGGAAAACTCGCGCCTCGATATGTTGGACCTTTTAAGATTCTGGAAAAGATCGGAAAAGTCGCCTACAGACTCGAATTACCGGAGGAACTTAGTAATGTCCACCCGACTTTCCACGTGTCAAACCTCCGAAAGTGCCTAGCCGACCACGACTTACACGTTTCTCTCGATGATCTGCAAGTGAACGAAGCATTACACTTCGTGGAAAAGCCTGTCGAAATCATGGATCGCCAAACCAAGCAGCTCAGACGCTCACGCATTCCTATTGTGAAAGTCCGATGGGAAGGCAAACGACGCGCATAGTTCACTTGGGAACTCGAAAGCGACATGAAGGCTAAGAACTCGCAGTTGTTTAAAGAGAAAGTCTAGAAAAAGAAAGTTCTCAAACGTGATTCACGGCGTTGTACAGCTTCCAGTCTAATTTCGGGACGAAATTCCCTAAACAAGGGGAGGCTGTAACAACCCGTGTTTTCACAAGTCAAAGTCAAAGTCAAGGTCAAAGTCAACGACCGGTTATATGGATTTGACTTGTAGAAAATTTCTTTATTTTATTTGTATTATGTTGAGTAAGTGTTGTCAATGACAATAATCAACGTATTGTTCAAACGACTTACGACTGTGAACTATAGGAAGTAACAATGCGATAAAGTTAATCAATAATCAAGCTATGCTAATCGAATCGACAATGAATCGCAACTCGAGCTACGTATTTTACTTGTTGTTGTACGTGTGTGTGTGCCTTACGTGTTATCTGTGCATGTTTAATTATTTTGTGTTGTGGTAATCAATCGAACTCAATCGAAACTCGAATGCAATCGAACACAATCGAACTATGATAATTAGTGGAGAAAGGATAGCGCGAGACATGAGTGGTTGGGATTAAAAGTAATTTAACTAGGAAACCCTATCAAATCGAACCGCTCGAAATCGAAATCGAATCAGCAAAAATCGTCGCGTCAAACATTCGAATCAAGTGCCATCCGGTCGGATAGCCATCCGACCGGATAGCCACTATGGCACAGGTCAGGTGTCATCCGACCGGATCGTCATCCGGGCGGTGTGCCATCTGATCAGATATCCCTTTCCTCTTTTGGAATCCTATAAATACCCCTGTCATTGTCATTCTTTCCATTTCTGGAAACTCTCTGTCCGAACCATTCGTGCTCTTCACCTTTCTTCGATTTCTCTCAATCCAGGTAAGATCTTGCCCTAAATCTTGTACTTTCTTAATCTACATGCACTCCTACACCTTTCTATCTTTTAAATCTTAACTTTTAACCATGAAATTACTAGATTTCGGGTGTTCTAGGGTGACGTCATCTTGTGTTCTTCAAGAACTTCATGCTTTGACTTCAATCCACCAAGAACAACCGAGATCTAAACGATTTCCACCCGATTACACAGAGATCTTGTAAAGATCTCGACACAAGAGTGGTGAAAAAGGATTGAAAGATGGTTTGTAACTTTCTTTCAACTCTTTTACACTCAAAACACTCAAAACCGGTAGAATCAGGTTCTGATCTAGTCTCCTACTCACCCTTAGTGTTGTACTGGCTCAGATCTGGATTCCGCCCACGAGACCACCGACTTCGGGTTAAACAAAACAACCGTCTAGAACCGGTAACTGACCGAGCTAGGGTGATTCCTGGTCGGTTTAGTCATCTGGGTCAAAATGGGGGTTCTGTTGGTTAACACGTTGCCAAAGCGTCTCGACATAACGACAAACCGTCAAAACGATCAAGTGTAGGACGAACGGAACAATCGGAACGGATTTCTGTCCGTCCGGATTACTGTCTGATCGGATAGGTCATCCGAGTGGATTGTCACCCGAACGGATCACACTTGGGTCCCACCTTTAAACAACCTTACCTAAAGTTTGAGTATTGAACGAAATGTAATCCGATCGGACGACCATCTGAATGGATTACTCTTCGGATCATGAGTGTTTTGGTCAAAAATTACCTAAGCAATTAAGTGATCAAATTAGTTAAGTGAGGTAGTGTGCTAGAAATATGTGTGAAAAATGTATTAACAAAATTAGATATGAAAACAGTTTCAGGATACGGCTCAGGATATAGAGCTGTATCTATGATCAAACAATGAGCGAAAATGTAAAGGTGGACACGTGATGTACGAGGAAAGCCCTTGATCAATCTAGATCGCCGGCATAAAACCTCGGGAGCTGACAATCGCAGCTGCCTTGTTCTTCTATTACTTCAAGTATCAGGATACAGTGCAGGATGTGGTGCGTATCGACTACGTGTTACAATGTAATTCGAATACAAGTGTTGTGTGTAGTGTTTGCGATGAGCTAGAGAGAAAGTGTTCGAAAATGTGTGAGTTGAGTGACCTAATCTGATCCGCCCCCATCTATTTATAGTAAAACAAATGTAACTAACTATCCTACATAACCGGGATCCAACGAATATTCCTTAGTTGAACGTTGGAGACCTAGTCTTTCAGTCTCAACGTCTCTCCTTTAACAAACACGCCCGAGTCTTGAGGAAATGAAGTCCATTTGACCGTTAGCAAGTCCAATTCTTTAACCTGCACGTGATTAATTCGATATACCTCAGGATATCACTCAGGATGTTAGCAATATCCCCGTCCAGTATCCTGACCATAGAGAAACAATAAAAGGCAGGATATTAGTCAGCATGTACACTCAGAAAATGGCCCATAACAATTGTCCCCAAATATATCGGTTGGTATACCAATCCAACAGATATATTTTAAAAACTTTATCTCGTCGACCGAGGCAATTAAAATGAAACGATGGTTGAAGTGACATTGTGCCATTTTCAATGCAATATTTACTCTTTACCCCCTATATTCAGCCTATATTAACCGAGTGACTCCTCATGATGATTATCCTTATCTTCAACCGGATATCAGGTATTTTCCTCTCTGCCCTTTCTGTTTTCTCTGTTTATATCTTCTTTTTTCCGATTGTGTTCTTCCATGGCGATCCGTACCAGATCACAAGTGGCGGACTCCGTTTCCCCCTTCTACAAACAGAATTTACTTCAGAATCCTTCAAAAGAAGTGTGTTCTTTTGATAATTCCGACATCGCAGCCCTACGAGCTTCCGGTGCCTTTCCCGCCGGGACAATCTTCCGTCCATTCGACCGAGAGGTCCGATCGGATTTTTGTTCCGACGAATGGGTTTGCTTCTTTGCATATCCTTTTTCATTAGGGCTTCAATATCCATTTTCTCCCTTCATATCTCGCTTCTTTGAGCTTACCGATCTTAGTTTCGCCCAAATCATGCCTATGGTTTGGCGTGTGTTAATCACTCTAGAGCAGATTAAGACCCATCACATGCCTGATCTATGCATCGAAGACCTTCCGATGGCCTACCGTCTAAGGTCACATGGTTCTAGCCGGTTTCTCCTTTTTTCTATTTCCAGCGATCCCCTCATTCTTAAGGCCACCAAGAATGAGGATAAATGGACAAGAAAATTCTTCTTTGTGAAAAGAGACTCCATTGATAAGGGTTTTGACCTCCCTAAAAGATGGTTGACTTCTGGTAGGACTTAGGGTTTTAGGAGTATCCCCAATCATATCCCAAACCTCTATCCTGAACCAACATCCTGATATGTTTATTTCTCTTCTTGCAGCAAACTTTAAAGAACTAGCTCCTCCTAGTGCTGAATCGGAAGGGAGGATAAAAGAGATCTACAAACTTCCAGAGGGTGAGAGAACCTTTAACCTGTTACTCACAAGCTCAAGTCAAAGATCAAGTTCCAACATGTCTGGTAAGCATAATTTCAGGAATTACTTTTATATCAAATTGATTATTATAATAAGCTTAAAACATCTTCCCATGGGCAGTGCCAATTATTAACCTCGAAGGCTTCCAACTCGATGAGCTGGACAGTTATTCCAGTCTTGAACCTGTCAAGCAAGAGTCTAACCCGAAGTCATCCGTTACACCAAAACCTACCAGTTCAAAGACGGGCTGCTCCCAAAGCTCCCCCAGCATCCAGGACCCGAGCCTCCAGCTCCCGGAAAAGAAAGGAAATTGAGCCCTCTGCTCCTCCTCACGTGTTCCCATTTGAGAACCACGGGTTCACAGAATCCAGCACATTTATGACCGGCTTCCTTAATCAGGTTAGTATCCTGACCTATATCCTGCACCGTATACTAAATAGAAATGTTCATTTGGAATAATGTCTGTTTCTTTACCTCACAGGGCCTTGAACGCCTGATTTTCCTTTATGAAGACGCATGCGGCTCCAACGTCATGCTTGAAAGCCAGCTAAAAAAGGCCAAGGCCACCATTGCAGATCAAGCAGCAATTGCCACCGCTAAATCAGAACACTACGAAGCTAAGTATAAGGCTATGACTCAAGATCACCAGTCTGTCATCCAGAAGATCACTCAGGAGGCTCAAGCTAAATTTGACGCGGCCCAGGTTCAACACGAGTAGGCCATGGCTTCATACCGGGAGAGTCTCAAGAATTCCGTCGTGATCTCCCTTCTTCAGGCCAGGCTGAAAATGGCTTACGAGGCGATGTCTTTGGGTTTACAATGCCCTTCTTGGAACACCAAGGCCTGGGAGGCGAAGTTAAAAGATCTTGGGGGAAATCCTGTGAATCCTCCCGCTAAATCCGCTGTGGAAGAATCTGCCAAGACAATGGATGCTAGCACTTCAAAGGATGTTTCTGAGAATGCTGGGGCAAATGCTGGAAAGAATGCTGGTGAATAGGATGCTGCTGCAGATGCTGAGAAGAATCCCGAGGATGATGCTGGTACGGACGCCAGGAAAGAGGTAGCTGTTCAAGAAGGTGCTGCCCCTTAGGCAGTGGAGTGGGCGATGATGGATATACATGCTGAGGCCGGAGCCCATTTTTAAATTTCATGGTTGTGGTTGTGAAAAACAATTTACATTTCCTCAAGTGTAAAGAAACATAAATTGTTCATAATGTAATAAGCTAACCAAGTTAAAGACAAGATTAAAATGATGTTTGAGTAGATCTTCAAGTGATTAAGTCCTCTTCAAGGCTCCCTCTTGGCTCCAACAAGCTTCCAAGACCAGATTCTTGAGAGAAAAAGTCACCAAAATGCTCCAACTCTCTTCCAAATGAGCTAGAAACTCGTATTTAAGCTGCTGGGAGGATGGCACGACCATGCCACCTTTTGGCACGGTCGTGCTTGGCATGTGTCAGAGCCACTTTCTTAATGTTGACCAAGTATGCTACCATTTTTGGAAAAATCGCGCTCAAAAGTTCCCGAGGTGGCACGACCGTGCTCGGGCATGGTCTGGTCGTGCCAGCCGATAGTGCTCAGCTACGATTCACTTATTCTCGGAAACAAGCTGATTTGGGGCAAAAATTGACCTGGCACGGTCGTGCTCCCTTGATTTTTGATGGTGCTGGTGCTGGATGATGGTGCTGATCGAGAGTGCCGGTGTCAGAATGGCTGGCACGGTCGTGCTCCTGGGTGGCACGGTCGTGCCATATCTGGCAGTTTGCTGGAATGTTCCGTTTTCGCTCCATTTTGCTCCAAAAGCCTCCGTTTCATCACCGGGCCGAAGCCCGGACCTGTATTTTCACAAACAACTCAAATGAGTACCAAAATCAATGAGAATACAAAGAGTTTTCGCATAAACGGGGCGTATTTGACGTTTAAAAGATGTATAAATTCTTATACATCAAACATCCCCACACTTGAACTTTGCTTGTCCTCAAGCAAACTAAAATCAACGAAACTCTCTAAATGGCAATCATCTCAACTAGCATTTCATAAGCACAAACAAATAACTCGGGTCAAAACAATCAAGGAGTGCTCGATATAAAGAAAGAACCGAAAAGAAATAAGTAAAGTATGTTTATGAGCAATGGTCCATCTTGGAAATCCCTACAAGTTCACCAAGCATCCTCACAATGTTCACACACACTCGGCTAAATTTAGGTGCACATACAATTTGTGGAGTATGTTTGGAACACTCGATGCCAAGACGATAACTATGCGATATCATAAGCTTGTGGAAGGATCAATTCTAATCACTCGGCAAAAATATAGCATAAATCATGAGGTCTTGATTGGGTTGTAACTTGGCTTGGGTTAAGGGTGTGGAAGTGGATTTTAAAAAGTGGCTAAAACGGTTGTAACCCGACGGCTCGACTAACTTGAAATACAAGAAGATAGAACTATACAACTAAATAATAACTAACCGAGAGCTAACCGACAAGTATTGCTTTTCACTCCCAAAATTGCTCTAACAAAGCCATTTGATAAGGCTTTTTCAACTATATTTCTTGGTTTATATATATATATATATATATATATATATATGACAACAAAGCTCAAGCGATAGACCACCTCCCCACACTTGAATTGTACATCGCCCTCGATGTACAACAAAAAATTGAATAAGCAATGGAAATGCGAATTCAATACAAATAAAGGAAGGTAGGAACACGAAAACTCCCCTGAAACAAAAAGGCTAGACTTGGAGCAATATGAAGTAAAAAGGAGCATCCACAACGAACTACCAAGCCATCCACCAAGCCAACACCTCGTCATTTATTCAAAAGAGTTTGAACCAACACTGCACATTTAGCAAACAAGGTCAAATTCACAAGAATATTACCCAACCCATTTTTCCCTTGCCTTTGTTTATTAATTTAACCACTACTAAAGCAATAAAAACTAACACCTACGACGGAGGGGTGTACGTACGACGGAAAATGGCACACCCCTCAAACACGAAATGATGATAAAAATACGAGATGGAAAGCGGAACTAAGACCTCTCGCCGGATCCCGAAGGGCCGGCGTCGCTCCTGGGGTCAAATCTGGATCTACGCCTAAATTGCGGCGGTGGCTGTGTGTATGGATGGTTGATTGAATTCGTGATTTGCTGCTGCGAACCAAACAACCAATCCATGCTGCGCCGGGACTGCTCGTAAATCTCTTCCAAGAAGTTACCCTGCCTATGTTGCTCCGCGCGTATCAGATCGACATCTCGCCTCACCTCTTGCTGGCCTAATTCCAGCCCGTCCATGCGCCTCCACAGATCTATCCCTGACGGCTCGTAAGGACCATGCTCATAACCTCCACCACCAAATCCACCATACACATTCTCCCAGTTCGGACTATCAAACCCCTGTCCAATCAGCAATTGGGGGCCCGCTCCTCCAGCGGCCCCCTCCTGTCCCTGAACTGGGATGTCGTGCATGTGCACGTCATGCTCTCCACCATCACCACCGTCATCGTCATCATCCGTCTCATCCTCAGCAGGTAGCGGGTCCCAGATCCTTCCCAATCTGTCCACAAGTTTTGGGACCCCGTCTATTCTGCGAATCAGGTGCATCGAGTTTAGCTGCTGCACATCGAGGAGGCCATAGTCACAGGCTTCGGTCAAATTGCTTAAGGAAACCCGATAGTGTTTGGCCAGTTTTGTAGCGAAGGCCCCTCCGCAGATGCGCGATGTGGGTGTCGAACCAACACCGCGAAAAATCGATTCCGCCACACTGACGGCTACGTTGCAATGGTAGCCGGAGACGATGCAGTACAGGTGGAAAAGGTCGCGGGTGGTGATATTTCCCGTGCTATCACCACGACCTCCGATGACGTGGAATATGGCACGCTCTATGACCCGGTGAAGTGGGTCGAGGATCCATGTAGCTTTGGCTTTCCGTGGTTCCCAAAGTCGTCCCGGCACAGTAATTTGATTCCAAAAGGCGGCCTTGTCTGCATCTGGCTCCCAATCTTGCAAACTCCCATGAAATAACTCAGAATCAATCTCATCTTCCGTATATAACCCCAACACCACAGCGAATCGACTAATCGATTGGTGATGCCATTTCCTTCCCAAGCGAAACTTGACACCAACATTTTTCTCATAAACATCTGGGCATGGAAACGTGAAACGGAACGATGCGAAAAATTCGATCACCAACTCTATGTATTGCGGCTCAGCGATCTCAAAAAGGCGGGACCACGGAGGTGTAATAAGATCATCAAACCGCTCGGTCTGTCCGAGCAAGTCTAAATCAACCCTTTGCAACCTCCTCATGGGCTCGATTAGATGCCGTCGACCCCATAACCGCTCCACCTTCGGGATACAGTACCCTTCCCTGGCATTGTTTGAGAACCGCAAATAAGGGTGATCCATCTGCAAAATTGAGACAAGATTAATCAGCAGCCAAGACAGACAGACAAATTTCGGGACTGGACAATATGGCACGGTCGTGCCACCATATGGCACTACCGTGCTAGGCCTGCAAATCAGTGAGTTTATGAAGATTTCTGAGAATTTATGAAGTCTGGGTTTTTATTCCCTAGGAGCACGACCGTGCCATCCCAAGGCACCATCGTGCTCGGCCGTAAACGGCTCGGATCTGAACCAACATTCCGGGAGGCACGACCACGCGACTCAGCGGCACCCTCGTGCCGCACCGTTAACCGGAGACTAAACTGTCCGATTTCGAGAAGCACGATCGTGATTCCATAAGGCACCCTCGTGCCGGACCGACAACAGGTAACAACTTTGAGCGATTTGAGCGATTTATGCGAGAAGCACGATCGTGCCGTATTTCGGCACCCTCGTGCGACGTTGACGATCTGGGCAGATTATGAAGGTCCGACGAACAGCTTGAAGATCACGACCGTGCCACTATATGGCACCCTCGTGCTCGACGGAACCCAGGCCGGAAAAATCGCTCAAAACAGCCCCAAAACCCCGACTTTTTCAACTTTTTGTTTAGGGGTTTTGTAAATCGGTCCATTGTGGTTCAAATCAACACAAAAAACACTAAAAACGGGCTTGAATCGGGTGATTTAGACCAAGCCCTAAAAACTTAAAAAACTAACTAAGAAGAACATGAAGAACATGACCCTAAAACACATGAAACTAACTAGAAAAAGGAGAGATTCATACCTGGAATGATGTTGGGATGAAAGAATTTCTTGGAGGAAGCTAGGAGATGCAAGAATTGTGAGTGCTTTGAAGTGGGTTCAAGTGAGAAGATGAACTTATGAAGAAGAAGATGAAGGTGGTAGTTGGGTTTTATTCAAAATGGGGCAATTATTGAACTGCAAAAATTGTCTGGTGGTGCCAGACTTGGGTGATGGTGCTGTTTTTTTCGAATTTAATATTTTATTATTATTATTATTTTTTTTTTGAGGGTGTAGAAAATGGACATCTTTTTAGATAAACTCCTTGAACCCGGGGCACTCACGAAGCATCTCCTACCAAGAAAGAGAACCGAACTAACATACCTGAGAGCCGGTAACAAGCTCTAACATCCCTCACGACCAGAACGAACCGCAACCTGAAAATAAAAAGACAAACACACACAACAAAAATAATAAACACACAAACATGCTAAGTTTATTTACGAGTCTTCAGCTAGACTCACCACCCCGAATTCATTTGTTCCTGGGGTGGAGGGTAACAACCCCCTCACTCGGGTCAACGGGCCCTCCAACATAAGCCTTTAACCTATGCCCGTTGACTTTAAACAAACGGCCATCCTCATGGCCTATCTCCACGGTCCCGTAAGGAAACACTGACCGTACAGTGTAGGGACCCGACCACCGAGATTTAAGCTTACCAGGAAACAACTTAAGACGTGAGTTGTACAACAACACACGATCACCCACTCGGAATTCTTTCTTGTCCTTCAAGCGGGCATCATGAAGCGTCTTAGTACGTTCCTTGTACAGCTTGGAGCTTTCATACGCATCGTGCCTAAGCTCCTCAATCTCATGAATCTGCACGAACCTGTTCTCACTCGCAGCAGCCATATCAAGATTAACTGTCTTCAAAGCCCAATATGCTTTGTGCTCGAGTTCAACAGGCAAATGACAAGACTTCCCATAGACCAATTTAAACGGTGTGGTGCCTATAGGAGTCTTGTAGGCTGTCCGGAAAGCCCACAGTGCATCATCCAATTTCTCGGACCAATCCTTACGGCTAGAATTAACCATCTTCTCCAGAATCCGCTTGATACCCCGATTAGTAACCTCGACCTGGCCGCTCGTCTGCGGATGATATGGTGTAGAGAATCGATGTTGCACACCATATCGGGACAATGCTTTCTCAAGCTGAGCATTACAGAAATGTGTCCCACGGTCACTAATCAACGCCTTCGGGGCACCGAAGCGAGCAAACAACTTTTTCAAAAACCTCACCACTACCCTCGCATCGTTAGTGGGCAAAGCCTGTGCTTCAGCCCACTTTGAAACGTAATCAACAGCAACGAGGATGTAGCGGTTCCCAAAAGAGGTCGGAAAAGGGCCCATGAAGTCTAGCCCCCATACGTCAAAAACCTCACAAACTTGGATGCCGTTTTGTGGCATCTCATGGCGTGCAGAAATGTTGCTCGCCCTCTGGCAAGCATCACAGGACCTCACCCACTCGTGGGCGTCACGGAAAATAGTCGGCCAAAAGAATCCGACATCAAACACCTTCCTCGCCGTGTTGTTCGCTCCGTGGTGGCCTCCCGTGGGTCCTTCGTGACAGTGGCGTAAAATATCCCTCGCCTCGTCACCATGCACGCATCGCCGGATCATCCGATCCGCTCCTACCCTAAACAAATAAGGGTCATCCCAGAAGTAATGCTTGACATCCGCAAAAAACTTTCGCTTCTGCTGATGGGTCATCCCCTTGATCAGGATGCCACTAGCTAGGTAGTTTGCAAAGTCAGCAAACCATGGGGAATCATCACTAGTCTCGATCCTCATGAGGAACTCGTGGGGGAAATTGTCATTGATGTTAGGCCCACGAGATTCCTTTTCCTCGGAATGCTCAAGTCGAGACAAATGATCGGCTGCCAAATTCTCAGCTCCTTTTTTATCACGGATTTCAATATCAAACTCTTGCAGCAACAAAATCCAACGTATCAATCTCGGTTTAGCATCCTGCTTACTGAAAAGATACCGAAGGGCTGCATGATCCGTGTACACAATGGTCTTGGAAAGGACAAGATACGACCGAAACTTATCGAAGGCAAAGACCACAGCTAGGAGCTCTTTCTCTGTCGTGGTGTAATGCTCCTGAGCGTCATTCAAGGTCTTGCTCGCATAGTAAATCGGATGAAAGTGTTTATCTTTCCTTTGACCCAAGACGGCCCCGACTGCGAAGTCACTCGCATCACACATCAACTCAAATGGCAGCTCCCAGTCGGGAGCGACCATGATCGGGGCATTCACCAACTTCTCCTTCAACAGCTCGAATGCCCGAAGGCACTCATCGGAGAAAACAAACTGGGCATCCTTCTCGAGGAGCTGAGTCATGGGACGGGCGATTTTGGAAAATTCCTTTATGAATCGCCGGTAAAAACCTGCATGACCTAGAAAACTCCTAATAGATTTCACTGATGTGGGAGGCGGGAGCTTTGAAATAGTCTCGACTTTGGCTCGGTCAACCTCGAGCCCCGCCTGTGAAATCTTGTGCCCAAGCACAATGCCCTCCTTCACCATGAAGTGGCATTTCTCCCAATTCAACACAAGGTTGGCTTCTTCACATCTAGCCAACATCCTTTTCAGATTCCCGAGACATTGATCAAAAGAACTCCCGAACACGGAAAAATCATCCATGAAAACCTCCATGGAGTCCTCGATCATGTCGTGAAAAATGGCCACCATACACCTCTGAAATGTGGCCGGGGCATTGCACAGTCCAAAGGGCATCCGCCGGTAGGCGAATGTGCCATAGGGACATGTGAATGTCGTCTTCTCCTGATCCTCAGGAGAGATGGGAATCTGAAAATAACCCGAAAAACCATCAAGGAAGCAGTAGTACATCCTGCCCGACAACCTCTCCAACATCTGATCAATGAAAGGAAGTGGGAAGTGATCCTTCCTCGTGGCATCATTAAGTTTGCGGTAGTCTATGCAAACTCTCCATCCGGTGACAGTACGAGTAGGAATTAACTCGTTTTTCTCATTGGTCACCACTGTCATGCCTCTTTTCTTCGGGACTACCTGTACAGGGCTAACCCATGGTGAATCAGAGATCGGATATATCAAACCTGCATCAAGTAGTTTGATGACCTCTTTCTTCACAACCTCCTGCATGTTGGGGTTCAAACGCCTCTGGTGCTGTACTACAGGTCTAAAGTCCTCCTCCATCAAAATCTTATGGGTACAAAAGGATGGATTGATCCCTTTTATATCCATAATCTTCCAAGCGATCGCCTTCTTGTGCTGCTTCAGTACTTCAAGCAATCGATCCTTCTCTTCCTTCGACAATCCAGCAGAAATGATAATGGGCAGATGAGTCTCGCCCTCCAAGAAAGCATACTCCAAATGATCTGGAAGCTCCTTAAGCTCAACCGAAGGTGGATCCTCAATAGAAGGGCGTGCTTTAGGCTCAGCAACGCGATCCACAACCTCAAAAACCTCGGGACACGGGGGAGACGCGTGACCTATCAGACAAGTCACCTCCTCGACTAATCGGTCCACCCTAGGTGAACTAAAATCCTCCCCTCCTAGCAGCTGTGTGTCCACCACATCCTCCTCGAATGCATCACGAAGATGATCACTCACATATGTGTCGATAGTCTCAATGAAGTAGAGTGTATCATCCTGACTTTGCGAGTGTTGCATGGATTTCCCAATGTCAAAGGTAACCTCCTCATCATCAACCCTAAGAGTGAGTCTACAGGTGCAGACATCAATCAAGGCTCTCGCAGTGGCTAGGAATGGTCGACCTAAGATAAGTGGAACATTTTTGTCCTCATCCATGTCTAGAATCACGAAATCGACAGGAAAGACAAACTTGTCGATTTTCACCAGCATATTCTCAACTATGCCTCGAGGATACTTCACTGAACGGTCGGCTAGCTGAATGCTCATACGAGTCGGCTTGGGCTCTCCCAAGTCTAGCTTAGCAAAAATCGCATATGGCATGAGGTTTATGCTAGCTCCAAGATCAGCTAATGCATTGCTGACCGACAAACTACCAATCAAACATGGGATAGTGAAACTCCCAGGATCATTCATCTTCTTAGGTAGTTTGTTCTGAAGAACTGCTGAACACTCCTCATTCAAGGTCACCTGCGAAAGCTCCTCAAGTTTCTTTTTGTTGGATAGGATATCCTTCAGAAACTTGGCATACTTAGGCATTTGAGCAAGTGCCTCGACAAATGGTAAATTTATATGAAGTTGCTTAAAAAGCTCGAGGAATTTACCATAGTGTTCTTCCATTTTCTGCTTCTTCAACCTCCCCGGATATGGAATGGGATGGACATTCTCTCTCACTGGCTCCTTGGGTCGTGCGGTACTTGCTGGGACTCGCCTCTGTTGCACCTCACCCGGAGACTCACACTCAATCTCCTCATCAACCTCATCATCATCAACCGGCTTTGCTGGAACAGCCGGAGGGATGGGTTGAGCGGTCTTGCCGCTTCTCAACGTGTTGGCCTTTGCAGTAGCATTAGGATTAGTCTCTGTGTTGCTCGGAAGGCCCCCCTGTTGTCTCTCAGACAACATCTTGGCAATCTGGCCAACTTGGTTCTCAATGGTCTGCATGGAAGCCTTTTGGCTTCTCAACTCATTCTCGTGCCTCGTGAAACGACCGTCATACTCCTTAAAACGCTTCTCATTCTCGGCCTTTTGAGTGTTCTGACTGGCTAAGATCTGGCTAAGCATATCATGCACACTAGGCTCGCTAGCGGGAGGTCCCTGCTGAGGTCGAGGTGGACCATATGCTCCATGAGCTGGAGCTGGGGGACGTGGAGCAAATCCGGGTGGATGCAGATTGGAAGCATCGGGCCTCCAACTGAAATTTGGGTGATTCTTCCACCCCGGATTATAAGTATTGTTGTAGGGATTATTCTGAGGACGGTATTGGTTTCCCATAAAATCAACATGCTCGTGTGGCATCTCTCCCGTCTGAAAATCACCTACCTGATATGCTCCCCCACTCGAAGAACCTCTCGAGTGCATTTCCATCACTCGATCAAATTTCGAAGATAAGGCATCCATACGTGCTGTCATGGCTGTGTAGTCGTCCACATGATGAACTCCCTGCTGAGAACTCTTACCTCTTGGTGGCTGTTGCGTCCGGTTTTTCACGGCACACTTTTCAAGAATCTCAAATGCCTCGGTGGCATTTTTCGTGCCGATATCCCCACCCGAGTATGTATCAACCATCATATGTCCCTGACTGTCCAAACCATGGTAGAAGATCTGACATTGTTGCCACTTGGGCAACCCGTGATGTGGGACCTTCCTCATAAGCTCTTTGAAACGCTCCCATGCCTCGTAAAGGGACTCGTCCTCGTCCTGACGAAAGTTCAGAATCTTGGTTCTCAACCGAACAGTTTTCTCTGGAGGGAAATATTTCTGAAGGAACTTCTCAGCTAATTGATTCCATGTAGTGATAGATCCAGCTGGAAGTGAAAGAAGCCACTCCTTGGCTCCATCCCGTAAAGAAAACGGAAATAGCCGAAGGCGGATAGCATCCGATGATGCATCACGAATCCTAAATGTGGCACAAACCTCTAGAAACCCCGCAATGTGAACACTAGGATCCTCGTGATCCTTGCCATAAAACTGTATCGCATTCTGCAGCATCGATATGGTGCCAGCCTTGATCTCGAAATTATTATTGTCAATCGTCGGTGCATTGATGCTCGCAGGTAAACCATCGAGTGACGGTTTTCCTATTTCGTTCAAGATCCTATTTTCTTCTGCGTCCGCCATGTCTACTCGAACCTCGTAGAAGGTGTCGTCGTCTCCCGCGTCTGTCTCAATCGTCTCGGCTACCAAGCGAAACCGCTCTCGCAGCCTCCGGTGAAGATCACGCTCCGGCTCCGATGAAGGCTCAACGATATCAGCAGCGGGGGTTGAGGACATGCACGACCTGTAGGGAATAAGGAGGAGCACAATGCACAAAATATATACAAAGACAAAAACAACTAGCAAATAATCATATTTTTTTTTCAAATAGTCAAGCAAAGGCAAATAAAACAAGTAGACACAAACTTTTTACACTTTTCACAATGGCTAAATAAGCAACTCGAATCGTTTTCAAGAAGACCGCATCCCCGGCAACGGCGCCAAAAACTTGATGTGCGTGAATTAAATATATTTTTAATTAAGTTTTTCTTCACACAAATTTAGTTTTAAAAATGGTTTTTCACCTAGAAACTAACTACACACACAAAAGGGCAAGTGTACCCATCGGGTGGTAATATAGCTAATCGGCAAGAACCGGATATCAATCCGTGGATGTGGTGTCTCGATACTAAACTTTTGCTACTTTAAAGCCTTTTCAATGATTGGGTTGATTTTTCTAACTTAGCATGCAATTAAATAAACTACTAAAAATTCTAACAAAGAACAATATCTAAGAAAGGGTTGCCTAAACTAAGTCTTCACTAACAAACATATGACAACAAGGTGGAAGGAATTGTGATGATGCAAGCTCTAAATTTAACTAAGTCCCCAATCAAGGCTTCCTAGTCTATAATTCTTAGGAAAACTAAAAATGAATTAACATTCTAATCACCTAAAAATTATTCTTTTAAGCTCACTTGCTAAGTTGATGTTAATCTTTAATCATGAGTTATTTGTTTGTCAAAACTCCTAACTCTACAAATTAGGGAAAACTAATATGAACAACACACTAATCACCCTAACTTGGTTTCCAGTAGTTCGCACTATCATCATGTTCTTGATATGAACCACAAGCATGGTCATGCTAGCTAACAATTTTGGCCTAAATCATCAAACTAACAAGAACACAAACTATAGAGTCCATATAAACATACTCATGATCTTTCCAAATCTAGATGCAAGAATTCATACATATGCTCAAATAATCATTCAATCACATTAGCAATTACCATTCCTAGTTTCATGCTATGAATCATACTAACAAGTTAACAAGATTCAATACTCATAATCTTTACATGGGCTTTCCAACACAACATGTAAATACTTATGAGCAAACATTCAAGAACAAGAACTTTAAGCATACACATGAACTCCAAGAACAAGATTAAATACCAACATGAAGATTAACAAGAACAATCATCACATCTACTTCCATGTTATCACATATTCATTAGCTTCAACCAAGTTTAGACAACTCAAATGTTTAGCCCATAAGGCTCATGGCTACCAAATCAAGTGTAAAGAAACATAAATTGTTCATAATGTAATAAGCTAACCAAGTTAAAGACAAGATTAAAATGATGTTTGAGTAGATCTTCAAGTGATTAAGTCCTCTTCAAGGCTCCCTCTTGGCTCCAACAAGCTTCCAAGACCAGATTCTTGAGAGAAAAAGTCACCAAAATGCTCCAACTCCCTTCCAAATGAGCTAGAAACTCGTATTTAAGCTGCTGGGAGGATGGCACGACTATGCCACCTTTTGGCACGGTCGTGCTTGGCATGTGTCAGAGCCACTTTCTTAATGTTGACCAAGTATGCTACCATTTTTGGAAAAATCGCGCTCAAAAGTTCCCGAGGTGGCACGACCGTGCTCGGGCATGGTCTGGTCGTGCCAGCCGATAGTGCTCGGCTACGATTCACTTATTCTCGGAAACAAGCTGATTTGGGGCCAAAATTGACCTGGCACAGTCGTGCCACCATATGGCACGGTCGTGCTCCCTTGATTTTTGATGGTGCTGGTGCTGGATGATGGTGCTGATCGAGAGTGCCGATGTCGGAATGGCTGGCACGGTCGTGCTCCTGGGTGGCACGGTCGTCCTCCTGGGTGGCACGGTCGTGCCATATCTGGCAGTTTGCTGGAATGTTCTGTTTTCGCTCCATTTTGCTCCAAAAGCCTCCGTTTCATCACCGGGCCGAAGCCCGGACCTGTATTTTCACAAACAACTCAAATGAGTACCAAAATCAATGAGAATACAAAGAGTTTTCGCATAAACGGGGCGTATTTGATGTTTAAAAGATGTATAAATTCTTATACATCAGTACCTGTTCAAGTGTAAAAACATTGAAATATTCTGCTAATTTTTTGAGAATATCGAGGTATTCGATTAATTTCTCACCCTTAACTGCATAGGATCCATTAAAATGGTTAGTAATTAACAAGGAGTCAACATATACTCGCAAATTCTTGATACTCATGCTCTTAGCCAATTCTAATCATGCAATTAAAGCTTCATATTCTGCCTCATTATTAGTAGCAGGAAATTCACACCTAATGGCCTGGGGTAATATGTCCCCCTGTGGCGATTTTAGTAGTATACCTAAACCTACACCTCTTATATTGGACGCACCATCAGTATATAATGTCCAGGATCCTGAAGATTCTCCTAACTGTTGAACTTCTAGGTCTACCTCATCCTGAATATCACTACTGAAATCAGCCACAAAGTCAGCTAAAGCCTGAGACTTTATGGCATTTCTAGGTTCATATACTAAATCATAAGCACTTAACTTTACTGACCATTTGGCCATCCTGCCTGACATCTCTGGTTTCCTAAGCACATTTTTCACAGGATAATTCGTTTTAACATGGATCCTATGTGTCTCAAAATAATGTCTAAGCTTTGTCGATGCCATGACTAGAGCTAATATCAATTTTTCTAAATGAGAATACCTAGTTTCAGCATCTAACAAACTTTTACTAACATAATATACATGATATTGCTGACCTTCATGATCTTTTATAAGAACGGCACTTACAGCATTCCCTGATACAGCGAGGTATAGGGATAGTGGTTCACCATTTTCAGGCTTCATCAATAGAGGTGCGGTTGAGAGATATCGCTTCAAATCCTGCAAGGCTGCTTCATGCTTTGCTCCCCATTCAAATTTCTTATTCTTCTTGAGGATATCATAGAATTCCTTGCATTTTTCTGAGGATCTTGAAATAAATCTATTCAAAGCTGCTACTCGGCCTGTCAACCTTTGTACGTCCTTCATATTTGAGGGTGATTTTATATCCAGGATAGCTTTGATCTGCTCTGGGCTTGCTTCTATCCCCCTTTTTGTCACCATATATACAAGAAACTTTCCTGCCCCCACTCCAAAATGGCACTTAGCAGGATTCAGCTTCATGTTGTATTGATCCAGGATGTCAAATGCTCTCTTGATATCCCGGAGGTGATCCTCAGCTCTTTTAGATTTTACCACCATATCGTCAATATATACCTCCATGGTGTCCCCCAGCTTCTCTTTGAACATCATGTTTACCAATCTCTGGTATGTTGCACCTGCATTTTTAAACCGAAAGGCATAGCAGTATAGCAATATATACCTGTTGGTGTCATGAAAGCAGTATCCTCCTGATCCGAAGGCTCCATTTGAATCTGCTGAAATCCTGAGGATGCGTCCATGAATGTTAACATTTCATGTCCAGCAGTAGCATCTACCATTGCATCGATATGAGGGAGAGGAAATGGATCTTTAGGACAAGCCTTGTTCAAGTCCGTGTAGTCTACACAGACTCTCCATTTCCCGTTTTTCTTCTGTACCACAACTACGTTTGCTAACCATCTTGGAAACTTGACTTCTCTGATCATCCTGGACTTCAACAATCTTTCAACTTCCTCTTGGATAATCGCATTCCGCTCAGGAGCGAATTTTCTTCTTTTTTGTTGAACAGGCTTGAATGATTTGTCAATTCCAAGCTTGTGAGTGATGATGTCTTTGGATATGCCTGTCATATCCTCATGCTTCCATGCAAACATTGACATCCTGCATTTCAAAAAGTTAGTTAACTGATCTTCAATATCCTGAGGGATATTGGTTCCTACGAGCACCGAGATATCAGGATTATCCTGATCCAGGATAATTTTCTTCACATCCTGATCCGAATCCTCCACAATATCCTGGGCCCGCATCTTTAATTGCTATGCTGTACTAGGCTTAGTTGAGGATTTCATCGAGGATGAGTAGCATTCTTTCGCTTCCTGTTGATCACTTTCCACCTTGACAACCCCCCAAGGGGTAGGGATCTTGATGCATTGGTGATATGTTGATGGCACAGCCTTCATATCGTGAATCCATGGTCTTCCCAGTATGATGTTGTAGCAGGACAAGGAGTCCATCACACAGAAGCGTTGTATTGAGTTGACCCCTTCAACATATACTGGTAACTTTATTTCCCCTACGGTATTCCTAGCTTCTCCACTGAAACCAACGAGCACAGTGGACTTCGAAGTGATATCCATCGGAGACACGTTCATCCTCTTCAATGTTTCCAGCTGAATTATATTGACAGAACTACCGTTGTCTACCAGTATCCTGCGTATAAAATGGTTAGCCACATATAATGTTATCACTAAAGCATCATGGTGAGGATCCTGAACAGTATCCCTGTCATCACTATCGAAAGTGATCACTTTATCAGTTGTGAGGGTAGTCATCCTGACTGGTCTGTCTCCCCTCTCGTTCTTAGCTTCCTTGGCATGTCTTTTGGCCGCCGAATACGAAGTCCCACAAATGTCGGATCCTCCTGAAATAAAGTTAATTATCTTGGCATCTGCTGGGGGTGATGCTGCTCGTTCAGGATCCTTCGCGGGATCCTGCCCTTTATTCTTTTTTTTTCCCAGCAAGTCCTTTAGATACCCCTTGCTTAACAGGTAACTTATCTCTTTCCTTAAAGCAATGCAATCCTCGGTCATATGTCCGAAGTCTTCGTGGAAGGCACACCATTTGGATTTATCCTTCCAATCAGCTTTCTGCTGGTTCTTTCGAGGCCACCTAGCTTTGTCCCCTAAGCCCTGCATAGCATACATTAATTCAGGTATATTAACAGAAAAGCAGTATTCAGATAAGTCAGGATATTCTTCAGGATCATCGTCTTCAACATCATTCACTTTCTTGTTATCATTTCTGCCATATGGCCTGGAGCGATATGGCTTATATGAGGTTTCTGATTTCCTGTTAGTTGATTCATAGGTTGAGGTAGAATTCATCCTCTCTTGCATCTTCTTGTCATCTTCCAGACGGATATACCTCAAAGCCCTGTTACGAGCTTCATCGAGATTCCTGCAGGGATTCATTACAAGATCCTGATAAAACTGAGAATCCTTTTGTAATCTCATCTTAAAAGCTTGCACAGCTGTTGCAACATCAAGATGTGGGATATCCAAGGATTCTCGACTGAATTTGTTCACATAATCCCTCAGGGATTCCTGAGGCCCTTGAGTTATCCTGTAAAGATCACTGGTTAGTTTCTCAAAACTCCGACTACAAGAAAATTGACTGTTAAATAAATTAACCAAATGAGCAAACGAAGTAATTGAGTGAGGAGGGACGTTTAACAGCCATTTTAAGGCTGATCCTGTCAGGGTAGAACCAAATCCCTTGCACAAGCATGCTTCCTTGAGCTCCGGAGGGATAGGGTTAATCTCCGTTCTTTCCCTATACTGGGAAATATGCTCTTCAGGATCCGTAGTCCCATCATACAGCTTCATGTTGGGAGTCTGAAATCTTTTTGGGATTTCAGCATCACAGATGGGATATGCAAAGCGGGATATCCTGTGGCTGTCTTGGGATACTTCCGGAATTGGCTGGACCACTCCAGGTACACTGGATATCATGTCCTTCAATTTCTGGAGCTCCCTGGTAAATGTTGACGTCATACCTGCATCCTGCAAAGAGCCATTGTTGTTAGTAGCAAGAATATTATTATTTGACACATTACCGTTCTGAGGATTTTGGCCATATCCTGAAGCATATCCTGAACTTCTCACAGTCGATATCCTGACCGAAGAGGGTATCTCAGGGGTATGATTCTGAGAATGGCTTGGGACGATATTCCCCCTATTATCCTCATTGTAAACTGCGGAACTGAAGTTCAAAGCCCTGGGCTGTATAGGAGTGACAGTTTCTTCAGCGGGTCTACTCGAGCTAGCTTTTAAGAGTTGTATTTCTCTTAACAGCATTTGATTAGTTTCCTGTTGCTGCCTCATTTGTTCCTGCACACTTCCAAATAAAGTCAAAATTTCATCATTAGAGGCTAAAACGGGAGCAGATCCCTGGACACTCCGAGTAGGGATAACATCTTGAGATTGTGAAGAAAACGGCATCCTTGGAGGAGGTGGTGGAAGCACCGAACCAGTAGTAGCAGAGGTTGTAGCAGACATAGTGGAAGAGCTCATGTTTGATCTTGAGGCCATTGTAAACAATGTGGTAAAAAGTTTTGAAAATAGAAAACCGATTAACGATTTTACACAGATTGTTAGTAAAGGTAGCACCACTTGCCCCACGGTGGGCGCCAAATTGTTTTGGTCAAAAATTACCTAAGCAATTAAGTGATCAAATTAGTTAAGTGAGGTAGTGTGCTAGAAATATGTGTGAAAAATGTATTAACAAAATTAGATATGAAAACAGTTTCAGGATACGGCTCAGGATATAGAGCTGTATCTATGATCAAACAATGAGCGAAAATGTAAAGGTGGACACGTGATGTACGAGGAAAGCCCTTGATCAATCTAGATCGCCGGCATAAAACCTCGGGAGCTGACAATCGCAGCTGCCTTGTTCTTCTATTACTTCAAGTATCAGGATACAGTGCAGGATGTGGTGCGGATCGACTACGTGTTACAATGTAATTCGAATACAAGTGTTGTGTGTAGTGTTTGCGATGAGCTAGAGAGAAAGTGTTCGAAAATGTGTGAGTTGAGTGACCTAATCTGATCCGCCCCCATCTATTTATAGTAAAACAAATGTAACTAACTATCCTACATAACCGGGATCCAACGAATATTCCTTAGTTGAACGTTGGAGACCTAGTCTTTCGGGCTCAACATCTCTCCTTTAACAAACACGCCCGAGTCTTGAGGAAATGAAGTCCATTTGACCGTTAGCAAGTCCAATTCTTTAACCTGCACGTGATTAATTCGATATACCTCAGGATATCACTCAGGATGTTAGCAATATCCCCGTCCAGTATCCTGACCATAGAGAAACAATAAAAAGCAGGATATTAGTCAGCATGTACACTCAGAAAATGGCCCATAACAATGAGATACTAAGACTTTAAAGACTTAAGCAATTTTCAACATGTTCATTAACAGGGTTGCCACCCGATCGGATGGACATCCGATCGAGTGACACCTTTGCTGTGAACTTGCCTCCACAAAGTAATCTCACCAATGAGTTGCTGTCCGACCGGACCACCGTTCGACCGGATGACCATCCGAACGGATTGTCATCCGCACGACTAACCGTCCGACCGACCGACTTGACGGGCAGAGATACTTCAATATTTTCAAAATGCTACAACGAAAACTTCAAAAGTCAAACCATCATACACAAACGCATTCTCCTTATAGGAAGAAACAATCCACTCGAATCGCCATCCGAACGGACAAGCTGTCCGACCGGATGACCACCCGAACGGATTGTTATCCGCACGGATTGCTGTCCGATCGGATTACCATCCGATCGAACCACCATCCGACCCTTTCATACCTTGTAAGGTTTTACGCACCACTTATCGTTATGCTATCGAATCTATTCAGGTTAACCTTACTCGCTAAGCGCTCCCTTCAATCCATCAACCGTTGTGAGTATACTCGACCCCTTTTTGCTTTATGCACTTTTGGGCGTTACATACGTTACGAATATTCAAACTACAACAATCACACTACTCAATACTATTTGAACGCTAACCGTTAATGCATGTTATACGAGGCTCATGAATGCTTGTTTGTTATGTTTACACATGGAATGCTGTCTACCTGCCTTAGCAACGATAGTACTATAGTTTGGACTCAGCGCTCGTTCACACGGGGTTGTTAAGGACCATTACTTGCATGGATTACGGTGGTAATCATGTATTGCGAACTGCCCCGGGCAGTCAACCCGCAGTCATTGGTATCGATGGATCTATGTCGATAACTAACGTGCTTCATTTCACTATGTGTACGTGCTGGTTATGCGTAAACGAATTCGAACTCTATATGCTATTATCAAACTTGTATGCTCACCTTTACATTTTATGTATTGACTTTATTTTAACGTATGTGACAGGTGCTTAGGACGCACACTTGGTAGGATTTTGAAGCTAGAATAAAGCTTTAGAGCCCAACAAATAGTTGTTTGTAGTGGTTAAACTAAGGGTCTCTAGAAGCAGATAAACAATTGCTGTCTATTTAAATCTGAGTTGTCGGAACAGAATATTTGCCTGGATTTTTGTCTGTAATAATTACTTGCTGTTTGAGATACGGTATGGGACGTGTTATTTAAATTGAATAGTATTGATAATTGTTATGGAAACTTCTGGACAATCTGTTTCGCTCAGTGCCATGCCCCGATGTTTCCGCCATCGGTCGGGGTGTGACAGTCCAATAGGGGAGTGCCAGACAAGCTGCCTGGCACTATTCCCTCAACTCGTTTTTGTATATGTAGGGTAATAATCTAGCGTGTGAGCAAACGTGTGTGGAGTAATGCCTTTTAGGCATGTGAGTTGGTTACGTAGTAGGGCTGCAAACGAATCGAATGAACACGAACATGTCCTTGTTCGTGTTTGTTTATTAAGAAATATAATGTGTTCACGAACTGTTCATGAATAATTACCAAACAAGATTTTATCTACGTGTTCGTTTGTTAAAGAAATAAACTTGTTCGTGTTTGTTTGTTAATTTTTGGCAACGAACGAAAATGAACGTTGATGAACACAAATGGGAACAAACTAATGTTCATGAACACAAATGAAACAAACGAACACAAATCAGCGTTCATGAACATAATATATAATACACTGACACTTATTAAATATTTTATTTGTCAGAATTTTGAAGTATTTTAATAAAATATAAAAACTAAAAACCCTAATGAACTAGCGAATCGAACATTTACGAACATAAATGAACGAATGCAACCTCTGTTTATGTTTGTAACATCCGGCCCATCTCATCAACAATATTGGCCGCTTTGTCCCCGATAGGTTGCTCATCCAAGAACTCCCACCTGAGCACGCTTAACTATGGAGTTCTCCTCTCATCCACTAGCATTAAGCTCAAAACGTGTTGGTGATTTTAAGAGCCGGGAAATGTCTTATGAACCAAGAATCTCTTTGGCCGGCCGATGTGGGATTCGCCTAGGGTGTTACAATGGTCCATGTTAATCTTTCAGTAGTCGGTATCGGTATCGTTACAATTGTAAAATTCCGACTTTTTTTTACATTTTTCAGTTAAACATCATAGTTAAATAGTATGGAAAAACACACAAAAAAAATTCTCTTCTTCATTTCTTACGTTAAAAGTATTTTGCATCTTAAAACTCATTTATCGTTAATATTTACACATAAAATGTTCCAAAGACGAGTCATGTATTATTAAATTGTTGTGTGTCATTTTCATTTACTCTTAATACGTTTTATAAAGTACATTGATAATATAGTTTAATAGAAGTGTAAAAACCTTTCGAGAAGTTACATGATTGAATATTCAAATGAAACACACCTTAAGAAAAATGACTTCCACCAAACCCTGTATACTTTCTTGTGCCTTAAAAACTAAATGTGAATTTTATTCTAACTTGTAACAAGACTTACTAGACGTGCACGCACGCGTTGCAGCATGGATACATCACAAACGTTGAATGGATTAGTCCAAACGTTATGTGATACGTTAATCATATGAAAGCGTGCGTTTAGACGTATCAAATTTAACTCAATGTAACCTTTATAAGCATTGTGATTAGATCAAAACATAAAGTAAATCGAATTTATATCGTATAATCATAATGTATTATATGTGAGCGGACTCATATTTAGAAAACATAACGTGTATAAAAGAAAAACTGACACGTGTAATCAAAATGGATTGATTAGAGTTTTTTCTTAGGAAAAAAAGAAACCACAATTTGACTCAACTCGGTTCGGAACAAAATATACGAAACATACATAATATTAGTGCGAAAACGTATTATATTTGACCTGACTCGTTGCCCAAAAAAATTACCTCAAAACGTATACCAACTCGAATTTATAATGACACATACATAAAAACATAGATGTAAAAAGTGGCTTTTTTTTAAATCAAAACGTATTATACTAGACTTCACTTGTTTCTAGAAAAAGTTTTCGTAAACCATCCCGAATTTATATCGAGACGTACATAAAATATGCACGTAAAAAATAGTTTTAAAAGTAAAGGAACCATAGGGGTGACCACAAAACTTTATAAACTCGAGGGGACCAAAATGATATTTTACAAAGTTTTTAAAGACAACGACAAATTTGTTTTTTAGAGAAATTAACGAACGAAAGTTATTAAAGAAAAATTAAATTAGTAAAAAATTTAATAGGTTAAAAACGTATATTATATATGTTAGTGTTTTGGTCAAAAAATCTGTTGAGGATATTGCAACCAAACTCTATGTTATGGGGGTATGATGCTGATTATGTAATAGCGATGAGGACCACTTCAATGTAGATTGCACAAACAACACAAGGATTTATACGGGGAAAAAGCCCTTGATCAAGAGTTGATCTCCGGCACAAAAAACCCCGGGTGATGGAAACTACCGATCACCAAGCTCAAATAAATGAATGAATGTTTACAACTTCGGATAGTAACGAGCTAGGTACAAGGATCACTACTGTGTAACGTGTAAAAAGTGTATGAAATCGCTAAGTGTTTGAACGAGAGCTTGTATGAGCGTTTGTATGAGTGTGTGTAACTGAGAAATGACTAAGTGTTTTCTACTAGCTCGTTACTCCCTTTTTAAAATAGAAATAACCACCTAAACTAACTATCCGACTTTCGTGCCAAGCCTCCACGTTCTCCATAACGTCTATTTTTGGTCAAGCACGTGCAGAATAGTTTAGGAATATTCTCCAGGAATGTCGCCAAGACTTGGTCAAGCTTGTTACTCCTGCAAAACAATACGAAACACAAGTGAACAATTGTTAGAATGAGGATCCTTAAGGTGATCCATGATCCTGATCCTGAAGCTCTTGTGAGGATCACTATCTGTCACAGAAGTAAGGATCACTAAAGAGGATAATAGCTAAGGATCACGAGTCAT
Organism: Helianthus tuberosus; assembly: GCA_030545235.1. Lineage (NCBI taxonomy): Eukaryota > Viridiplantae > Streptophyta > Magnoliopsida > Asterales > Asteraceae > Helianthus > Helianthus tuberosus. The sequence goes on along the minus strand of CM060424.1, from coordinate 8,836,604 downwards.
TTAGAAATCCACCCCTAACAATTGCCCCCAAAATATAAGGAGTTAAATTGTAAATATGTGAGTTATATTTTCTTGATCTTATCCGCAGCTAACTAACGGATATATAGCCGTTAAAATAGAACTAGCCGTTGCGATGATGATGTCACGGAAGTGACAATCCTGCAGAATCATAATTATAAATAGAGATATAGATAGGATCATTATGCATTCAAATTCGAAAGAGACTCCCTTTAAATTCTCAGTTGACGATCAACCAGGTAATTCTTTCTCCTCTTTCTCCCTTCTTACTCTGTTTTTCTTTCTTTATCACCACCGCTTTGAGAATGTTGCTCCGAAGTTCTCCGGCCAAGGATCACAAAAAGGATAGCCCTTTGAAGAGTCAAAAGATCATCAAAGACTCGGCGAATGAGAGATGTTGCTTTAACGATGCACAAATAGATAACATCCGTCACCGTTTTCCGGTGAATGCCTTTTTCAAACCCTTCGATCCTACTGTCCTGAGTGACTATGTTTCAGAAACATGGGTTGCTTTTCCAGTTACTCCATTTGCTATAGGATACACCTATCCTTTCCCAGAATTTACACAATCCTTCTTTTCTCTTACCGGCATCTCTTACATCCAAGCCATGCCGATGATTTGGAGGGTTTTGTATACCCTGGAGAGGATCATCGAGCAGGAGGGTATTGATTTAGGCATGTCAGAGCTGACACAATTGTATGATGTTACCACCTTTGGATCCCACCGTTATCTGTTCAAACGAAAACCCAGTGCAGAACATCCCCTTCTTAAAGTCACCAAGAACGACAAAGACTGGAAACGTCGTTTCTTCTTTGTAAGAAGGGATACCATCCCAGATGGAAAGCATTTACCAAGGGAGTGGTCCACCAATGGTAGGACAGAGGATCCTGAGAAGGATCACCAGGTAGACTTGTTTTCGTAATAGGATCACTAACCCCTTTTGTCTTGTATCATGCAGCTATTTCTGTCTCACACATCATCACATCACCTGAAACCAAGGATAGGCTCGCTGCTTTCTGGAAGCTTGATCCTGAAACAAGGACATTCAAGATAGACACCCAAGACTCACAAGAAGTATCCTCAGGTTCCATTACCATGTCAAGTAAGTATCCTGCCTGTTATATAGTTTGAATATTAAAATAAATAAATAAATTGAAATAGGATAAGGATACTCATCTTGCTTTAAATGTGTAGGCGCTGGGAAATCTGCCAAGCCTGTATCCCAGTTCAACACGGCTGACCTTGATGTCGTACGATCCAGGAAGAAGAGATCCACCACCAGTCCTAGCATTTCCATTCCAAAGGCACCCACTAAAGGAAAGGGTGTCAAGAAGAGGAAAACTTCTGATGCTGAGGATCTTCAAGGTCTACCACTGATCCGCCACCAGTTCCTTGAATACTTCAATGATGTAAGGATCCTTAATTCTGCCTAGGTATCCTACTCGCATGAGGATCACTTGATCTTGAACTGCTTTATCCTCTTCTTTGCAGAAATTTGCCGAG